>SJYX01021691.1:51542-103536 GCA_006410675.1 Oreotragus oreotragus
TTTTTTTTTTTTCTTTCAGCCATCAAATACCTTATTGAAACAAAATTGTCTCTGATGTCTAATTCTGGAAATTATTAATTACTGTTACTTATATTAAGGATAATCTAGCTGAAACTTTTTTAAGAATGATTTGGTTAAAGAAAGTTGATTAAATGTATGAAAAGGAAGTTATTATTTGAAAGTCATCTTATAGTTAGATGAAATCTCAACCATGGTGTAAACCAAGAAGCCAAACACAGTTGACCCTTGAACATCAGAGGGGACTCTCCCCACAGTTGAAAAGCTGAGTGTATAATTTATAGCAGGCACTCCGTATCCACACTTCCATGTCCGTGGATTTCAGCCAACCTTGGACGGTGTGACACTGTAGATTTGCTATTTTAAAAAATCCACGTGTAAGTGGACCTGTCCCGTTCAAACCCCAGTTGTTCAAGAGACAACTGTATTTTAAAACTCTGGAAAGCTGGCCGCTATGTAACTCTAAACCTCCTATTATCAGTCACAAGGGTAGAATTGCTTTATTCCCAGAGCTTTATTGATGGCAAGAAATAAAAAATTGTTAGAAGTTAGTATTTCAGTCCAATAATCACTCTTTGCAGAAGTATTTGGTAAAAGACCTTAAGGCCTTGATCACTGATGGAACGTAGCAGCATTTAGGGGTTCCTGAATACATACAGTATACCCCACACTTGGCAAACTTACTCAAAGGGCCAGTTTGAGGCAAAACCCTGGAGCCAGAAAGACGCTGGCAGGAGCTCTGGGTTCCCCTTCAGAAGTGATCTTTATTAAGTCTTGTTTTCCCATTCCACTGTGTTTTCACTCCAGATTTTCCACAGGCTGGCTGGAAAGTCTTGAAATATAGATAAGACTGTTTTCTCATGGATTACAATATAATATCAATAAACCATGTGTTATGTATCTGCCTATGTTCCCACAATTACTAACTACCCTGTACTGTTCTCTCAATCAGATTAACCAAAACTTTATTTTTCAACCATGGGTAGATAATTATTTTGACATGCACTGAGGCAAGTTGGCCTCTGTATTTCTGGTTCGAGGAAGTTTGAGATTTCTCTGTACCTAATAATACATGTTTATTGTATGTATGGAAGAAAAAGAGAAAGACACACGGGGATGTGGTCCACAGCAGTCAAGGAAGTGTTGTTGCTTTCAGAAAAGTGCATGTTTCTGCATGTTCAGCTGCTCAGTCATGTTCAGCCCTTTGTGACCCTTTTGGACTATAACCTCTCAGGCTTCTCTGTCCATGGGATTTTCATACTAGTAACATACCCTTCTTATTGCTTTCGAAACAGGGCTGAGAGTTGAAATTGGCTAGCACAGTACTGGTTGGTACAGTCCACCACTGTTGAAAAATATTATTTTATAAAAATAATCTGTGTTACTATTTCCTAACTTTAAAAAAATGCAGATGTTATAGAAAAAAATACAAAAACATTGAAGAGTAATTAAGTTGCCAGTAATCCCATCACCCAGAGATAGTTACTGTTAATAAACAGGTTAAAAGGTAAAGATGCTGTATAACCAGTGTATTGGCTACATCGTGGCTTCACTATTTCTCTGTCCAAATCCTCAATATTTTGATGAGTAATGCATATCCTTCCCTTTCTCTCCTCTCCCTAATCTCTAGATTAGCGTTACTAGAGGAAGTAGGGCCAGCGAGAGGTTTTGTTTTAAACTGTGTTGAGCTGGAAATGTTTGCTTCTTTAGGCTGCATTCTTAGCAGTGTAAGTCTCCCAGAGCACACTTTAAGGCTTCTACTGAGACATGGCAAGACATGTTGTCAACATGATCTCAGGAGGTAATACCAACTTGTGTCCCTTCCACTCATGTCTGGGCACGTCTGTCTCATACACCTGTGTTAGATGTATGCATGGTTAATTTTTGTATTATGTGGTAAAATGCGTTTATTTATTGGGGATTTTTGTCTCAGTTTTCTAACGAGAGAGCAAGTGGATGTGATCGTACAAGGAGTGCCTACCAGCCTTCATACTTTGTGCCACACAGTTTGTCTTCCTTGCATGACAGTGGATGAGCCTTTCAGTTCAGTTCAGTCGTTCAGTCGTGTCTGACTCTTTGCGACCCCATGAGTTGCAGCACGCCAGGCCTCCCTGTCGAGGCTTTACTTCTTACTGTTTAGTTGCCACGTCAGGTCCAACTCTTTGTGACCCCATGGACTGCAGCACACGAGGCATCCCTGTCCTTCACCATCTCCCAGAGTTTGCCCAAACTCATGGCCATCAAGTTGGTGATGCCATCCAACCATCTCATCCTCTGTCGTCCCCTTCTCCTCCTGCCTTCAGTCTTTCCCAGCATCAGGGTCTTTTCCAATGAGTCGGCTTTTTTGCATCAGGTGGCTAAAGGATTAGAGCTTCAGCCTCAGCATCAGTCCTTTCAATGACTATTTAGGACTGATTTCCTTTAGGATGGATTGGTTGGATCTCCTTGCAGTCCAAGAGACTCTCGAGTATTCTCCAACACCACAGTTCAAAAGCATCAATTCTTTGGCGCTCAGCTTTCTTTATAGTCCAACTCTCACATCCATACATGACTAATGGAAATAGCTTTGACTAGACAGACCTTTGTCAGCAAAGTGATGTCTCTGCTTTTTAATATGCTGTCCAGGATTGTCATAGGTGTTCTTGTTCTTACCTGAGGCCAATACCTCTCTCTCCATATGTGAACTAGATTCACAGACTCGCTCATTCCCTCAAGAACTTTGTTCTTTTTCTCCTATTGCCTTATTCATTTCTCCTTTCCATGGATGATTCTCATCAGCATAAAAGCATGCCTAAGATGGCTCATCTTTAAAACCAAGCCAAACAAGAAGTGTCCTCTACTCCTGGTCCCACTTCAGCTATCATCCCCTCTCCTTGCCCCTTCACAGTAAAACTATGTTGACTTACTCATGTTGTGTTTATTCATTTTTTCTTTTCCCATTGTCTCTTCAACCCACTGCAGCAACATTAATCCTTTTAAAGTATAATTTTCAAAAGGTATAAAATTGGATGCTGTGTAAATATAAAATACATGTCAAATATCTTATTCAATTAACTGATAATAGAACTAGTAGGAAAAGACCAGTTCAAAGGAGACTTTAAACAACAAACATAGATGTAAATGGTTGGATACAATGAAATGAATTTGTTAGTAGAAGGGAAACTGGTTAATATCCTGTAGAACAATAAAGTGTTATTTGAGAGGGTCATCTTTTCTGAAAGTTGCAAATTAGTTAGATCATTTCAAGACAAAATTTATTTTCTGTCAATAAGAGTCGTTTGCATGGCTTCCCTTTCCTGTGGCTTAACTTCCTACAAGTTGTAAAATAGCCTAGTCAGGGAGTCAGTCAAAAGAGGACACCCTGTACAAATGAACTTATCTACAAAACAGAGATGGAGTTACAGAGATGTAGAAAATGAAACTTATGGTTCAGTTCAGTTCAGTTGCTCAGTTGCGTCCGACTCTTTGCAACCCCATGAATCACAGCACGCCAGGCCTCCCTGTCCATCACCATCTCCCGGAGCTCACTCAGACTCAAGTCCATTGAGTCAGTGATGCCATCCAGCCATCTCATCCTCGGTCGTCCCCTTCTCCTCCTGCCCCCAATCCCTCCCAGCATCAGAGTCTTTTCCAGTGAGTCAACTCTTCGCATGAGGTGACCAAAGTACTGGAGTTTCAGCTTTAGCATCATTCCTTCCAAAGAACACCCAGGGCTGATCTCCTTTAGAATGGACTGGTTGGATCTCCTTGCAGTCCAAGGGACTCTCAAGAGTCTTCTCCAACACCACAGTTCAAAAGCATCAATTCTTCGGCACTCAGCCTTCTTCACAGTCCAACTCTCACATCCATACATGACCACATGACCAGGGGATAAAGGGCGGGGGTGGGAGGGATAAATTAGGAGATAGGGATTGACATACACACACTATGTGTGTGCCTAGTCTCTCAGCCGTTTCCGACTCTTTGCAACCCTTTGGAATGTAGCCCACCAGGCTCCTCTGTCCATGGGAATTTTCAGGCAAGAATACTGGACTGGGTTGCCATTTCCTCCTGCAGGAGATATTCCTGACCCAGGGATCAAACCTACGTCTCTTGTGTCTGCTGCATTGCAGGCGGATTCTTTACCCACTGAGCCATTGGGGAAACCCTATATACACACTACTATATATAAAATATATATATATTTGAAGTTGCTCAGTAGTGACCAACTTTTTGTGACCCCATGGACACCAGGCTCCTCCATCCATAGGATTTTCTAGGCAAGAGTACTGGAGTGGGTTGCTATGTCCTTCTCCAGAGAATCTTCCTGACCCAGGGATCGAACCCAGGTCTCCCGTATTGTAGACAGACACTTTACCATCTGAGCCACCAAGGAAGTCATATATAAAACAGATAACTAATAAGGCCCTACTATATAGCACAGGAAACTCTATTCAATATTCTGTAATAACCTATATGGGAAACGAATCTAAAAAAGAGTGGATATATGTATATGTATAATTGATTCTCTTTGCTGTAGCACAACACTCTAAATCACTTATACTCAAATTTTTTTTAAAAAAAGTTTAATCTTAAAAAAGAAAAAACCTATAAAATCAGATAATCCCTGAGCTTTCTCTGACGATTATGCCCAGCACCACCCTGCTGCTGGGAAAGAACGAAGGCAGGAGGAAAAGGGTACGACAGAGGATGAGATGGTTGGATGGCATCACTGACTCAATGGACGTGAGTTTGAGTGAACTCCGGGAGTTGGTAATGGACAGGGAGGCCTGGTGTGCTGCGGTTCATGGGGTCGGAAAGTCGGACACGACTGAGCGACTGAACTGAACCCGAAAATAATATCCAGTAATTTCTTTTGCCTGTTTCCAAGTCTTGGACAGTCTTCCTGACAATCTCTACTGTCCTCATAACTTTCTTGCCTAAGCTAGTGGTCTTCTGTCCTCATCTGAACTGAACTTTTAGCGAGATTTGTAATGATCAAATGCTCATTGAAAGACTTCTGCATACTTTGGTACACCCCAGTTACCTGATGTCCTCCCATTTCTTGTACCTCTCTTGAGTCTCTTGCTGGCTCTACTTCCTCTAGTAACCCTTTCATTGTCAGAGTGCCCCAGTATGTCTCCAGCCTTGATCTCTCTCTGAGTTCCAGACTCTTAATTACCTATATCCGCTGTTCAGCTCTAGTCCTAGACTCCCTCCCTAGGAGGGAGTCCTGTTGATGAGGTGTGTATTCTTTTAAGGTTTCTGATTCTAGCATAAGAGTAAGGTTAAAAGTTCTATTTAGATTGGAGTTTTGAGATAGGCAGGGCTTCTAGAGGCTGGAGAAAGGTTGTTGTCCGTGTTTTTCTATATTCTTTATTTAGGGAGGCAGATTGATGGTCATAGGAAGTACCTTTTGCTTTTGGAAAACCAGAGAAGATCTGGCAGAACTCCAGACAAATGGTGAGGGACTGGCTTCTTCCAAGGCAGCCAGGGGGAGAGGGGAGAAGAAGACCACCATCGTTAGCGCTGTGGCTGCGGACAAAGTCGTTTCATCACTAAGGGCTGGGTTTCCTGGCTTTCGGGGTTGGTGGGAAGATAAAGATAAGATGCCTAGCACAGCGCCTGCTGTGTAATGAATGCTCAATAAGTGACAGCTGCTTTGACTGGAAGAACTCATTCACTGTGGAAGGTAAACAGGATTACCTGATGGGAGAATGGAAGCAGGAACTGTAGTTTTTACTTCCAGGTTTCGTCAAGCCAGTCGACCGCCTTAAATGAGAAAGGGGGGTTCTCGTGTCTAGTTTAAGAGTAAAGGTTTTGTGGAGGTTTGGAACTTCTGGCACTGAATCTCTTGGGAATCTAAGCATCATGGAATTGTGTTATGTGAGGCATACCGTTGCTGTGGGAAGTTTTCAGGTTTTAACTGTGTTGAACTGGAAGACAGTTCTTAACCAATGATGGCATCCGTTGCAGTAGAAATGAGCTGCGATCTGTATCTTGATCTAGGGGAGCAGCCAAATGTAAAACTGTATCAGGCCGCACACTTAGCTGCGCTCTGTGTGCATTTCATAACTCAATTAAAAAGGAAAGAGAGAAAAGGGCCACATTGTGTGCACCTTTATAAAAGATTGTTATTCTCAGGTTTGACTCAAGCAAGCCTTGCACGACAGGGGTGAAGCTGGGGGAGTGATGGCACTGCTAATGTGAAAATGTCCATATAGCACGTTTATTTAGAGAAATAATCATTGGCATAATTAGTAGAAAGCCATGATCTTAGAATGATTGGTTTTGATTAACATCTATTTTCTTTATATTCTAGTAAATAAAAGGTATCCATGGAGAACACTGAAAATTCAGTGGATTCAAAATCCATTAAAACTTCAGAGACGTGAGTATTTAGAAGGAATCTCATGCCAGCAAGGAGGGTGGGTGTGTGTAGTATGATACAGCAAGCTCGGAGGAAGCAGAAAGAATTGGAGCTTTCAAACCAGAGAGGCCCAGATGACTTCTTACCTCATGTGACAGCTGTGTGACTGTACACATGTTAAATTGTCCTCTCTGAAGCTCCTTAAAATAAAACTGTGGAGATTTTAATAAAACTGTGACCTGTGGTTGGAGACCCCTCCCTGGTAGCGGGATGACCCAGGAGAGGCAGATGTGTCTTCTCGAATCTCCGCAGGATAAGAGGTTTGTGTTTTGGAGTGGTTTTTTTTTTGGCCTCCTGTTTATGAGTTTTAAGGCTAAGGTAAAATGCAAGTTCTCAATCTGGGGAATAATTGCCTGGTTATAGATTATCTTTCCCCCTTTTTTGTTTCCTTCCCAGTCTTCCTTTTTGGAATATTCTGCATATTAATACTTCAATAGATGAAGAAAGGGAAAAGATAAAACTCAAAACACTCAATTTAATCCATGTCTGTTATTATCCCTTTAGGAACACTTGTGGTACATTTAATTCTAAAAGTTTCTTTTTGAGGTACAGTGTTATTGTTCTGGACCACCTAGGGAATTATATTAATTTTAGTAATAAACAGTACTGTTACAGCAGAGCAATTACTAGATTACTAATAAAGATTTGTGCAGTATTTGTTTAGCAAAAGAATTTGCCTAAAAATTAAACTATTGAAATGCAATCTCATTTTAGAGGTAAGATTGGTGTTTCTCTTTGTCTCTTTAAAATCCCTTTTAAAGTGATTTACACATTATCCTACCTTTTCCTATCATACAGAATATAGTTGACTACTTTTGTCTTTTTCCAACAACTTTTTTAAAAATTGCATATAATGTGAAATACTCCTAGGCTGAGTGTATGGGGTACATGAACAACAGGGATCAGTGTCTCGTTTCCTGATTTCTGGCCAGGTCAGGAGTCAGGCTTGTAGACTGTTCTGATCAAGTTTTATTGGAAAATAGCCACGCCCATTTATTTACATACTGTCCTGGGCCACTTCCACCAGCTGGAAGAAGTGGCTAAGTATAAAATGTATTTAATGAAATGTTAATAAAATGTAAAGGAAATCAATATAGAAATTTAAAGCGTGAACCCTGTAGCTCGACAGATGCTTTCAGTCTTGTGTCTTACACAGTCTGCATAACTGTTAGCCTCATAGTAATCACTTCCTTATCTGTGAAGTGGGTTTTTGTGACATTTTAGGGAGGAGAAGCCTGTTGCATACAACCTGGCCCATTATATGCAACAAATGTTAACTGTTCTTACGTGTTAGAGACGTTTGTGTTCATGCGAATCGCAGCATTGGCCACATCTCTCTTTGTTAACCATTGTCTGATTTCCAAACAGAAAGATCTTACACGGAAGCAAATCAATGGACTCTGGAATATCCTTGGAAGAGAGTTACAAAATGGATTATCCTGAAATGGGTTTATGTATAATAATTAATAATAAGAACTTCCACGAAAATACGGGTATGTGTCGTGATAGTTTTTAAACCTTTACAAGTATTTGTACCGTTTATATTTGGTATAGTATAAAAAAACAGAATTCATGTTATTAGTTAATAAACTGATGGCATAGAATAGCCATGAAGTAAAAACAGACTCAGGATCCTACAAGTCCTTCGATTCAGCAGGAATCTTAAACCTTCTTTGTATGATCAAAATCTCCCTCTTCTTTCTGTATGTTGACCTCTTCTGTCCTGACTTCGCTCTTTTTTTTTTTTTTTTTAATTTATTTTTCTTTTTGGCTGTGCTGTGTCTTCATTGGTGCCTCAGGGCTTTCTCTAGTTGCAGCTAGCGGGGGCTACTCTCTAGTTGCAGTGCACGAGCTGTAGAGCATGCGGGCTTCAGTAGTTAGGGCCCACGGGGCTTAGCTGCCCCGTGACGTGGGATCTTTCCAACCAGGGATTGAACCCGTGTCCCCTGCACAAGCAGGCAGATCCTTAGCCACTAGACCACCGGGGGTCGGGAGAGAAGGAAATGGCAGCCCACTCCAGGATTCTTGCCTAGAGAATTCCCTGGACAGAGGCGCCTGGACGGCTGCTGTCCATAGGATCGCACGGAGTCAGACACGACTGAAGCGACTTAGCATGCAAGCATGCATTGGAGAAGGAAATGGCAGCCCACTCCAGGATTCTTGCCTGGAAAATCCCAGGGACGGAGGAGCCTGATGACCTGCTGTCTGTGGGATCGGATGTAATCGGACACGACTGAAGTGACCTAGCAGCAGCAGCAGCAGCAGCAGTCCACCAGGGAAGTCCCAGGCCTGACTTCTGTGTAACCCTTGCTTCTTTATTTTCCTGCTCCCTCTTTCATGTTAATGGAAGGATCTCACCAAATAGTAAGGAGAAGTATTTTTCCTTTCCAGGAACTGTGCGAGGCACCTCACAGAAATCTTATTTAATTCTAGCAACCGTGAAAAGTAACGTCATCAGTTACCGAAAGGTGAAGAGTCCTTGCACAGAGTCCCACAGACAATTTAGTAGCTGGACCTCTCGGCCTTGGTGTGCCCGACCCCCAGCCCAAGCTGGGAATCCACCCCTGTATCACTTCACCTCCTGGGCCTTCGTTTGTTCTGTTGACTTTGTCTTCCCCTGAAAAGAAGACAGACTCCCCACCTTAAAGAGACCTTATCTTTTTTAATCCTGCTGCCCCCTAAGCTTTATCTGATTTTTGTCTCCTTCCCTAAGTCTTGACAACGCATGTTCTAAACTTGGTCTCTTCTTCCCATCACCTTGACGGCCCTATAGAAATTGCTCTTAGGGTCACAATAGCCTGATCCCCAGATCCACGTCTCAGTCCCTGTACATGTCTGGCTTGAATCCAATAGCATATTTCAGAGGTTTTTTTCTTTTTTTTTAAGAGTAAATGAAAAATAAAATCCCTCATGATCCTGCTGCTGCTAAGTTGCTTCAGTCATGTCCGACTCTGTGTGATCCCATAGACAGCAGCCCACCAGGCTCCCCTGTCCCTGGGATTCTCCAGGCAAGAACACTGGAGTGGGTTGCCTTTTCCTTCTCCAACGCATAAAAGTGAAAAGTGAAAGTGAAGTCATTCAGTCGTGTCCGACTCTTAGCGACCCCATGGACTGCAGCCTATCAGGCTCTTCCGTCCATGAGATTCCAGGCAAGAGTACTGGAATGGGGTGCCATTGCCTTCTCCGTTCATTATCCTAAAAAAGCTAATTAACATCCTATTGTATTACTTGTAATTTTTCCTTAACAATTTCTTTCAAAGTTAAATTTTATCCATAACATGTAAGCAATATCCTGCTTATTCCATTTAATGTAATGTAAGAATTTTTTGTGTTGTTGTATAATTTCCATATCTGCTATTGTAATGATTATATAATGTCCCATTCCCGAAATAGAGTGTTCACTTGACTTGCATAATTTACCATATGAATCAACACTGGTTGTTCCTTCATTTTTTCAATTTTAAATTGGTACTGTGATTAACTCTGAATTGGCATATTAATCATTAGAATTTTAAAGAAATTAGAATCTCCTGATTCACTTTAGGAGGCTATCTATCATAATGCTGGTGAAAGGGAGAAAAGCAAAATTACACTGGAAAGATAAGCAGGATTGGGTGTTAGATTCGTTATAAGGAATGAGGAAAGCGTAGTTGAAAATGAGTGTCTAAAACTGGCCCCTTTATATTGCTTTTGGCTCTAAGTTGAGAGACCACCTTCAACCTTAGGTATTCTGCCTCACATTGCTAATTATAATGCCCTTTTCCCATAGAATTTTACATTGTTGAACTTACTGGGGTTTTGTGTTTTTCTTCCAGTTTTATTGAGATATAATTGACACACAGCACTGCATAAATTTAAGGTGTGTGGCATGACCGAACTTCCACGCATCATGAAATGATGGCCATAATAAGCTTAGTGAACAGCCATCATCTCATATAGATATGAAATTAAAGAAATAGAAAAAAGTCTTTTTCCTTGTGATAAGAACTTTTAGGATTTACTCTCAACAATTTTCATGTATAACGTACAGCATTATTAGTTACGTTTATCGTGTGTACATTACAGCCCAAGTTTCCCAGGCAGCTCAGTGGTAGTTAATCCACCTGCCAATCCAGGAGACATGGGTTTGAACCCTGCATTAGAAAGATGCCCTGGAGAAGGAAATGGGAACCCACTCTAGTATTCTTGCCTGGAGAATCCCATGGACAGAGGAGCCTGGCAGGCTACAGTCCATGGGATCATATCGTAACTACACAACAGCAGCCTGAGTACTTACTTATCTTTAAAGGGGGTGGGGCACGTTGTTCAACTCTCTCCCCAAGATACTTTGGCCTATAGTCTGACTTTACCTTTACAGTGAGCTCCTTTTCTGCTTTGAAATGTGAAAGTCAGGTTCTCAAAACCATCTCCGACAGCCTGGTGTCTTCTGTTCATCTATTAAGTGGCTCACAAACCAGGGCCAGAATTTAATTGCTTTGTCACACAAGTGCCCAGTGTTCCCTTTTCCAATGTCAAAACCTTGATGAGCTTACTTCTAATTTTGTAAAAATAATATATGGCGATAAGTTTTAGAAATTACAGATTAGCAAAAGAAACAAATTTAAATCATTCATAATCACACCACTCAGAGACAATCAACAATAATTTGGAGCTGGAAACATCTAGTTTTGTTTTATTTTTTCATATGTGTTGCTGCTGCTGCTGCTGCTGCAAAGTCGCTTCAGTCATGTCCGACTATGTGCGACCCCATAGACGGCAGCCCACCAGGCTCCACTGTCAATGGGACTCTCCAGGCAAGAACACTGGAGTGGGTTGCCATTTCCTTCTCCAGTGCACGAAAGGGAAAAGTGAAAGTGAAGTCTCTCAGTCGTGTCAGACTCTTAGCAACCCCATGGGCTGCAGCCTACCAGGCTCCTCCACCCACGGGATTTTCCAGGCAAGAGTACCGGAGTGGGGTGCCATTGCCTCCTCCATATGTGTTAAGTTTACTCAATTCTGAGTGCCTTCCCCCTACTATGCCTAACACTTTAGATTTTTAAATCTGAGGGCATTGTTCGGTCAGTCCATACATGCGTGTGGAAGGTGCTTTAAGGGGTGAGGAAAGCCCAGGACTACAGGGTACAGGCCACACAGCAGCTGCAGAGCGTTGTTCGAGTTCTGATGGACTCTTCTGTGCTGTGGGTCCCACATCTCTGCAAATGAAGCCAGTCGTGATCATGGTTTCATGGTGGTCGGAAGGCTTAGAGGCTTTTAAACAGTGTTAATGTGGCCTGGTGGTTTATGGGTTTTTTGGTTTTTTTTTATACGATGAAACTACTGATATATCTTAGAACTGTTGAAAACTTAGAATCAAAGAAATAGTTTCTCTTGAGTGTGTGAGGTATGTGTTGATATATGTCTGTGTATGGTGATGTGTATGTGTTTGTGTATGTTTATGTGTATGTATAATTTTTTCTTAAAAGTAGGATCCTTTTATTTTCTACTCTTTTTTTTTTTTAACAGTGACCATTTTCCTATGGCAAAATTTTGTCTACAAAATTTCAGTGGCAACATAGTAGCCCATATTATAAATGAATTGTAATTTATTTAACCAAACCTCTCTTTTTAGGCATTTAAGTCATTTGTTTATCACTATCTAAGCAGCTGTGAAAAACATCTTTGTGACTGAAACACAGAACACAGATAACAGATTATATCGTGAAGTGTCTTGTATGCGAAGAAATGAAAGAGACTTAGTGTCACCACTGTCAGAATATTGCATTTTCTTAGCATTTGAAAGGAAGAGTTTCTTGTGGATTGTGTGGATCCCTGAATAGTTCATTTCAAAGCAGTTTATCTTTTTTTTTTCATGCAATTAAAAGTAACTTTCTGTTCAAGGCATGGCCTGTCGATCTGGTACAGACGTGGATGCAGCAAACCTCAGGGAAACCTTCACGAACTTGAAATATGAAGTCAGGATTAAAAACGATCTTACACGTAAAGAAATGTTGGAATTAATGAGCGACGGTAAGAAATAATGAAAGAATGACCTTCATTGTCCAATGTATATACTGCTGCTGCTAAGTCACTTCAGTCGAGTCCGACTCTGCGACCCCATAGACGGCAGCCCATCAGGCTCCCCCATCCCCGGGATTCTCCAAGCAAGAACACTGGAGTGGGCTGCCGTTTCCTTCTCCAATGTATGAAAGTGAAAAGTGAAAGGGAAGTCGCTCAGTCGTGTCCGACTCTTGGCGACCCCATGGACTGCAGCCCACCAGGCTCCTCTGTCCGTGGGATTTTCCAGGCAAGAGGACTGGAGTGGGGTGCCATTGCCTTCTCCAATGTATACATTCTAGCTATAACCTACATGAAAGTCAAGCATGGGAATTGTGAAACTAAAGTGTACACAGCCCTACTCTGTACATTTTATGTAAATAAAACAAGTTATTCGTACCGACTCCCTAGAGTAGTCTGAGGTGTGTTGCTCTGCCCCACGCTGGGTTTACACGATCTCTTGGTTCAGTTCTCAAATTTATTCATCTTACTCCCATACAGTACAGATGAAATTGTTGAATAAAATTGCATTGGTTTTTTTTGTCTATAAATGTTTTTCCAGTTTCTAAAGAAGACCATAGCAAAAGAAGCAGTTTTATTTGCGTGCTTCTAAGCCATGGTGAAGAAGGAATCATATTTGGAACCAATGGACCCGTCGATCTGAAAAAATTAGCAAGTTTCTTCAGAGGGGACTGTTGCAGAAGTCTGACTGGAAAGCCCAAACTTTTCATTATTCAGGTAATTGGTTACTGAGGCTTCTTTAGGGATTAATTTACTCCATTGTGGATTATCCAAAGGATTTTTAATTTTTTTTTTCCTTGAAGCTACCAAATGATTGCTACTTTTTTATTTATTTAAACCTCCACTTAGGAGACATAGCATCAACTTTAATTTTTAGACTTCTAGCAAAATGATTCTGAATAATTAGCATCAGGTTTTATAGAGCCTTTGCATTTCTTAGGACTAAGTTACGCATTTATGCATGTACACACTTTTTTCTTTCCAATAAATGTTTCTTTTCTTTTTTGTCTAAGTTTTAAATAGGTGTTTATTTTCTAACCTCTAGGCCTGCCGAGGCACAGAACTGGATTGTGGTATTGAGACAGACAGTGGTACTGAGGATGACATGGCCTGTCAGAAAATCCCAGTTGAGGCAGACTTCTTGTACGCGTATTCTACAGCACCTGGTAAGAAACTTACAGATACTGAAACAGGTAGATTTTCAACACTGAAGAGTGTGTTCCAAAGGCTACAGGGACTTCGATATCCATAAAAAGCCACTGTGTCTTGTTTTAGGGTACCCTAACCACAGAGAAGTCTCAAAAAGTTGTCTTTAGCCAAGTTTGGCTAGAAAATGTGCCCGTGTAAGAAAGCATACTTACACAGTGTCATTCATGAACTTGATACCACAAGGAATCCATATTATAATACAAGCCAAGTCAGAGCTTCGCCCGCTTCCTGAAATAGGAGAGAGGTGTGTTTTCCAGGAATTCTTTGGGAGCTAGGAAACTGAAAGGATAAACATGAATAGCATATGAGTGGGTAGAAGTGGAACGAGAGAAAATAAGGTTAAAAATGACTTATGACTAGGTTATCAACCTCCTCTTTGTCTGTGGTTGTATTGCACGTTACGTGTGTCTGTGCCTGTCATCATATAAATTAATATATATTGATCGTGTACTTGTTTACTCATACAACTAACTCAGGGTGTGTTTGGAAAGTTTGGAAATACAGGGCAAGTGTATTTTTAAACAGTATTACATTTTTAAATGTAGTTGATATGATTTATTTTAACCTCCAGGCATCTTTCCTGTTCAGATTAAAAGCAATGGATCCAGGGACTTCCCGGTAATCCAATGGTTAAGACTTGGTGCTTTCACTACTGTGGGCCCAGGTTTCATTCCCAGGTCCAAGAATTAAGTCCCCCAAGCCACTCAGCGTGGCCAAAAACACAGCAATGAATCCACTAGTTTATCTGGGAAAAGAACAATAAGTACACTATTTCCCCTTTTTGGACTTTTAAATATGCTATAATGTGTTTATTATACTCCATTCGGATGCCCTGTAGACAAATTTAAGACCCTCAAATGTATGTGCATACATAAGCAGGTTGTTGGATAAGCCAATCATCTCACTGCAACACTGTGCTACTTATAACGATCCTTTTTTATTTCTTTGCTTTTGCATTTTCTGTCTATAAACCGGTTCTTCCCTATTGGAAGGGAAGCCCAGGAAGTAGAATTCTCACTCAGTGGTACAGTTAGCCTGCAATTGTTTTCCTTGTCAAAAGCAGAGGTATATAGACAACACCTACTTGGTTTTTGTTTTGTTTTCTCCTGGAACCAAAGTTATGGTATATTTTTCTTTTTTATGGCTAATAATACCAATGCGTGTTTATGTCGTTTTTACCTTCTTGAATATGTCACAATTGATTAAATCAGCTGACATCAACTATCTGTGATATTTTGGTTATATTTTGCCCTATAGGTTACTTTTCCTGGCGAAACTCAAAGTACGGATCCTGGTTCATCCAGGCTCTTTGTGAGATGCTGAAAAAATACGCCCACAAGCTCGAGCTCATGCACATTCTTACTCGGGTTAACCGAAAGGTAGCGACAGAATACGAGTCCTTTTCCACTGATTCTGCCTTTCATGCAAAGAAACAGATTCCTTGCATTATGTCTATGCTCACAAAGGAACTGTATTTCTAGTCGCTAAAGACACGGATGATTTTTGTTTTTAACTTGTATGCCAAGTGAGCAAACGGTGTAATTGGTACTATATTTTCCTCTCACCTCTAAATCTAACCTAATGACCCAGGTGATAACTTTGAAACATGCCACCTTCCTAGCAATAGAACTACTGTGCAGCTACCTCAAACACACTTGGGTAGTTGAGACTGAGTTTAACGAAGATGAGATAAAACTGGATCATGGAAATCATTATGAGAAGAAAATGACTGTAAATTAGCACTTCTCTTAATTACCAAGGTTTAGTGCCGATGCTGTGCTACACATTTTCAAGCAATGATGGAAAAAGTTAAACGCTGCAGTAGTGTATCTCAGTCATGTGGGTATGCCACTGTATCAGGGAACATGTTATGGTTTTTGTCAAATAGCACCAATGACGATATGGAATGATGTATCCTAGAACTTGGTGGTCCATACATGTGGTCTAAGGCGTGAAGACCTTGATCTTAAGACAATGGTATTTTTACATCACCTATTTGAGCTCATGGTTTTGTGATATTTGTGCTGAGCATGTCTTTGCTGTTAAAAAAAAAATCATGTTTTAGCATTGAAAAAGAACTAAATGTTTTACTTGGGAAGGTGTGAAAACTAAGTTGACCCTGAGGGTGGATGTAGCAATCATAAAGGGCGATGGACTGAGGACTATAAGGTGCTGAAATGCAACTCTTCCACCAGCTGCTGGGCCTCACATACCTGCAGAATATCTAAAGGGCTCTTCTGTCAAAACCTCAGACTTCGATCGCACTGACTGATAAGAGCGTGAGTTGAAGAAATTCTATAGGGACATACTAAAACACAACTTAAATGAACAGTGAGGTAGAAGGGAGAAGCAGTCAGTCAGTCAGCTGGGCACTCCATAATTAGAAGATGGTTCGAGCCTGACCAGGGACGCTGCCCAGCCTCTGTGTGGTGGGGTCAGAGCCATGGATTACTGCTTCAGGAAAAAGAATGCGGGCTAGATTCTTCACAGCTATGCGTGTGTGTGGAAGATGCTTTGGACTGCAGCCCACCAGGCTCCTCTGTCCGTGGGATTTTCCAGGCAAGAGGACTGGAGTGGGGTGCCATTGCCTTCTCCAATGTATACATTCTAGCTATAACCTACATGAAAGTCAAGCATGGGAATTGTGAAACTAAAGTGTACACAGCCCTACTCTGTACATTTTATGTAAATAAGACAAGTTATTCGTACCGACTCCCTAGAGTAGTCTGAGGTGTGTTGCTCTGCCCCACGCTGGGTTTACACGATCTCTTGGTTCAGTTCTCAAATTTATTCATCTTACTCCCATACAGTACAGATGAAATTGTTGAATAAAATTGCATTGGTTTTTTTTGTCTATAAATGTTTTTCCAGTTTCTAAAGAAGACCATAGCAAAAGAAGCAGTTTTATTTGCGTGCTTCTAAGCCATGGTGAAGAAGGAATCATATTTGGAACCAATGGACCCGTCGATCTGAAAAAATTAGCAAGTTTCTTCAGAGGGGACTGTTGCAGAAGTCTGACTGGAAAGCCCAAACTTTTCATTATTCAGGTAATTGGTTACTGAGGCTTCTTTAGGGATTAATTTACTCCATTGTGGATTATCCAAAGGATTTTTAATTTTTTTTTTCCTTGAAGCTACCAAATGATTGCTACTTTTTTATTTATTTAAACCTCCACTTAGGAGACATAGCATCAACTTTAATTTTTAGACTTCTAGCAAAATGATTCTGAATAATTAGCATCAGGTTTTATAGAGCCTTTGCATTTCTTAGGACTAAGTTACGCATTTATGCATGTACACACTTTTTTCTTTCCAATAAATGTTTCTTTTCTTTTTTGTCTAAGTTTTAAATAGGTGTTTATTTTCTAACCTCTAGGCCTGCCGAGGCACAGAACTGGATTGTGGTATTGAGACAGACAGTGGTACTGAGGATGACATGGCCTGTCAGAAAATCCCAGTTGAGGCAGACTTCTTGTACGCGTATTCTACAGCACCTGGTAAGAAACTTACAGATACTGAAACAGGTAGATTTTCAACACTGAAGAGTGTGTTCCAAAGGCTACAGGGACTTCGATATCCATAAAAAGCCACTGTGTCTTGTTTTAGGGTACCCTAACCACAGAGAAGTCTCAAAAAGTTGTCTTTAGCCAAGTTTGGCTAGAAAATGTGCCCGTGTAAGAAAGCATACTTACACAGTGTCATTCATGAACTTGATACCACAAGGAATCCATATTATAATACAAGCCAAGTCAGAGCTTCGCCCGCTTCCTGAAATAGGAGAGAGGTGTGTTTTCCAGGAATTCTTTGGGAGCTAGGAAACTGAAAGGATAAACATGAATAGCATATGAGTGGGTAGAAGTGGAACGAGAGAAAATAAGGTTAAAAATGACTTATGACTAGGTTATCAACCTCCTCTTTGTCTGTGGTTGTATTGCACGTTACGTGTGTCTGTGCCTGTCATCATATAAATTAATATATATTGATCGTGTACTTGTTTACTCATACAACTAACTCAGGGTGTGTTTGGAAAGTTTGGAAATACAGGGCAAGTGTATTTTTAAACAGTATTACATTTTTAAATGTAGTTGATATGATTTATTTTAACCTCCAGGCATCTTTCCTGTTCAGATTAAAAGCAATGGATCCAGGGACTTCCCGGTAATCCAATGGTTAAGACTTGGTGCTTTCACTACTGTGGGCCCAGGTTTCATTCCCAGGTCCAAGAATTAAGTCCCCCAAGCCACTCAGCGTGGCCAAAAACACAGCAATGAATCCACTAGTTTATCTGGGAAAAGAACAATAAATACACTATTTCCCCTTTTTGGACTTTTAAATATGCTATAATGTGTTTATTATACTCCATTCGGATGCCCTGTAGACAAATTTAAGACCCTCAAATGTATGTGCATACATAAGCAGGTTGTTGGATAAGCCAATCATCTCACTGCAACACTGTGCTACTTATAACGATCCTTTTTTATTTCTTTGCTTTTGCATTTTCTGTCTATAAACCGGTTCTTCCCTATTGGAAGGGAAGCCCAGGAAGTAGAATTCTCACTCAGTGGTACAGTTAGCCTGCAATTGTTTTCCTTGTCAAAAGCAGAGGTATATAGACAACACCTACTTGGTTTTTGTTTTGTTTTCTCCTGGAACCAAAGTTATGGTATATTTTTCTTTTTTATGGCTAATAATACCAATGCGTGTTTATGTCGTTTTTACCTTCTTGAATATGTCACAATTGATTAAATCAGCTGACATCAACTATCTGTGATATTTTGGTTATATTTTGCCCTATAGGTTACTTTTCCTGGCGAAACTCAAAGTACGGATCCTGGTTCATCCAGGCTCTTTGTGAGATGCTGAAAAAATACGCCCACAAGCTCGAGCTCATGCACATTCTTACTCGGGTTAACCGAAAGGTAGCGACAGAATACGAGTCCTTTTCCACTGATTCTGCCTTTCATGCAAAGAAACAGATTCCTTGCATTATGTCTATGCTCACAAAGGAACTGTATTTCTAGTCGCTAAAGACACGGATGATTTTTGTTTTTAACTTGTATGCCAAGTGAGCAAACGGTGTAATTGGTACTATATTTTCCTCTCACCTCTAAATCTAACCTAATGACCCAGGTGATAACTTTGAAACATGCCACCTTCCTAGCAATAGAACTACTGTGCAGCTACCTCAAACACACTTGGGTAGTTGAGACTGAGTTTAACGAAGATGAGATAAAACTGGATCATGGAAATCATTATGAGAAGAAAATGACTGTAAATTAGCACTTCTCTTAATTACCAAGGTTTAGTGCCGATGCTGTGCTACACATTTTCAAGCAATGATGGAAAAAGTTAAACGCTGCAGTAGTGTATCTCAGTCATGTGGGTATGCCACTGTATCAGGGAACATGTTATGGTTTTTGTCAAATAGCACCAATGACGATATGGAATGATGTATCCTAGAACTTGGTGGTCCATACATGTGGTCTAAGGCGTGAAGACCTTGATCTTAAGACAATGGTATTTTTACATCACCTATTTGAGCTCATGGTTTTGTGATATTTGTGCTGAGCATGTCTTTGCTGTTAAAAAAAAAATCATGTTTTAGCATTGAAAAAGAACTAAATGTTTTACTTGGGAAGGTGTGAAAACTAAGTTGACCCTGAGGGTGGATGTAGCAATCATAAAGGGCGATGGACTGAGGACTATAAGGTGCTGAAATGCAACTCTTCCACCAGCTGCTGGGCCTCACATACCTGCAGAATATCTAAAGGGCTCTTCTGTCAAAACCTCAGACTTCGATCGCACTGACTGATAAGAGCGTGAGTTGAAGAAATTCTATAGGGACATACTAAAACACAACTTAAATGAACAGTGAGGTAGAAGGGAGAAGCAGTCAGTCAGTCAGCTGGGCACTCCATAATTAGAAGATGGTTCGAGCCTGACCAGGGACGCTGCCCAGCCTCTGTGTGGTGGGGTCAGAGCCATGGATTACTGCTTCAGGAAAAAGAATGCGGGCTAGATTCTTCACAGCTATGCGTGTGTGTGGAAGATGCTCCCAAGGCAAGAAGCTCCAAGAAAGTGAATCAGATTAAACTTCTGAAATGGAAATTTTCCAAAGAGGGTAAGAGTCATCATAAAACCCTCTAATTTTTGTTTTATTTCAAATGATGGCTTTTAATTGGATGTTAAAGCGAATTCTTATCCACCTTTCTGCAGATAGCCCATTTTATAAAATAGACTTGACCTCACTACCACTGAATATCAGTCCACTTCTTACTTGACGCTGGTGGGGAGGAGGTCTGCAGTTTTCAGCTTATCAGGAATTGCGTAAATTAATGCTTAAGTACCTGAATATGGTTTACAAGAGGCTCTGAGTGTTTGCGGAAAACACTAAGGTTTCTCTTTCCCCTTTATGGCTAACAAGGTCTCAGTCACTTTGCTACGTGTGGGCATGGATGTGCCCAAGTGTGCACCTAACCACAGAAATTGGTCCAGGAGCTACGGTTCTCCCAAAGAACAGGTCCTGCACTCATTCCAGAATGTCCCTTCCTGCCATCCCCGAATGTCAGCCTGTAAAAGCAATTTCATTAGCATTTCCTCATTTTCCAGTATAAGTAGTGAATGTGGCCTAATGGTCTGGACCCTCATCCATCCTTTGCAGAAAATGGGGAAAAAAATCACAGCACTCTCGGCAGTAAAATTTTTGAGCATGTTAACTTTCATTCTGTTAATGTTTACAATCAAAGGAGAATGATACAGTTATGATCGTATACTTTTCTCTGAAACGAAAGAACCAGGGCACCCAGGACTTCAGCAGTCATCCAGTCTTCCCTCCTTTGGTGTCCAGGGAAACTGAAGGCCAGAGATGGGATGCAGACCGGGGAGGCTCTGCGCCTGCTTGCTCAGGAGGTGCTGAACCGTCTGCATCGCTGTAACCCACTGGTTCCCGTGAGCTTTCTTGTGCTAAACAATGGTGCTCACATTTATAAATGAAAGCTCTTTGTTTTGATTGTGTCTGTAACTTTTGTTATTATGCATTTCTATTTCCAAATACAAATTTTAATTTAAAATGACCAATGCTTTCAAGTTTCTGTTATTGCTTCTGATGTGATGCTAACTGGAGTTAAAATATTTTTAACCAAGAGCTTGACTTGGGAGGACCAACGATGATGTGACAGGACCGTTTAATCACACACTTTGAGATGGTAGTAAATTACCAAATAGGGTAAGGAGCCTTCCTGTTCCCTCTAGGGCCCTCTCAGAAGGCCCTATTTCTAAAATTACATGATGCCAGGAAGGATACTAAGTTCTCACAAACCACAGCCCCTAAATATGACCATATTTTTGTTTGTTTCCTTGCTTTGAGGAATGGGGAATAGCAGAGTATAAAGGCTATCACTGAAATGAATCATTTTCTACCCATAAATTGTCAACAGGGCTAATGGGGGAGGGGAGGTATGGAATAAACCATTAATGTTCCCAGATGGTCAGCTCTGGGAGAGGTGTTATGAGAGGGGGAAAATTTCCCTCTTTATTTTACATTCTTAACAAAGGAATATAAGTGCAAACATGAGTGGTTTGCATTTCTTCTAATATTTCTATAGTAAACGTGCATTACTTTTAAGTCAGAAAACTAAAATTCTCCTAATTGGGATTTCAAGTTTCTGTTATTGCTTCTGATGTGCTGCTAACTGGAGTTAAAATATTTTTAACCAAGAGCTTGACTTGGGAGGACCAACGATGATGTGACGGGACCGTTTAATCACACACTTTGAGATGGTAGTAAATTACCAAATAGGGTAAGGAGCCTTCCTGTTCCCTCTAGGGCCCTCTCAGAAGGCCCTATTTCTAAAATTACATGATGCCAGGAAGGATACTAAGTTCTCACAAACCACAGCCCCTAAATATGACCATATTTTTGTTTGTTTCCTTGCTTTGAGGAATGGGGAATAGCAGAGTATAAAGGCTATCACTGAAATGAATCATTTTCTACCCATAAATTGTCAACAGGGCTAATGGGGGAGGGGAGGTATGGAATAAACCATTAATGTTCCCAGATGGTCAGCTCTGGGAGAGGTGTTATGAGAGGGGGAAAATTTCCCTCTTTATTTTACATTCTTAACAAAGGAATATAAGTGCAAACATGAGTGGTTTGCATTTCTTCTAATATTTCTATAGTAAACGTGCATTACTTTTAAGTCAGAAAACTAAAATTCTCCTAATTGGGAATAAGGGATTCCTATTTCCAAGGACTAGAGGACAGCAGGAATAACTCCTTTAAGGCTGTTGCAGGAACTTCCCTGGTGGCGCAGTGGCTAAGACCGTGCTAGCAGTGCAGAAGGCTGAGGTTCAGTCCCTGGTTGGGGAACTAGGTCCTGTGTGCTGCAAATTACTTTTTAAAGAAAGACTCTGTTAAAGCTGTAGTTTTGTAGTACATTGACAGTTGAGCCCATTCTTTGTGGTTGTTTAGTCACTAAGTCATGTCCAGCTGTTTTGCAACCCCAATGGGCAATGGCCGTCCAGGCTCCTCTGTCCATGGGATTTCCTAGGCAAGAATACTGGAGTGCATTGCCATTCCCTTCTCTGGGGAATCTTCCCCACCGACCCAGGGGTCAAACCCGCATCTTCTGAATTGCCAGGCCGATGCTTTACCACTGAGCCACCAGGAAAGCCCTGAGCCCATTCTAATCTCTGCTAAATAAAAAAGGCTAAAAAGAAAAAGACCAAGAACCTGATAGAAAAATGAACCAAGGGCCGTGAACGGATAGTTCACTGAAAAAGAAAGACCAAATATCCTTTACACCTCAGAAGAAGAGATTAATCATCTTAATAAGAAAAATGCAAATTAAGGTATCATTCATTGCCTGTGAGACTGACAAAAATCCTCAAGTTTGATAACACTATGTTGGCTGAGCTGTGGGAAATGTATTCTCCCACTGGTAAGAGTGCAAAATGTTGGAGGGGGAGAATCCAGCAATAGCTGTCTAATCATTTACTCTTGAAGTAGTAAGCGTGGGTCTTGAAATTCAAACTAACCTGTCCAGTATAAAAGTATATACACAATTCTTCATTGCAACATTGTTTTCATGGTACAAAATGGCAGCAACCCAACTGTAAAAAAGATACATCCGCACAGTGGAACACAATTTGCTGTAAAACAGAATGAGGAGAATCCTCTTAAACTGATAGGCAAGGATCAGCGTGCATGAGGAGGTGGGAAAGAATGAAACACAGAACGCTATAGACCGTAGGGTTGTATAAAAAAGGAATAGGGGTGGGAGGGTATACGAGTACGCATAAAGTGAGGAACGGATAAAGATATGTATACACACGCACACATGCAATGGAATATTAGTCAGCCATTAAAAAGTGAAATGCCATTTGCAGCAATATGGGTAGACCTAGAGATTGTCATGCTGAGTGAAGTAAGAGAAACAGAAATAGTGAGTGACATCCTGAATATGCGGAATCTAAAAAGAAATGATACAAAGAGCATATTTACAAATAGAAACAGACTTAGAGAACCAACTTTCACTTGCCAGAGGGGAAGGGTGGGGGGAAGAGATAGGTAGTTTTGGGTGGACATCTACACACTCTGTACTTAAAATGGATAACCAACAAGGCCCTACTGTATAGCACAGGGAGTCTGCCCTGTTACGTGGCCGCCGGGATGGAAGGGGATTTTGGAGGAGAATAGGGATACATGTATATGAATGGCTGAGTCCCTTTGCTGTCCCACTTGAAACTGTCACATTTTTTATTGGTTATACTCCAGTATAAAAGTTTTAAAAATTCTTAAAAAGACTAAAGTGGCACCAGAAGGATAAAGGAAACTAATGCAAATGAAAGTGGTGGATGGGGGCAGGGGCGGAAGTGAGGTTTCTCGTGTGTTTCCTTTTCTATATCATTTTGACATTTTTGTTGTTGTTCAGTCATTAAGTCGTGTCTGACTCTTTGCTACTCCATGGACTGCAGCACGCCAGGCTTCCCTGTCCTTCACTGTCTCCCAGAGCTTGCTCAAACTCATGTCCATTGAGTCAGTGATGCCATCCAACCATCTCATCCTCTGTTACCCACTTCTGCCTTCAGTCTTTCTCAGCATCAGGGCCTTTTCCACTGAATCAGCTCTTCACATCGGGTGGCCAAAAATATTGGAATTTCAGCTTCAGCGTCAATCTTTCCAATGAATATTCAAGGTTGATTTCCTTTAGGATTGACTGGGTTGATCTTGCTGTCCAAGGGACTCTCATCCCACTTCTGCCTTCAGTCTTTCTCAGCATCAGGGCCTTTTCCACTGAATCAGCTCTTCACATCGGGTGGCCAAAAATATTGGAATTTCAGCTTCAGCGTCAATCTTTCCAATGAATATTCAAGGTTGATTTCCTTTAGGATTGACTGGGTTGATCTTGCTGTCCAAGGGACTCTCAAGAGTCTACTCCAGCATCACAGTTCAAAAGCATCAGTTCTTACAGTTTTGAACATGTCAGCATATTTCCTGTTTTCAAAAAATGGAAATAAACTAAGAAGTGGGTATGGCACACAACTATTTCAGGAATGAGAATGTGGATCAGTACAGGAGGTAGGGGTGGAGAGGGCATCATAGCTGTGCAGTAGCCATGTTCCAGGATTTTGTACAGCTTGTTTATTTTCTTCTCTGACTCAGCGTCTGTACATACGCACTGAGAAATCATAACACATTTAATATTAGAACTTGAGCCCAAAGTCTCAGCATCAATTTTTTTTAGCTCAAAGAGGAATCTAGACAATTCCTGTGTATTTTTTCCGTTATTCTCTAGGTGTGCCGTCCATACCCTTTCACATAATGAGGCAGACCAACAAATATCTACCAGAGGATTTTTGTGCCCAGAACATCTACCATCTGCCACACTGTTAATGAAAAGAACTGAGGAACTGATACGTTTAGAGATGTTCAGAAAAAGCAAGCACCTCACTCCCAAGAAAATGTTTTTCCAAATTTAAAGTTGGTGCAAAAGCTTTAAGTAGCACGTTTGAGCTAAAGAGTCCACTGTCTGATCTGCCTCTTATGCTTTGGTTTTAAGTGACTTAAATGTCTGCTTGGGGACCTAGACACCCTCATATACAGTTCCCCAGGAGGGAAGAACGTTTGGCCAAAGTATTGAAAGCTGATTCACTGATTTTACTGAAATAGTTCCAAAGACTCATTAATTTTTTTAGTCAACCTGGCTGTGTTAGGTCTTAGTTGCCCTGTGGCATGTGGAACCTGGGTGGGAATCAAAATCCCCACACTGGGAAGCAGATTCTTCACCACTGGACCACCAGGGAAGTCCCCAGACTCTCTTCTGCCTGGCCGGTTTCAGGAGCATTGAGGAGCCTGTTGTGGATGGGGCGAATAAGCACAAGAACAGGAGGGTGGCGCGGTGCACGACCCTGAGGATGCTGCTCCTCAGATCCCACCGAGGGAGAGAGTACACGTGCAAAGGGAAGAGACTCCCAACGCCCAGGGACCTAGGAAAGGGCACCGAAAGGACTGCCAGAGCTGAAGGTGGGAAAGCGGGAGTGGAGGGTGAGAAGGCCAGGGGAAGAAGCTGCCTGGCAGTGGCCAGCTGGGAACACGCTACTGAAAATGGCAAGGAAAGGAGCATTTGAAATACGCATTGGATTCACGATGGGGGGTTATAAGTGATCCTGACAAAGGGTGTGTGTGTGTTAGTCGCTCAGTTGTCTGACTCTGTGACCCCATGGACTATAGCCTGCCAGGCTCCTCTGTCCATGGGATTCTCCAGGCAAGAATACTGGAGTGGGTTGCCATTTCCTTCTCCAGGGGATCTTCCTGACCCAGGGATCGAACTTGGGTGTCCCACGTTGCAGGCAGATTCTCTACCATCTGAGCCACCAGGGAAGCCCCGACAAAGGGGAGTCTGTGCAAAAATGGAGGCAGAAGCCAGCTTGGAGAGGACTGACAGGAAGTGCCAAGTGAGGAAATGGAAATTAGCAGTACAGAAAACTTGAGAAATTGGCTTCGAAGGCAGGGCAGGGTGGGGAATAGGAAGTGAGTTGAAAAATGTGTGCAAGATTGAACATGTTTAAATGCTGATGGCAAGAATCAAGTCAGGATAAAGATTGAAAAGACTGGAGGGAGAAGTAACTGACCATGTAGGATTCCTAAGAAATGCGAGAGAGTTAAATCAATTTAAATCAACATAATTGTGGGGATGCAGAGAAGAAGCCTCTTTTTTTTTTTTTCTTAACAGGAGGAAATATGAAAAGCTGGGTGTGAATAAAGCTAGGCTTGTCAGTATTGTGGCAGGAAGTTCTCTTATATTTTTTAAGAAATAGAAAACAAGGACTCTGCTCAAAGTTAGCTGTTCAAAGGGTTAGAAGAATAAGGAAGGTTTGAAACCATCACTGTCAAGAGCGGGAGAGTGGATAAACCAGAGAAGTGTAGTAAAATTTCTGGGCAGCGTTTAGGGCCCAGTTGAAATCACGGTGGTACCAACTTGCCCCATTGTGGGAGTTTATCTGGGAACATTCAGCTGCTTTGGTATTGACATTAGTTGGCTTCATCCAACTTTGGAAATTTGCCAAAAAAAAAAAAAAAAAAGAGTAGTGGGACTTTCCTGGTGGTTAGGACTCCAAGGTTCAACTGCAAGGGGCACGAGTTTGATCCCTAGTCAGGGAAGTAAGATCTCACGTGCCGTGCGGCATGGCGAAAAAAGAGAAGTCACAGATTTCAGAAGACTACAAGATCAGTTACTCATCTGACGGACCATGGAAGCTGGGCTAGATAGATAGGACGGTGAACACGGAAGGGGGTAGTTTTAGGGAATAAGACAAGTGGTCAGTGGCCTGGTGGTCTTGATGAATTTGAAGAACCCTCATCATACAGGAGTGAAAAAAAAAATAAGACTAAAGGATGGCTGATAGGCTTCCCTGGACCACCAGGGAATGCAGGGGACATGCGTTCGATCCTGGTCTGGGAGGATCCCCCATGCTGCAGACCAACTAGGCCTGTGCTCCACGGCTACTGAGCCTGCATGCTGCAACTGCTGACACCTGTTCCCCTAGGGCCTGCGCTCCTCAACGTGAGAAGCCGCCACAGTGAGAAGCCGGGGCACTGCAACTAGAAAGTAGCCCCAGCTTGCCGCAACTAGAGAAAGCCCGTGCACAGAAACAAAGACCTAGCACAACCCAAACCAATCATTTTTAAAAAGAAAGAACCCAAATGCTATCTTCAACAATTTTTTTTTAAAGATATGCAACCAGCAACATAGGTTTCCTGTATAGTGCAGGAAACTACAGTCAATATCTTGTGGTAGCCTATAATGGAAAATAATCTGAAAAATAATATATGTATAAATGCATAACTGAATCACCGTGCTGTGCACCTGAAACATTGTAAGTCAACTATACTTCAATAAAATATGTATATATTAAGAAAAAGAAACGATTGATGATTGTAGTCAGAGTATGGATGGGAGGTGAGGCACATTTGACCATGGAAAAGGTGTGACTGGTTGAGTTGAACAGTGAAGTAGAATGAAGGACCATTTTGTAAATGAGGCTGTGGATCTAAGGGCTGAGAATGTTGAATGTGCCCTCCTCCCTACAGGCAATGATGTGCTGAAGCGAGACTGCGTGTGTGTGTGTGTGTGTGTGTATGTGTGTGCTGGTCAATCAGTGATGTGCTGAAACGAGACTCCGTGTGTGTGTGTGTGTGTGTGTGTGTGTGCTGGTCGATCAATTGTGTCCAACTCTTTGATGACTCCATGGATTGTAGTCCACCAGTCTTCTCTGTCCATGGGATTCCCCAGGCAAGACTACTGAAGTGAGTTGGTATTTCCTTTCTTCAGGGGATTTTCCCAACCCAGGGATCAAGCCCACATCTCCTGCACTGCAGGCAGATTCTTTGCCATCTTTCCCACTAGGGAAGCCCATTCCATGTGTAGGAGTACAGTAATAAGATAAGGTGATACAATGTAGATGTGTTTACAAACCTTTCATTTTAGGGAATTTTTTTAAAATCCATCTTTTGTTTTTTGCCAAATAACACTTTTAGAACTACCACGTGTTATCAATATTACTCATAAAAGAACATTTTAACTCCCATTTCCTCCTCGACCCCCAAAATCAGAAGGGACATACTCTCACATTTTTCAAGGCAGCTACTCATTTTTACAGCTTAGAAAAATCACTGAAAATTCTGCTCAAAACCTTAAAAGACATATTTTTGCTTTCAGTTTTTAATCAGAACCTAATATTGTCAAAAGTACCAGGCAGAAATAGCAGTTCCCTCTTTCCAGACAACACTGCTGGGCCTCTCTTTTGAACATTTCCCTCCAGAGCTCCTGTTGCTGATGCAAATTCAGAGGGAAGAGACTGAGCAATGAAATTTGCAAGTGATGCCTGTTGAGAGTTTCAATTATTTGTAAATCTGTGAGAACGAGTTGGATTCCTGTGGGGGTGAGTGATGGAGGCAGTCTGGGTACCAAAATCTTCTGCATCCACACCCCACCCTGTCCTCTCCATCTCCTGCTCCCCTTCCACCCCTCCTGGCTCTCTGTCCCCAGCTACCAGTTGGGACCTCACAGGGACAAACCAACCAGATTTGTCTGGCTGTGTGTATCAACTCTAGGTCTGATTTATCATCATCTGTTGACCCAACCCAGGCTGATACAAAATTAAATGATTTAAATATTTAAGTCTGTCCAGGGAGAACAGATTCCATCTGTGTATTTTAGTACACAGTTTCAGTACTTTATCCCTATTGATCAACTTGGTACCTTCTAAACAAATTTTTTTTTTCTAAAAAATCTTTGTGTGAGAAATTTAATATGAATCTTCTAGGTATATCTCTCTGATGTTCAAAGCAATTGCATATTCTTTATATTTCATTTTAATTTCTCATACAAGTACAAAACCATACAAAATCAGAATTGGATTTATCCCTGTTCTCTCCCATCCTCTCACATGCCCTCAAGCATAGAGCAGAATTAAAAGGCTGAAATAGTTTAACCAAAAGAGTGCTTTGGCTGATCAAAGGAGAACATAAAAAAGATAAGCTAGGGACTTCCCTAGCTGACCAGTGGTTAAGACTCCAGGCTTCCGATGCAAGGGGCACAGGTTTGATCCCTGGTCAGGTAACTAAGATCCCACATGCCATGCATGATGAAAATAAGTAAATAATAAAAAAGCTAGACTTAGAGCTACTGTAATACATTCACATCCTTAAAGTTAACTGCTAAAAATGTTACAAATTCTCTTCACAAATTTCTTCTCAAAAGTCATCAAGTCACTGACAGCAGCTTAAAAAGTCATCAAGTCACTGACAGCAGCTTACTGTGAAAGTTTATCTATGAGCTTTAAGGGCATCTATTCTGTGTTCAACCCTCGATGTAAAAGTCCCTTGAAACCACTGCACTGCTATCAACTTGCTTAGCTGGAGAGGAGCATACTTTCGAATCTCATCAAGTAAATTCTGGGAAATACTGAGTTAACATCTGCACTGTCTTTGAAGGTCCTATGGTTGTTGGGCAACCCATTTTTTCAGCGCGTGAAATTTACAGGTAAACCAAGATTAAGAAATGTTTTTCACTAAATACAGTCACGGTTCATTTCAACTCAGAATTCCCCCATCCCCGCTTCACCTCCCACGGGTGCACTTCCTCTGTTGGTTGGTTTCATACTGTTCGAGTTGTACTAACTCTGGAATCCGCTTACTAGCTGTCTCTTCCCCAGTCTGAACTCCAGTTTCTCTTGCTCTAAAATGAGGTCAACTATATTCCTTCCAGCAGGAGTGACGTGAGAACATTTAACAATGGTGGAGACTTCCCTGGTGGTCCAGTGGCTGGGACTCAGCACTCCCAACGCAGGGGCCCCGAGTTCAATCCCTGGTCAGGGATCCACATGCCGCAGCTAACACATGATGCAGCCATATAAATAAATAAATAAAACTGAATATATTTTTTTAATCCATCGTATTAAAAAAAAAAAAAAGACGGAGAAGTTGTCTGACAGGTTAAAGCTATAGAGAACCATGGCAGGTTATTCCACATATCCATCATGTTGCAGTCATTAGAGATGTCAGTAGAACTACTTTCTTGACTTAGCATTCCTTACAGTGCTCAAGTTTATGTCCCTTCTATTCTCAGTGAGACTTATCTACCATCCTGAGCTAAGGAGAAGGGAGTAGGGGGTCTGCGGCTTCAAAAGGGAGGAGGACAACTCAGAGGCAGACGAGAAGAAAGAAAATGTTTGGTAAACAGATGTTTGCCTTGCTCTGCAGATAAGTCTTTCTGATATAAAAGCTATCTTTGGGGCTTCCCTGATGGCCTAATGGTTACAAATCCACTTGCCAGTGCAGAGGACACAAGTTCAGTCCCTGGTCCAGGAGGATCCCACATGCCACGGAGCAAGTAAGTTTGCAGCCACAACTACTGATCTCGTGCCTTAGAACCTGGGAGGCACACCTACTGAGCCCTGCCACAAGCACTCTAAGCCTATGCCCCACAACAAGAGAAGTTACCACAATGACAAGCCTCTGCACACCGCAACTAGAGAGTCAGCCCCCTCTCACTACAACTAGAGAAAGCTCGTGTGCAGTAACAAAGACCCAGCACAGCCAAAAATTAAAATGTATTAATTTTCAAAAGAAACACAGGTTGGACTATGACCCCAGTAGAACCCTAAATTACTGTCTTAAAGAAAAGTCATCTCTGGTAATAACCCTTCCTGCTACAAGTGCTTTATCTAAATTCTTTTAGGCAGTTAAGGGAGACTCATAGAGCTTTCAAGGTCTGCTGTGTCTTCATTGCCTTAGGCCAAAACAACCCACATGTCAGAGTGGCATATTTTGGAGTGTCATATTCTCTTCCCCTTCGTAACTGTCTCATTAGATAACAAAATGAAAATGATTTAGTAATGAGTTTGCTGCCCCTTATTCAAGGAGCACAGCACCTTGCCAGCTGTGAAACCCTCTCCCTGAGATATTTTGGACAAGAGGGAGTTTTACAGAGTTAGAAATGGCAACGTGGGACTGGGTAGGAGCGTGACTGGGTAGGAGGTTGGGGATTTCCTTCTAAGACTCGCAGATCCTGCTTTCCAGGGTAAGATGTGCTAGCTAGAGCTGAGCTGGAGGATTGTGAGTGGTGTGCCAGGTTTCCTGGACAGGTGTTTCTGGCAAGTGCAGGCTGAGGTAGCTTTAGATCTGTGACACGGGTGGGCTCCCTGGGGTGCCCTCCATTTTAAGGGTCCTGATACATGAACTAGCTTTATCATTCTGTTAATAAGTCAGGTTTCTTGAACCTCCATTCTGCTTGCTAGTGTTTGGAACAAACCCAACCCATTCAGAGCTAACCCAGCCAACTTGGGGTTCCCTCCCTGCCTGGGAGTTCCTGAAGTACCCTGTCATGGACGGAGGAGGGAGTTGGAGATGTTTGGTCTTCCCTTGTCACAGGTGCCCCGCGGGTCCTGCTGAGATGCATGTCATTCCCCCGTTGGGCTGGCCCCCTCCCCGTCCCTCCTCTTCTCGGGCACCCATCAGGGTATCTGCATTCCCACGGGGTTTCTGCTCTTATTGTTTGCTCTGCAACCATTCTGCCTCCTCCTGTTCCAGTCACCTCCGTCCTTAAAGCGGAGGAAAAACAATTTTCCCTCTACCCTTATGAGTTCTTGGCTGAGGCCCCTGTAAATTAAAGACAGATTCAGAAGAGAAAAAAAAAAAAAGAGAGAAGTTTATGAATATACGTGTACATGAGAGACACTCAGCAAAACTAACTCCCTGGTTGTGACCTAAACCACTGGCTTAAATAACCTTGTCTTTCTTAGACAAGCAAGGGGAGGCTGGTTATGGGGGCTGTTACCAGGAAGAGTGAGGTAGACAGGGTAAGCTTTGTCCTACGGATTTCAGGCTGTCTCCTCCATGGATAGGTAGGACCCTTGTGACCTAGGGTTATCCTTTTCTTCTTGGTCCAGAGAGGGAGACAACGGTACAAGTGGAAATTTCCTTGGCAGATGTATATTTCTCTTGCAAAAGAGTAACTTCTCCTTTGTTTTCAGAGCTTCTTCTCTGTCTGTAGTTTCTCAGCCACAGAGGTATGTTTTTAGTGGGGCATATTCTACTGCTGGGCTTCCCAGGGGGCTCAGTCAGCAAAAAGATCTGCCTGTCATGCAGGAGACCGCCCGCAAGAGATGTGGCTTCAATCCCTGGGTCGTGAAGATCCCCTGGAGGAGGAAATGGCAACCCACTCCAGTATTCTTGCTTGGGAAATCCCATAGACAGAGGAGCCTGGCGGGCTACAGTCCATGGGGTTGCAAGAGTCCGACATGATTTAGCGACCAAACCACTGTCAGCTTTCTGCTTCCACCCATCACCCGTCAAAGTCCATTGCACCTCACACCACAGAGGCAGATTATCACGCTGTTTCAGAGCCTTGTGGGGGCAAGCAGTGTATCCAGGAGGTTGCCCCCAGCCCACCTGCTTAAGCCTTTTCTACAGCGACCGTGATGGGGAGGGTGCTGGTGGGGGGTGTCTTCCCAACCAGGAGATGGGGCACCAGTCTGTCCTAATTTGCAGAACCCCAAATCCAAGTGGCTGGAGAGCAGGGCTCCTTCCCAGAGGCCCTCAGCAGTGCAGCATCCCGACTCTTTCCCCCCTTCCCCAGCTTGGAGGACACTGGCCCAGTGGTGGGGAAGGGCAGAGAGGGAAGAGCCAGATTACCTTGTCTTTCTGTGTCACATCTGGCCTTCAGCTGTTAAGCAGCAAAACACTAGAACTTAATGTGACAAGTCTCCTTGGGGCCACAAAGACCTGTGCCTAAAAGCTAAATCAACCATGTGGGAGTAGGAGGTGGCAATAGGGTGAAAGGAAGTGAGGATGAGGGTTTTGTCATAAGTGCTTGGTAGTGACTCTTAGGCAGAATCTCTATGCCAAGCTCTTTTCAAACTTCATCTCTCTCAGTTCTCATGAGAATCTTATGAAATAGTATTATCATCTCAATTTTGTAACCGAGGTTGCAATTTCGTAACGGAAAAGATGTTAAACAGCTGGCCTAAGGTCACACAGCCTGCAGTTGGTAGTGCCTGAACGTGAATTTTGGATTACTGCCTCCCGAGTCTTTGTTCTTTCTATTGTCCCCTCGACAACTTACTTCTCCAAAGGACACCAAGTTCAAAACACAAGCCAGAGCCTCACTGACGTCTAGCAGAGAGTCTGCATCCGTAAAACAGGTTGAGGAAACACCTTGCACCTGATACTGATAGCTTTGCCCTTTGTGTACCCTTTTTGAGTATGGACTTAAATATTCACATCCTAGAAGTTCAGAGTTATGTTTTATCCAGTGGGAATTTTTAAGACTTCAAGCCTGGGAGACAGCATCTCAAGTGACCCTTAGAGAACTGTTCCACGGAGGCAAGGAGGGGAGCCAGGTCACAGAGGAGTTTCATAACGAAAGGCAGGCAGTCCAAGCATCAAAAGATATTGTTAACTAAAGAAAACCAGACATCTCACGTTAAGGAGCTCAGTGGTTTTCTATGAATGGGAAGACGCAGGAGTCTGGGCTCACTGACATCGTTGCCCTGATGTGCACCTGGGGCTGGCATCCTGTGTTTTCACACCTGAGGTTCCTCAGGGCTCACCGTAGGGAGTGGCTGCAGTCTGACGGCCGCTGGATGGCAGGTATTCTTTCCTTCCTGAGCTCCTCAGGGCTCACTGGCTCACCATCCACGGTGGCTGAAATGGCTGATGACTGTGATATCCTCTGTTTACTGATAATGGCAGGAAACATTCCATTTCTCCCGAGATACCAAATTAGCATGTGTATGTAGATTTGGCCAAAGTGTGGAAGATAGGGAAGAATCTCTTATTGGCTGAGTAGGGGGAAGTTAGCTGGAGGAAAGAGCAGATGAACACAAGATCTCAGATCCCTATGAACAATCTAAATAAATATATCAGAGGCTCACTTTTCCAGAACCTGCCCTCAAAAGGACCCACAACTATACCTCAGCACATCACTTGAAGAAGCCACCTTACTCAGAGGCAAAGATTCTGCCTGCCACTGCAGCAGACACGGGTTCAGTCCCTGATCCAGGAAGGTCCCACATGCCATGGAGCAATTAAGCCTATGTGCCTCAACTCTTGAGCCTGCGCTCTAGAGCCTGGGAGCCACAACTACTGAACCTTCATGCTGCAACTCGTGAAACCCAAGCACACTATAGCCTGTGCTCTGCAACAAGAGAAGCCACCAAAATGAGAAGCCTGCCCACTGCAGCTAGAGAGGAGCCCCGCTGACCACAGCTAGAGAAAAGTCCACACAGCAACAAAGACCCAGCACAGTCAAAAACAAATAAATATTTTAAAAAAAAATTTTTTTTTTAAAGAAGCCAACGTAAAGGAGGGTCAAAAAGTCTCAGAATAGAGGGGGAACCCTACAGAGTTGGAGAGTCAAGTTTGGTTGAAAACGGGCAGATCCCTGTCCTGGGATTGTGTACCCTGGTTTTTCAAAGTCTCTTGGCAACACATTTAAAACGCCATAATTTTTTTTTTTTTTAACCTTTCCTGTTTGAGTTTCTATCCAGCTGCATTCTTCTTTCTGTTACTTTAGGACACAGATAGCTGCTCGAGCTGAGGGACTGAAGTCAGTCCATGATGTTGCACGTGGGCAGGAAACAGATATGAGCAAGAAAACTCACAAGGGGAGTCTGGGCTCCAAGCAAGGAGTAACTGCGTGAGCGTGCCACAGAGTGGGGCACCTGGGGAGCTGAATGACGGCGTGGCTTCTAGGAACTCAAAAGATGTAGTGGAGGTGAGAAACAGGAAGCAGCACTGTGAAACTGAAAGTTCACCGGCTTTGGGGTCAGCAAGATCCAGCCACGGAGCTTGATATCTCTGCTCATTAACTACATGGCCTTGGGCATCTTAGCTCACCTCTGCGAACCTCAGTTTCCGCAGTCAGAAAATAATTATAACCATACAGCATCCTTGCAGTGTGGTTGGGAAGATTAGCGAGGATACACATAAAGCACACAATTTAGGGGACTTCCCCGGTGGTCCAGTGGTTGAGGATTCACCTTACAATGCAGGGGAAGAGGGTTAACTTCCTGCTCAAGGAACTGGCAACTAAGCCCAGGCACTTTCACTACTGAGCCCACACACCACAACTAGACAGTCCCTAAGGAAAGATCCCGAGTTCTGCAACTAAGACCCAATGTAGCAAAATAAATAACAACTTTTTAAAAAGAACACAGCTTAGGACTCCATAAGCAACCAGTGCTGTCTTACATCAAGGCTCATTTATTTCCTAGGGGACCCTCCATGGCTGGCCTCAGATTCCTAGTGCTCATAATAGGTTGGATCACTGTCCTACTGCGTATAGGCAAGGTCTGTGCCAGTACTGTGACTTCAAGGTGAAAGTAGCTTTGCAGAAAGCTGGGGGCATGTGAATAATGTCTAGTACCTGCTGAAGTCATTTTCTACTGATGTGAAACTATTTACCACACACTCAGCATCTTACCGCACGCCAGCATCTTACCGCACGCCAGCATCTTTCCGCACGCCAGCATCTTACCGCACGCCAGCATCTTACCACACATCAACTTCCCGGGTGGCCCTGGTGGTAAAGAACTCACCTGGCAATGCAGGAGACACGAGAGATGCATGTTTGATCCCCGAGTAGGGAAAATCCCCTGGAGAAGTACATGGTAACCTACTCCAGTATTCTTGCCTAGGAAATGCTATGGACAGAGGAGTCTGGAGGGCTACAGTCAATAGGATCGCAAGAGTAGGACATGACTTGGCAACTAAACCAGCACCTCAGCCTCTTAAAACAGCCTGTGTTTATTCTCGCACAGTTTCTGTGGTCTGGAGTCCAGGCACAGTGACGCAGCGTCCTCAGAGCAGGGGCCAACCAGGCTGAAATCAAGATGCTAGTGGGCTATGCCAGCCTCATAAAAGTTATGGGCAGGACTCAGTCCCTTACATCTGTTTTCCGGCCGAATGTCAGCTGGACACCACCCTCGGATAACTACGAGCCACCCTGCGGTCCCTGCCGCGAGAGCCTCTTTACAGGCAGTTCATGACATGCTGTTTCCTTCTAGGCCAGGAGGAAGATATCTCAGTTCAAGTATCTCCTCCTTCCAAAGAAGGCCCAGGCCCCCTTTGGAGGTGTTCACACTTGCTTAGGTGGGGCTCAGCCAGTATCATCTCCCTTTTTGATTAATTCACAGGCAACCAGTTAGAGGCCCTAGTTATTAATGCATCTGCAAGATCCCTTCCCTTCTACCACGTGACCTAGCCTGACAGGAGTGAAATCCCACCACATTCTGAGGTCTCATTCACATTCAAAGGGTGGGAATCACACAGTGCATGGACCTCAAGGGGCAGGAATTCTACCCCCTGTGCCTGCTTGGTCACACCCAGCTCCAAGTCAGGGCCAAAGCTGAGCCTGGAGGTAAGTAACACTTGGTAGACACCTTGTGAATCAGCTTTGATTCACTTGGAAGTTCACCAGGTGATTTTTCTTCTTGTGAAATTGCTGTATTCTACAGAATCACAGCAAAAAAAAAAAAAAATCCCAGATACCACACCCGGAAAGAATATTGTCCTTTTGGGAAATACTTTTCCCTGGAGGAAGCATCTAGTACCATCTCAGACACCTTCCATTCTGTTCTGCGGACATCTTGAGGTTGTAATGTACATCCACAGGAATTCAGGTTATGAGATGTACTTTTTAAAATACTCTCAAGCTAAACATGGGGAAACTAATGCTCAGACAGGATTAAATTCACCTGGTCCCCTGCTCTGGGCCTCATGCAGTGATGTCTTGACCAAAATGTCCACAGACTGGTTGCCTTGGCTGTCGAAAGAAGTGAAGTCGTTTAAGTGAAGTCGCTCAGTCATGTCTGCCTTTTTTCAACCCCATGGACTGTAGCCTACCAGGCTCCTCTGTCCATGGAATTTTCCAGGCAAGAGTACTGGAGTGGGTTGCCATTTCCTTCTCCAGAGGATCTTCTCAACCCAGGATTGAACCTGGGTCTCCCACATTGTGGGCAGGTGCNTTTAAGTGAAGTCGCTCAGTCATGTCTGCCTTTTTTCAACCCCATGGACTGTAGCCTACCAGGCTCCTCTGTCCATGGAATTTTCCAGGCAAGAGTACTGGAGTGGGTTGCCATTTCCTTCTCCAGAGGATCTTCTCAACCCAGGATTGAACCTGGGTCTCCCACATTGTGGGCAGGTGCTTCACCATCTGAGCCACCAATTGAATAAGATTCCTGCAGGTGGTCTAATGAATAGGTGACCACCAGAAAATGGAAAAACTACCAGCCAGTGTAGGGTAGGTTGAGGCATTTTCCAAATAAAATTTAATGTCTTGATGACTACCACTATAGAGAATTGAAACCACCTTAGACATCACAAGAGTCCAAGAGATGATAAAAATCATTTTCAAATTGATTGAAATTGAATTAATGGAATTAATGGAGGACTATTTCTTTTGCATAAAACCTTTTTTCCCCAAATTTGCAATGAAATAACAATTTTGTGTTAATATTAATAGGCTCCATGGGGCAAGCCACATTTTGAAAGTAAGTAGCTCGCTGATCTTTCAAGGTCTGCTGCTGCTGCTGCTAAGCTGCTTCAGTCGTGTCTGACTCTGTGCGACCCCATAGACGGCAGCCCACCAGGCTTCCCCGTCCCTGGGATTCTCCAGGCAAGAACACTGGGGTGGGTTGCCATTTCCTTCTCCAGTGCGTGAAAGGGAAAAGTGAAAGTGAAGTCGTTCAGTCGTGTCCGATTCTTCGCGACCCCATGGACGGCAGCCCACCAGGCTCCTCTGTCCATGAGATTTTCCAGGCAAGAGGACTGGAGTGGGGTGCCACTGCCTTTTTTCAAGGTCTACTAGGATGGAAATAGCACAAATTGATCCTGCTCATTACCTCCTATGCAGATAACTGAAACTTGATTGGTCTACTGGTCTCTAGTACACCTCCAAATGTTTTTTTTTTTTTAATTTTTATTCATTGATTGTTTCCGGCTGTGCTGGGTCTTCACTGCTGCGTGCGGACTTTCTCTAGTTGCGGAGCATGGGCTTCTTCTCATTGCAGTGGCTTCTCTTGCTGCCGAGCACAGGCCCTAGGGCACGCGGGCTTCAGCAGTTGCGGCAGATGTGCTCAGGAGTTGCAGCTCCCGGGCTCTAGAGCACAGACTCAGTAGTTGTGGCGCAAGGTCTTAGCTGCTCCACTGCATGTGGGATCTTCCTGGATCAGGGACTGAACCCGTGTCTGCCGCGTTGGCAGGCAGATTCTTTATCCCTGAGCCACCAGGGAAGCTCCAAATGATTTTTACATCACTTTAAGGCTAAGCTTCTTAAGGACACCTGGAAATAATAGTTTTCCCTTAAAGAAGGACTCCTTTGTGCTGAAAAACATGTGGATTGGGGTATGAGAAAGACTTCTTGGAGTCAAAAATCCAGACCTCCAAAGTCAGATGGGAAGGGTGGTTCTGGGTCTGTGCAAGGGAAGACCCCAGAGTCTGTCCTAGCTCCGGTGAAGGGAATATAAAGAGCTGAAAGGGTAGGGGCATGGACTAGTTTTAAGTAAGAAGTGCCAAAGGCTGAAACCACACTAGCTTTGGAGGGATCCTCCTCAGTGCTGGTGGCAGGGACCAGGGCCAGAGCCCAAGATGTGAAGTAATCAGATTCTCATGCACCGCTGTTGATAATGCAAACTCGAGCAGCCACTTGTGAAATCAGTTTAGCACTTTCATAATGTTAAATACACTCTTACTATGTCAGCCACGCATTCTACTGCTAGGTGTTTATTATTCAGGAGAAATAGAAATACAAGTCCACCAAAAGACTTGTACGTGAGTGTTCACAGCACCTTTATTCCTAAGGGCCTAAAATGGGAATGACACAAGTATCCATCAAGAGGTGAGCAGATACAGAGATCAAGGAATACCCTTCACCAATAAAAAGACTCCCAATACATACAATATGGATGAGTCTTAGCAGCATCTTTGTGAATGCAAGAAACCAGACAAGAAAACGTATACTGTAAGATTCTATTTAAAGAAGGATGAGAACAGGCAGAAACCAAGCCCTCGGTGAGAAAAATCTTTGTGCCTCCCTGGGGCAGAGATGAGGACAGAGAACCTGCAAAGAGGCAGAAGGAAGGTTTTAGAAAGTACAGAGTATTTGCCAACTTGATGGTGGTGATGGCTGCCTAGCTGTACATTATTTGCCAAAACGCGTCAAAGTGCAGTCTTAAAATGAGTACATTTAAGTCTATGTAAAATAGTCATTATTATATGAATAGTAAACTTAACAAGTTTTTTTTGTTTTTGTTTTTGTTTTTGCCATGCCATGCAGCTTGTAGGATCTTAATTCCCTGACCAGAAATCAAACCCAGGCTCTCAGCAGTGAAAATGCAGAGTTCTAATCACTGGACCACCAGGAAATTCCCAAAAGTTGATTTTTTTAAAAAATGACTCAGATGCAGGGTTTCTACTGGAGAAAACTCTGGCGAAGTTCACTCTGTGCATCCCTAGAGACCTCTGAAATGTATGCTCTGTGTCTCAATTCCAATGGATTCTTATTTGATATAAAAAATACTGCAGAGACTAAGGTAGAGTCAATGCACTCCTCCTATCCCTCCTGCTAGAAAGCCTGGATATTATAAAACAAATATAGAAAACTCGGAAAGGGGAGAGAAGGAGGAAGATGCGGGAGCGACCTCAGAACCCAGAGAGTGATGTGGCAGTGAGTTTTCTTATTGTCTCGTGCATCCTGGATTGAATAACAGAGAAGCTGGCAACACAGAAAGGCCAATGGTACAAACGAAAAAAATTTTTAAAAGATAAAAGAGCTTCCAAAGAAAGGGGCAGCCTAGGAAGACAGAAAACAGAAATAACCAGCCCACTCAAGCCAACAGAACAGAAAAAACCTCCCCCAACATGAGCAGCAGGCGCCCACGCAGCAGAAACTCTTCAAGTGAGTATAGTTTCCTCTTTTAAAAAAGCCCCCCCAAATCTGTTAACATTTTCAATGGCACTGGCTATGCTTTGGGGTAATTCATAGCTAATGGTGGTTATGAAACCATAAGGGCATCCCCCTTGTACAGAGCTAAGATGCCCAAATTGTCCTTCTTTTGACGATTGCATTGCCAGGTCACTAACACAAGTGATCGCTATTCCCCGTTCTCAGATTGGGCCTGGATTTTAAAAAATGACCACTTTTCTCTGCCAACCCTAAATTCAGGGGAGGGGAGGGGGGCAGTAATACTTAGCAGTCAGTTAGGGTGACTATGTACCCAAAATATCTTTGGCACTCCCTCGGTAGCCACGTGGGATTGCCAAAAAAACACTCCCGTTTCCCACTAATTTAACTCACAGCTTGGCACAAAGGAACAAAGAAGGGATTCTGTGAATAATGAGAGGTGAGTAACAAGCTCCACAGTTTTGCCAATGGAGCTCTACAGGAATGTCAGAACGGCCCAATTCTTCAAGTTCACAGTAAGAGAAAAACCTTCAGACAAAGAGGGCAGTTCATCCTTCTTCTGAAAGGACATTTGTAATTATTGAGACAGTCCACTCAAACAGAATGTTATCCTTATAAATATATACTCTAGTAAATTAAGTATTGTCCTTATAGATATACACTCTGGTGTCTTTTCAGAGTGGAGAGAAGCAGCTCACATACAAATATTTGTCAGCAAATTTTAAAATACTTTATTTCAACATTTGAAACACCTTGTCCATTAAGAGTGAGCAAAGGGACTTTTCCTGGTGGGTCAGTGGCTAAGACTGCTCTCCCAATGCAGGGGACCCAGGTCCGTTCCCTGTTCAATAATGGAAGACTGAAGATCCTGTGTGCCACAACCAAGAGCACAAATAAATTAAAAAAAAAAAAAAGTGAGTGGGTTTTTTTATAGGATGGTATAAACAGTTTGTAAAGCCCTATAACACCAACAATGCCTCTATTACCCAATAGGAATAGTAAAATCTCAAAAGTACATTTTGAAAATTAAACTTGCCATGATCTGTGTTAAAACTGGCCCTGCCCTTATTTCTTATAAGCATAAAATCTATAGCTTAAAAAAGATAGGCACTCTCCCCATATGACATATTAATCTGTAGCACTGTGATATTTCATTCACAAGAAGGAGAGCTCTACCAACTGATGTGGAGGATCATGAAATAACACTGGTTTTACATTTGTGTTCATCAGTTTTCACACTGCCTAAAGGTCACTGGAAGGGGTTTTATCAAGCTCCATTAGTGAATATGGCTGTCAAGTCCTAAATTCTTCTATCTTATCCCACCCACAGTAAGCAGATATCAGTGCCGTTCATTTGATAACTCTAGCTGTTAAAGTCTCCTTTTCTCCCCGGGCACGGGTTAGCCACCCGCTGCCATCAAGTATAAAATCAATAGTGACGCTGTGATGTTTTCCCAAGGGTGATCTGAGGCTACAAGGACAACGGACAGACCCTTACTCCAGTCTACATTTGCCAAAGAGTAAAATAAAACCCATGTTCCAAGCTTCCTGAATTCTAAGTAATTTCATCCTGATACAATTGGGAGACTCTGGAAAATCTCCAAGGAGACGTTTTTCTTTGTTTCAGTCTATCTGTTGTGAACAGGAAGACAGGCCTAGTGACATCACAAGTGTCAGCAGCACACGATAGTGATCACACACCAGGGTGCTTGTTTCTTGCTGCATTGCTCCACCTAAACTTTTTGGTCAAGGAGTCGTGGCAGAGAGGTAGAGGGGATCCACTCTCAAGTCTCGCTCTCCCAGATAACGTGTCCTGACCTCGTTACTGTCACTGTGGCCTTATCTTCAATAACTAAACGCACAACAACAATTGGTTCCTTTAATTGTCACACTGGGATACAAAGTACTTAGATGCTTCTAAGTGCAGGATCTGCACTCATGCACCCCAAGGGACTGTGGGAAAATCCCCACACAAGAGGCCCTTCTCCCCTGAGATGCTGCGAGACAGCTGAGCAGTGAAAGGGGAGTGACACACCATTGCGGTGATCTCAGTGAGAAAACAAACCCCCTCAGATGTTATGAGTGACAGTTCACAGGATTTGTACTTTCCCTTTCCAAGCCACTGGAAGAGCACAGCGTTAACCATCATTAACACAGGAAAACACCATGCCATTCACCTTCTGGGCCCATGTACAGATAAATAGGAAGACTGAAAAACAGATGACGGAAGAGTGGATAATAAAATAATTCTGAATAATGCTATCGCCAGTGCTAATTTTGATTAAAAGTTTTACATTTAGTTGAATTTTAAAACTCTATTGTCTAGAAAAAATATTTGTAAATCTACTAACAAAATAAATTTCCAGTGACTTTTGTAAAAAAAAAAAAAAAAACTCTATTGTTTGGTTGCATACATGTTTAGTGTCTCTATGTCTTCTTGGTGGATTTTTAAAAAGCATTATATATTGTCCTTCATCCCTTTTATTTCTTTTTTTCTGTTAACAATATAGAACCACTCTTGCATTTATAATTATTGTTGACACATGTTTATCTTTCTACTTTCAAACTACCCATTTGGTTGGGTTTGAAGTGAGTTTCTTGCAGACAGCATCTGGTTAGATCACACTTCCTTTTCTTAAAAAAATTTTTTTATTCTGCTAATCTCTACCCTTTAACTAGTATGTATAGATCTTATATTTAAGCCAATTCTTAAAATGCTTATGCTGAAGCCTGCCATTTAATAATTTATTTTTTGTTTGTTTCCTGTTTCTCTTTTCTTGCTTTCTTCTGTGGTGATTGGGCAATTTTTTTAAAAGATTTGTTTAATTTGTCCTTTTTTGAGTATATTCCTTTGTATAGATCCCTTTATGATTGCTCTAGGAATTACAATATACAAACATGACATCACAATCTATTGATATCCATGTTTAACTACAAGTGAAGTACTGAAAATTTACTTCCATTTATATCTTTTTTACCCCGATGTTTAAAATATAATTGTTTCAAGTATTTCTTCTACATATATTGAGCATCAAAAAATGTTATAATTTTTGCTTCAACTGTCAAATATGATTTCAGAAACTCATGAGGACAGCTTATTATATTTACCTTTATTTCCACCCATTCCATTGTTTTTATTTGTTTTCTTTCTGAAGTCCCAATCCGCCTTCTGTTATCGTTTCCCACCTGGACAACTTTCTTTCACCGTTCTTTAAGGGTTGGTCTGCTAGTGACACATCATCTTAGTTTTCTTTCATTGGAGGATGTCTTTCTTTTTCTTTCCCAAGGACAGTTTCTCTGGACACAGAATTCACATAGCCTCTTCCTTTCTTTTAGCCGTTGAGAAAGGTTGTGTCATTTCCTGCCAACCTCCATGGTTTCTGATGAGTAATCTGCTGTTATCCAAAGTGGTGTTCCCCTATAGGTAATGTGTCATTTTTCTCTGATTGCTTTGGAATATTTTTCTTTGCTTTTAGTTTTCAAATATTTGATTATGAGATTGCCTTGGTGTGGATTCCTCTGATCTGCGCTTCATTCAGTTCCGTGAACTGATAGGTTTCCGTGTTTCAGTGACTATTTCTTCAAATGTTTTTTTTTCAGGTCCCCGCTCTTTCTTCTCTCCTGGAACTCCAGTGACTCAAGCAGTATAACTTCTGTTGTTGTTCCACAGGTCTTTGAAGCTCTGTTCATTCTTTTTTTTTCAATCTATTTTCTCTGTTTTTCAGATTGAGTAATTTCTACTCACTGTTCTTAAGCATTTATCTTCTATCATTTCCACTCTTTTATTAAGCCTATGCAGCAAGATTTAAAAACTTTTCTGAGTTGTTGTATTTTGCTTGACTTTAACAGAAAAAAAAAAATCTGAAATAAAAGTGAATTCAACACTGACCTTTAGAGCAATTATTTTTTTTCACTCCACGACACTATAAAGCTATTGCCTCAATCCCTTTCTCCTCAATATAGAAAATATTAATAGGATCTCTTAGTGATTATATCAAGTCTTCATTTTTGGTGACACTCTTGTTCTTTATTAAATATGGTAAAATAATCACATATTTCAATTTACATATGATTTTCCTATAAAATATTTGAAGGAATTTTAATAATACAGCAATGAAATTTTTGTTAATTTTCATTTTTCACTTCGAGACAGCAGTGAGCATTCTTGGAGGTCCTTATGGTCTTGTGGTCCTGGACCATGCACCTGTTCAGTCCAGTGGCTCTGGACTCATTCTGTGGGTGAGAGTCGGTTTGATGCCTGGCAGAGCCTTGTCAAAATTTTCTTTCTGCTTCATCAGTCATCATCCCCTTCTGAAGTTTATAGCCTGGCATTAATTATATCCTTTTCCATATTGGTTATGTCATGAAAATTATGCTGTTTCTCTTGGGATACTTTATTTCATTAGGTATTGAGGGAGGCAGCCTCTGTGATCCAACGTCATTCAATCTTCTTTAAGAGTGTAAACTGTCATATTTGGTCCTTTCTCAGAAATACCAACACCAAGACATTGTCAGCTTTTGATACTTTAGAATGTGTTTGTTATTCCCTGGCTATCGCTTGTTTAGGTTAGATTTCCCCCTAAATTATTCATTAAGTGCTAATTATATTAAATGAATCTTAAATTTTGGCCTGATTCTTTCTTCTTAAATGGCTCAAAAGTGCTTCCACTTTTTAAACCAAAGCTGGTCCAATCTGAAGCATTATTCCTTTCATCTACTAAGGATAAATATATTTCAATTTGCTTTTTACTGAAATTCATTAATACATTAGGACCAATGCATACTGCCTCTTTTGCATATTCCATTTTGCATGACAAAGACACCCAAAGCTCGAGTCACTGTATTTTCTTTTCTTTGCCTAATACTGCTTCCTAAGTTTTTCTTGTTTGCTTCATTACCATATTTCCAGCTATTTTCTATTTACTTTGGTTTATCTCAGTGTTTAAAAAAATGTTTTAACCTTGTTTATTTTAAAAATTATTATTATTTTATTTTTTGCTCACACCATGCAGCATGCAGGATCCTAATTTCCCTACCAGGGATTGACCCCGTACCCCCTGTGTTGGAAGCATGGAGTCTTAAGCACTGATCACCAGCACTGGATCACAGGGAAGTCCTCTGTTTAATTTGTAATTTGGCCTATTTTAAAAGTTTTCCATTTCCACTGTTTTGTTCTGGCAACCTTATATTTCAGTTCTGTTCAGTTCAGTCGCTCAGTGTTGTCCGACTCTTTGCGACCCCATGAATCGCAGCACGCCAGGCCTCCCTGTCCATCACCAACTCCCGGAGTTCATTCAGACTCACATCCATCGAGTCGGTGATGCCATCCAGCCATCTCATCCTCGGTTGTCCCCTTCTCCTCCTGCCCCCAATCCCTCCCAGCATCAGAGTCTTTTCCAATGAGTCAACTCTTCACATGAGGCGGCCAAAGCGCTGGACTTTCAGCGTTAGCACCATTCCTTATATTTAGCAAATTAATTTCTCTTCTCTGATATCTCTGATGTTTGATGCTGTCAATCTACTACTACTGTAAGGAGACAATTTGTTGCTTCTACATTGATATTGGAAACATAATAAAGTGATAAAGGTAAAGTTGTTGTTCAGTCGCTCAGTTCTGTCCAACTCTTTGTGACCCCATGGACTGTAGCACGCCAGGCTTCCCCATCCTTCACTATCTCCCAGAGTTGGCTCAAACTCATGTCCTTTGACTTGATGATGCCATCCAACTATCTCATCCTCTGCCACCCTCTTCCCCTCCCCGCTTTAATCTTTCCCAGCATCAGGATCTTTTCCAGTGAGTCAGTTCTTTGCATCAGATGGCCAAAATATTGGAGCTTTAGCATCAGTCCTTACAATGAATATTCAGGACTGATTTCCTTTAGGGTTGATTTGTTTGATCTCTTTGCTGTCCAAGGGACTCTCAAGAGCCTTCTCCAACACCACAGTTCAAGGCATCGACTCTTCAGCATTCAGCCTTCTTTATGGTCCAGCTCTCACATCCATACATGACTACTGGAAAAGCCACAGCTCTGACTAGATGGACCTTTGTTGGCAAAGTAATCTCTCTGCTTTTTATTTTTTATTTTTTTCAGGTCTAAAACATCTTTAATCAGAGCCTGTAACACCTCTCTCTGCTTTTTAATACGCTGTCTAGGTTTGTCATAGCTTTTCTTCCAAGGAGCAAGTGTCTTTTAATTTCATGGCTGCAGTCACTGTCCGCAGTTAATTTTGGAGCCCAAGAAAATACAGTCTGTCACTGTTTCCATTGTTTCTCCATCTATTTGCCATGAAGTGATGGGATCGGATGCCATGATCTCAGTGTTCTGAATGTTGAGTTTAAAGCCAACTTTTTCATTCTCTTTCATTTTCATCAAAAAGCTCTTAATTCTTCACTTTCTGCCATTAGGGTGGTGTCATCTGCATATCTGAGGTTATTGATATTTCTCCCAGCAATCTTCATTCCAGCTTGTGCTCCATCCAGCCTGGTATTTTGCATGATGTACTCTGCATATACATTATATAAGCAGGGTGACAATATACAGCCTTGACGTACTCCTTTCCTAATTTGGAACCAGTCTGTTGTTCCATGTCCGGTTCTAACTATTGCTTCTTGACCTGCACACAGGTTTCTCAGGAGGCATTCCCATTTCTTGAAAAATTTTCCATAGTTTGTTGTGATCCACACAATCAAAGGCTTTAGTGTAGTCATCAATGAAGCAGAAGTAGATGTTTTTCTGGAATTCTCTTGCTTTGTCTATGATCCAACAGATGTTAGCCATTTGATCTCTGCTTCCTCTGCCTTTTCTAAATCCAGCTTGTACATCTGGAAGTTCTCCGTTCACATACTGTTGAAGCCTAGCTTGGATTTTGAGCATTACCTTGCTAGCATGTGAAATGCATGCAATTGTGTGGTAGTTTGAACATTTGTTGGCATTACCTTTCCTTAGGATTGGAATGAAAACTGACTTTTTTGAGTCCTGTGGCCACTATTGTTTTCCAAATTTGCTGGCATATTGAGTGCAGTACTTTCACAGCATCATCTTTTAGGATTTGAAATGGCTCAGCTGGAATTCCATCACCTCCNACATTTGTTGGCATTACCTTTCCTTAGGATTGGAATGAAAACTGACTTTTTTGAGTCCTGTGGCCACTATTGTTTTCCAAATTTGCTGGCATATTGAGTGCAGTACTTTCACAGCATCATCTTTTAGGATTTGAAATGGCTCAGCTGGAATTCCATCACCTCCACTAACTTTGTTCATTCATAGTAGCGCTTCCTAAGGCCCACTTGACTTCACACTCCAGGATGTCTGGCTGTAGGTGAGTGATCACAGCATTGTGGTTATCCAACTCATTAAAACCTTTTTTGTATACTTCTTCCCTGTGTTCTTACCACCTCTTCTTAATATCCTCTTCTGTTAGGTCCATACCATTTCTGTCCTTTATTGGGCTCATCTCTGCATGAAATGTTCTCTTGGTATCTCTAATTTTCTTGAAGAGACCTCTCATCTTTCCCATTCTATTGTTTCCCTCTATTTCTTTTCATTGTTCACCTAAGCAGGCTTTCTTATCTCTCCCTGCTATTCTTTGGAACTCTGCATTCAGTTAAAGGTAATGGATGTTTTTAAAAACGTGACTAGTAGGCAAGTAGGTTTTTTTCTTGGGGGACGGGGGCAGTTATTTGTTTTGTCCTCAAAGTTTTTCACAGACTACAATTAAAAGTTTATGAAAGATGGGGAAAATTATCTAGTGAAAGTTGCATCGTGTGACCTCAGGCTAACCTCAAGCAAGAGGCAACTGATTTGGCAAGGACACTGTTCTTAGGCGTCTGCATCTTAGAAGAGGAGCCTGGAGAGGCAGCCATGGAAGGTTTGCTCCAAATATTAGGAGGGAAGAGAGAATCCTTGTACTCCTCCATTTACATTTTGTTGAATTGCTGTTGCTTAGAAGGAAAAAAGATCATTATACTGTCTGCTATAGTCCACATCACACTGGGCAGTGATTTGTTGATTGTTCATCCCTGGGCAAAAACTGTGAGTTCCTTTAGCCAAGAGTTCTGTATGATTCATCTTTCTATCCCAAGGGCCTAGAACAGTGCCTGGCCCATGGCTCATTTCAATAAATGTTTGCTGAATAATACTTAGAATATTTAAAACGTCTTTCCATGGCCTTTTGTTGCAGGTTAAAATGTGATTTTTTCCCCCAGGGCTTGTACATAAAAGGTGTTACTCATAATTATATGGATGCTGTTCTAATTTCTGACGAAGAGGATAAAACCTAGATTACTGTAGCACTGTTTACAATGATGGCGAGTTGTCTGTTCTCAGGTACATAAACTAATGTCTGTGCCCTATTCTGGGTGTGCTTTCTTGCCTCCACCACTTGGAGGCAGCATAGATAATGAAATCACCTCTGTCCCCTTGCACCGTGCAGGATCCCGCCACACCACCTATAATACAAAATAGCCCCTTGCTTGTAGAAAACATTAATTTTTATATGAATTTATTTTCGGCTGTGCTTAGTTTTCCTTGTTGCACGCACGTTTCCTCTCGATGAAGTGCATGGACTTCTCATGCCAGTGGCTTGTCTTGTTGCAGCGCTGGGGCTGAAGCGTACGCAGGCTTCAGTCGTTACCGCACATGGGCTCATGAGTTGCGTTTCCCTGCTTTAAAACACAGGCTCAATAATTGTGGCACACGGGCTTAGTTGCTCCGTGGCATGTGGGATCTTCCCAGATCATGATTCAAACCCATGTCTGCTGCACTGGCAGGCAGATTCTTTTGACTCACCAGAGAATCCCCCAGAAAACGTGATTAAATAGCAATGTGCCACCATTTCAGGTTTTAGGATTCTTTTTTCCAAATCTACAGAAATCTCCAACATATTACCTTAGACTATAATCCAATGACAGAATCTCCTGTTCTATGTGAGGGATTAGTCTAAGGTTCCTTCCTAAGATGACCGGTTTCCCAAGCTGATCATCTCTCTGCCGCCCACCCCGTTTTTGGTTTTTAAATGTGGGGGTAAATAGTAGATGAGCAGGTTCACTTTCAGGTCAAGAATGGCTGAAGCCTCAGGGCAGAATCAGGCTGTGAGCTCCAGGACCCTAATTAGGCCTCTCATTGCATGGTGACCCTATTTGCTTTCTCTTTAAAACAATTTTTCCTTTTATTGGCCATGCAGCATGGCTTGCTGGAGCCTAGCTCCCTGACCAGGAATGGAACCCAGGCCACCTGCATTACAAGGTGGAATCTCAGCCACTGAACCACCAGGGAATCCCTTCTTGCGTTTTTTTTTTTTTTAATTTGCCATTCGCTTTTATCCTCTTTCTGATCCAGTTCAAAAAATTACCTAGAAATTAAACATGAGAAACCTCAAAGAAAAAACAAGACAACAACAAAAAGGAACCTCAAAGAGCTTGGCTCTTTGAGGGCAGCCAGGCTGTCTCCCAGAGGGCACAAAGTCTGGGCACAGAGCTCTCCATCCAGAGCTGCTAATAAGAGCTGGTGCTCGGGAGAGGTGGTTCTAGAGGCGAGGAGCCTGGTGGGCTGCAGTCCACGGGGCCGCAAAGAATCGGACGCAACTTAGCAGCTAAACAACAACAGAGGCTGGTATTCATCCAGCCCCAGGGCTCTTTCTGCAGCGGGGCACCCCTAACAGGGCCAGGCTGTGTAAGAAGGGGAGTTGATTGGCCTTGTCAAACAGCCTTATCCCAGGGGTACCCAGGACCTGGCTATTACGTGTCCCATAGAAGACCAAGCCTGAGAATCGGGCAAGGTGCCCAGGTGACAGAAAGCAGACCTCGGCCTGGCCATCGCTGTGAATGGTCTGGGGCAGTATTCTCTGAAGCTTAAATCTGGACAAACAGTCTGACAAGAGGAATGTGTTGATAAATCTCATATCAAAAATCTGAAACAGAATTGTCCAGGAAAATTTGGAGTCCACCATCCTCAGCTTGATGGTCAGCTATGAAGAGGGCTGTTTGCACTTTGTCATGTCCATTGTCATCTCTGATGTCAAAATTAGTCACAGCTTTTGGCATCCGGTCTGCTTCCCCTCCTTGTTCATTTTCCATATTGCAGTTCCCTCCATTCTGCCTCCCAACAGGCCACAGTCAATTCAGGGAAACTTTAAGCTTGAAAGTGAGGCATCACATGAGGAATTTAGACATTGAAATACAGGAAAGAGCAAAGGGATTGCCCCCTGCAAGAAAAACAAAACCAAACCAAAGATCTCTTGAATACGTGTGTAGGTTGTAACATAAATTTGTCGCGAACGCTTTACCCTTAGGAAATGTTCTTACACGATTGTTGATGAAGGTCCTCAGTGAGATTGTGCTGATGCTACAGTTGTACTTGGAAGGGGCTGGTCCTTCTGTTTCCTGGCTTTGTCTCTTTATTCCTTTGCTCTTGTTCAGTCGCTAAGTTGTGTTTGACTCTTTGTGACCTCATGGACTGCAGCAGCCAGGCCTCCCTGTTCTTCACTATCTCCTAGAGATGGCCCAAACTCATGTCCACTAAGTTGATGATGCCATCCAACCATCTCATCCTCTGTCATCCCCTTCTCCTCCTGCCTTCAATCTTTCCCAGCATCAGGGTCTTTTCAAATGAGTCAGTTCTTTGCATCAGTTGGCCAAAGTATTAGAGTTTCAGCTTCAGCATTCGTCCCTTCAATAAATATTCAGGGTTGATTTCCTTTAGGATTGACTGGTTTGATATCCTTGCTTTCCAAGGGACTTTCAAGAGTCTTCTCCAGCACCACGGTTTGAAAGCATTAATTCTTTGGCGCTCGGTCTTCTTGATGGTCCAACTTTCATATCTGTACATGACAACTGGAAAAACCATAGCTTTGACAATTCCTTTAAGTACCCCTCAAGGCAGAGGCTGAGGAGTGTGGGTGGTTTACTTGGGTGGTGATTCCAGGAGGCAGAAGAGTGAGGAGGGGAGGAAGAAAAGCGTAAACAGGGTGGGCTGCTGAGGTTGCTGCTGGGAGCGGTGGGCTTGTTTTCACTGGGTTCTCAAAAGAAGCTCATGGAAACCTGTTTAGAACTGTCCACCTGGAAAAAAAAAAAAAAAAAAATTGGGCAGCTTGAGGTTTGCCCATCTGCTCCTGACTTGGATTCATTGAGGTTTCCTCCTGGGCTGTGAAGTGCCTGGTATTTCTGAGCTGCATTTGTGTGTGTTGGAGTTGACCTTGGGGCAGGAAGTTTGGCTTGAACTTGAGCTTGAGGTAAGATGCTGGCGTACAAGGAAAGTCTGTGCTTCCGTGAAACAGTCCCCTGGGGCTGGGACTGAAAGGAAAGATCTGAGAGCTCATGAGGCCCCGTTAGTTGACCCTTTGTTTGACTCGGGCAAGGAGGCCTCTGCCTGGACCTTGTGCTTTAGAAGGTGCCCCTCCGGCCGTCCCCCAGCTGCACTCCTTCCCATCCAGAGCTTGTACCCTCTCTTCTAGACCACATGCTGCATCCTGAGGACCCTCCTTGAACGGCTGTGAGTCTGCATGGCCTCTCCTATCTTCAAAGGCAGGTTGCTTACCCAAACAGTACCCAAGGTGCTGCTCTCTAAGGTGGGCAAGAATGTGTGGATGGAGCTTGACTGGGGCTTAGGGCATCCACACAGGGATGTAAACCCCCTCACGTGAGAAACAGGGCTGGGGGAGAGGGGAGGGGCATGGCCCAGGGCTGGGGGGCCAGCTTTCCCTCGGTTACCACATACAGAACATCAAGGAGTCTGAGAATTCGAAATTCAACCTCCATCTCTAGAGCTCATCTATCAAGGTAGGAGAATAGAGCATGTTTTATTTAACAGTTTGTTGGCTTGATTTATAACTCACAGTTATTTAGACATATGGCAAATCTGAGAGTCAAGCTCCATCACATTTCAATTTTTTGTGGCCTCGAACTAAGATAAATGTAAAAGAGGAGAGTGAAAAAGTTGGCTTAAAGCTCAACATTCAGAAAATTAAGATCATGGCATCTGGTCCCATCACTTCATGGGAAATAGATGGGGAAACAGTGGAAACAGTGTCAGACTTTATTTTGGGGGGCTCCAAAATCACTGCAGATGGTGATTGCAGCCATGAAATTAAAAGACACTTACTCCTTGGAAGGAAAGTTATGACCAACCTAAATAGCATATTGAAAAGCAGAGACATTACTTTGCCAATAAAGGTCCATCTAGTCAAGGCTATGGTTTTTCCAGTTGGCATCACCAACTCGATGGACGTGAGTCTGAGTGAACTCCGGGAGTTGGTGATGGACAGGGAGGCCTGGCGTGCTGCGATTCATGGGGTCACAAAGAGTCGGACACGACTGAGCGACTGAACTGAACTGAACTGAA
>SJYX01021694.1:0-11187 GCA_006410675.1 Oreotragus oreotragus
GGGGACCCTATTAAAAAGGAAAGAAACAGAGCCCTATGATTCCAAATACTGGAATAAGAGGTGAGTCACTTGACTATGATTTACTGGTTAACACTACTGAAATCCTGGAAGATTAGGTCAATTCTGAGGACAGCCTGAAGCTGGGGGTCCTGCTGGCAGGGGGCCCAGGAACACATCATTGCTGTTGCCGGAGCTTAGGCAGGTGGCTGTGCATCTCAGTGGGAGAATCTTTTACAAAAACAAATAGGTTTTATTATAGTTGCCAAGGAGCAAGGATTGGGGGAAGGATAGTTATGGAGTTTGGGATGAACATGTATACACTGCTATATTTAAAATGGATAACCAACAAGGATCTACTGTATTGCACAGGGAACTCTGCTCAATGTTATGTGGCAGCCTGGATGGGAGGACAGTTTCGGGGAGAATGGATACATCTCCATGTATGGCTGAGTTCCTTGGCTGTCCACCTGAAACTATCACAACATTGTTAACCAGCTCTATTTAGATATAAAATAAAAAGTCTTAGAAAATGGGTTCTAGACAGCAAAGGTAGCGATCTATACTCATGGGAGATGGACCAAGACAAATATCCCCATCAATGTGGCTCAGAGCTTGCCCTGAGTCCCACTTCAAAACAGTCAGCAGAACACAGCGCCCTAGCGTGAAATGCGAGCCTGCAGCGCCCCATTCCAGGGCCAAGGGATCACAGTCCCAACACCAGGATGACCCTGCAGGACACCGCCAAGCGAAAGGCACCAGCTGCCCGAAGCTTCCCTCTCAGGAGCTCCCCTGCCCTCTAGAGCCCCAGCGGGACACCCGTTGGCATGGACCATGGGGCCCACAGGAGGCCAGTGGGCAGCTTCCCCTGCCAGCCCCCAGCCACCACCCAACTGCTAAGCTCACAGAGAGCCGCTGCACTGGGCAGAGCCCAACGGAGCAGCACGTCCATCGTCCTCCCAGCTTAAGAAAACTTGCTTGCCTAAGACTGCAAGCCGTCCTGCTGTGGGCCACCCTGTACATTAAATCTCCAAGCCAGAGACCCTCCAGTCAGTCTGCATAAAGCGGAGTTATTGGTCCAAGTGTTTTTAAAAATAGATGCAACTCCAGACCCCAAGAAACTGAAGGGATATTATGGGAATACACAACTGTATTATTGTGTTACTCTATGAAAAATTGAGTTCTCAGCTCCTCTGTTCCCTCCTGCTCCTCCCTCTCCTGGATCCTCACCTGAGAGTGCAGCTCCTGGCACCAAAAACAGTAAATATTACAAACTAGCTCCCCATCAGAACAGTCCAGACCACGCTGCAGGAGACCAAGCTCCCCTGTGCGCCATACAGGGGGGCCAATAAGCTCCAGAATGCCATTCCAGCTCACATTTCAACTAACGGTGAGCCCACAGAAAAACCAGTCACAGGGTGTCCCTGGTGGCTCAGTGGGAAAGAATCTGGCTGCCAGTGCACGAGACACAGTTTTGGTCCCCGGTCCGGGAGGATCCCACACATCACGGAGCAACTAAGCCCGGGAGCTGCAGCTACTGAGCCCGTGTGCTGAAACTGCTGAAGCCCACGCGGCTAGGGCCCACGCTCCACAACAGGAGAAGCCACTGCAGTGAGGGGCCCGCTCATCACAACCAGAGAGCAGCCCCCACTCGCCGCAACTCGAGAAAAGCCCCCACAGCAAAGCAGACCCAGCACAGCCAAACATAAATAAATAGAATCGTTAAAATATATATGTGTGTCTGCCACAGCTTCAAGCTGGATTCGGGAATCACATTTCATCACAGGCCTCCCAGGCAAGCTGGTCTTGACAGGGGAAGTCCATCTGGACTCTGAGATTTGGTGTGAAAGTTCCTTCCAGGGCCAGACGTCCTCGGTGTGGCAGCCTCTCCAGGCCAGGCTCCCCCAGCCACAGCAGAAGTCAGAAGAGAGGAGCCTTTATTCCCGAGAACGGCCCCAGGAACAGCCAACGCTCACAAGCGGTGGCCACAGTCACAGTTCAGGCTGTGTCTGGACACAGGAAATAAAGCCCGCCTGACTGGGCTTCCCTCTACTCTCAGCCCCAGCTATAAACTCACACAGTGAAATCATAACTCCTAAGGTGACGCGTTAGGTGATGGGGTCTCAAGAAGGTCATGAGGGTGAATGGGATCTGTTGTGGTGGTTGTTATTCAGACGATAAGTCATATCTGACTCTTTGCAACCCCAGGGACTGCAGCACATCAGGCTTCCTTGTCCTTTACTATCTCCTGGAGTTTGCTCAAATTCATATCCATTGAGCCAATGATGCTATCCAACCGTCTCATCCTCTGCCACACCCTTCTCCTTCTGTCTTCAATCTTTGCTAGCATCGGGTCTTTTCCAATGAGCTGGCTCTTCGCATCAGGTGATAGTGTCCTTATAAAAGGAACCTGAGAGCAAGACTCCCCAGCCTTCAGAATTATGAGAAATAAATGTCTGTTGTTGATGAGGCACCTGTTCTATGGCATTTTGTTACCCTAGCCCAAAAAGCTAAGTTCCTTTAACCAAGATTTCCCTAGCCAATTGCCAGTCCCTTGGGTAGCTGAAAAGGCAGCATTTTTCTCAGAATACAAGCTTGATGAGGGCAGAGAACACGCTTGCCTCATTAGCCACCCTAATGCTTGAGAAAAGCAACCTGGCACGCATCAGGCACTCGGTGGAATCAACCAGAATGAATAAAGTTTCACTACAGACACTGGCACAAGAAAGTGCTTACTAAACACGGATCCTCACTACAAATGCAGAAAAAGTAAAACTTCAGACACGTGTCGAGTGTCAGATCAACATTAAGTTTACTTATAGGCATGAGTAAATATCTTAAATGAGGCTTTTTTGTCTTTATTAAAGATGAATGACCAGGTATGTCACTAAGACTACACACAGGACTTTAAGTTGCTTCCTATGCTTCCCTGTGATTTACAGAAGCTTATACTCCCTAGGCACTCTAGAAACCAGGTTCCCTTCCCTCCAGAGCAAGGAAACAGTTCTTTACTCCCCGTGAGATGCTGCCTTGTCTAACCTCTTTGAGGATGCTCCTCACTAGGAGGTAGGGAGGAAGCACATGCTCCTTTCAGAACCCACAGCATCACCTCCTGCTCTTTTCGTTCCCCCAACGCCAAGTGCTAAGCTGGGCTGGCACTGTGCCTGCCCTTAGGCATGGCGGCAAGACCATCCGCCTCCTGCCCACAGCCTGTCAGAGACACACAGGATCTCCTCTCAAAAAAGCAGCCAGCAGCTCCACCAGGAGGCTGAGGGGCAGGGTAGAGGGTGTGCCAAGCCACACCTGGGTGGAGCAACGATGCCATCAAAGCACCTAGGAGCCCCACACAGACGAGCCCCCCTGCTTCTGCAACATAGCCCTGTCCTCCACCTTCAGGGACCAGGAACTCCATCCCCATCATTTACGTGATAATGATGGAGAACGGTCATGAGTGTTTTCATTCTGGCCACAGACACCGTTATCCTGCACCAAATCGACTCTAATGCAACAAAGACTTAAAAGTTATTAAATGCCTTTTCATCAAAGGCCTGCCTGTGGATCTATTCTTCAGTTAGAAATCTACCCAGGAGACGATTTTGCCACTGTTCAGCTCATGAGACGACCACAAAATTTGTAGTAAGGTTGGAGAGGAAAGAACACTGCCCCGCACCCAACCCCACGTTGGTGTGCTTACCAACTCCTTAGGAAATTACAACTTCAAATTCTGTTCTCTATTTATTTGTAATCCTAACTGAAGTTGCAGCAGAATGACACAATACAACTGCACATTCTGCTATTTGATTATCTACTTTCTCATAAGCATAGTGCCACAAGGCAGAAATTTTGGCACTCCAGCAAAAGAGGCGTTGCTATAAACACGCCCACTCCCAGACACCTACGTGTAATTATTCAAAAAAATGAGGAGGATGAGGAGACAGCAAGGACCCATTATATGCTTTCCTTCTTCAGAAACTTTTTGTTCTCCTTCTATTCATTACTTTCAAGGTTTGCTCTGCCTCGGCTCTCTGCTCCTTGACAGTCCGAGGATGACGGTGAACCAGCAGTGGGGTGATCGAAGAGGCAGGCCACTCTGAAAAGCAGAAGGCCTCAGAGCCCCAGGAGGACGGAACCCACCACCTCCCCGCCAATGCTGGTCTCTGCCCCAGCCTCCATTCCCCTGCAGTATCCCCAACCCTGCCACCCGATGCTACATCCCACGATGCTATTTGCGTCTCACTGCTCTGCTCCCCCAGCATGTATGGAGAATGCATATGGGATGTCAGGCAGAAACAGCAGGATATGAAATTCTATACAGAGTAGGATTGCAAATACATTCAATATATGCATACACACAAAAGGAGGCTAGAAGATGTACATAGGAACAACAGTTGTGGGTGGGCACATGAAAAGATGCGCCACATCACTAATTATTAGAGAAATGCAAATCAAAACTACAATGACGTGTCACTTCACACCAGTCAGAATGGCCGTCATCAAAAATCTACATATACTAAATGCTGGAGAGGGTATGGAGGAAAGGGAACCCTCCTACACTATTGGTGGGTATGTTAATTGGTGCAACCATTACGGAGAACAGTATGGACGTTCCTCAAAAAACTAAAAATACAGTTACCATATGATCTAGCAATCCCAGGCATATATCTGGAGAAAACTGTAATTCAAAAAGATACATGTACACCAGTAGCAGTACTATTCACAACAGTTGAGACATAAAAATACTAACTGTCCATAGAGAGATGAATGATAAAGAAAATGTATCATATATATGTGATATATATATATATATGGGCTTCCCAGGTGGTGCAGTGGTAAAGAATCTGCCTGCAGTGCAGGAGATGCACGAAGGTGTGGGTTTGATCCCTGTGTATATACATACGAATATATGGGCTATGTCCTGTGTATATGGTGTATGTATACATATATTTCCTCTGTTTCTCCGCTTTGTTCACGTTAGAAAGCTTCTTCTCTCTCCTTGCTCTTCTCTGAGACTCTGCATTCAGTCGGATAATCCTTCCTTTTCTCCTTTGCCTTCCGCTTCTCTTCTTTTCTCAGCTATTTGCAAAGCCTCAACCGCTCTGCCTGCTCGCATTTCTTTTTCTTGGGGATGATTTTGGTCACCACCTCCGTAAAATGTTATGAACATATGTCCATAATTCTTCAGGCACTCTGTCTACCAGATTTAATCCCTTGAATCTATTCATCATCGCCACTGTATAATCAAAAGGGATGTGATTTAGGTCATACCTGAATGGCTTAGTGGTTTTCCCTACTTTCTTCAACTTAAGCCTGAATTTGGCAATAAGGAGCTCGTGATCTGTGCCACAGTCAGCTCCAGGTCTTGTTTTTGATGACTGTAGAGATACCTGGGGCTTCCCAGGCGGCGCTAGTGGTGAAGAAAACAGCTGCCAAAGCAGGAGAGGTAAGAGACGTGGGTTCAGTTTTGGGGTCAGGAAGATCCTCTGAAGGAGGGCATGGCAACCCATTCCAGTATTTTTGCCTGAAGAATTCCACGGACAGAGGAGCCTGGCACGCTACAGTATATAGGGTCACAAAGAGCCGTACACGACCTAAGTGACTTAGCATGCATGCACACACAGACCACCTGATGTGAAGAGCCGACTCACTGGAAAAGACTCTGATGCTGGGAAGGATTAAGGCAGGAGAAGGGGGTGACAGAGGATGAGATGGCTGGATGGCATCCCTGACTCAATGGACATGGGTTTGAGCAAACTCTAAGAGATACTGAAGGACAGGGAAGCCTGGTGTGCTGCAGTTCATGGGATTGCAGAGAGTCGAACACGACTTAACAACTGGACAACAACAATATGCATATGTGGGGTATTTATATGGGTGTATATATATATGGCCACCTCATGCGAAGAGCTGACTCACTGGAAAAGACTCTGATACTGGGAGGGATTGGGGGCAGGAGGAGAAGGGGACGACTGAGGATGAGATGGCTGGATGGCATCACGGACTCGATGGACATGAGTCTGGGTGAACTCCGGGAGATGGTGATGGACAGGGAGGCCTGGCGTGCTGCGATTCATGGGGTGGCAAAGAGTCGGACACGACTGAGCGACTGAACTGAACTGAATTGAACTGATATATATATGGGTAGCAATATTACAAATATTACAGCCAAAGAAAAGAATGAAATAATGCCATCTGCAGCAATGTGGAGGGCTTAGAAATGATCACACTAAGTGAAGTAAGTTAGAGAAAGAAAAATGTCATATGCTATTAATTATATGTGGAACCTTAGAAAGCGATAGCAATGAACTTACAAACAGAAACAGACTCACATAGAAAACAGTCTTATGGTTTACCGAAAGAGAAAGGTGGGGAAGGATAAATTAGGACTTGGGGATTTGCAGATATACACTACTATATATAAAACTGATAGACAAGGGAATTCCCTGGTGCTCTAGTCATTAGGATTCCATGCTATCACTGCTGACAGTAGGGGTTCATCCCTGGTCTGGGAACTAAGATCCCACAAGCTATGCAGTGAGGACAAATAAATAAATAAATAACCAAAATAAAATAGGTAGACTATAACGATCTACTATATAGTACAGGAACTATATTCAACATCTTGCAATAACTTGTAATGGAAAAGAATCTGAATACATGAATACATATATATATATATATATGTATATGAAAAGTGAACTAAAATGGACCAGAATGGGAGAATTTAATTCAGATGACCATTATATTTACTACTGTGGGCAAGAACCCTTAGAAGAAATGGAATAGCCCTCATAATCAACAAAACAGTCCGAAATGCAGTACTTGGATGCAATATCAAAAATGACAGCATGATCTCAGTTTGTTTCCAAGGCAAACCATTCAATATCACAGTAATCCAAGTCTATGCTCCAACCACTAATGCCAAAGAAACTGAACTTGAATGATTCCATGAAGATTTACAAGACCTTCTAGAACTAAAATGAAAAAAGATGTCCTTTTCAATACAGATGTCTGGAATGCAAAAGTAGGAAGTCAAGAGGTACCTGGAGTAACAGGCAAGTTTGACCTATGACTACAAAATGAAGCAGGGCAAAGGCTAATTAGAGTTCTGCCAAAAGATCACACTGGTCATAGTGAACACCCTCATCATAGCAAACACCCTCTTCCGCAACACAAGAGAAGATTCTACACATGGACATCAGCAGATGGTCAATACCAAAATCAGATTGATTATATTCTTTGCAGTTGAAGATGGAGGAGCTCTATACAGTCAGCAAAAACAAGACCAGGAGCTGACTGTGGCTCAGATCATGAACTCCTTATTGAAAAATTCAGACTTAACTTGAAGAAAGTAGAGAAAACCACTAGGCCATTCAGGTATGAACTAAATTAAATCCCTTATGACTATACAGTGGAAGTGATGAATAGATTCAAAGGATTAGATCTGATAGACAGAGTGCCTGAAGAACTATGGACAGAGGTTCATAACTTTGTACAGGAGGCAGTGATCAAAACCATCTCCAAGAAAAAGAAATGCAAAAACACCAAAAGTTATCTGAGACATCCTTGCAAATAGCTGAGAAAAGAAGAGAAGTGAAAGGCAAAGGAGAAAAGGAAAGATACGCCCATTTGAATACAAAGTTCCAGAGAATAGCAAGGAGAGAAAAAAAAGCCTTCCTCAGTGATCAATCCAAAGAAATAGAGGGGAAAAATAGAATGGGAAACATTGGAGAGCTCTTCAAGAAAATTAGAGATACCAAGGGAACATTTCATGCAAAGATGGCACAGTAAAGGACAGAAACAGTCTGGACCTAACAGAAGCAGAAAGAGAAGAAGGAGAGGAGAAGGGGATGACAGAGGATGAGATGGCTGGATGGCATCACCGACTCAATGGACATGAGTTTGGGTAAGCTCCAGGAGTTGGTGATGGACAGGGAAGCCTGGCGTGCTGCAGTCCATGGGGTGGCAAAGAATCATACATGACTGAGCAACTGAACTGAAATGAACAGAAATAGAAGATATTAAGAAGAGGTGGAAAGAATACACAGAAGAACTATACAAAAAAGATCTTAATGACCTGGATAACCACAATGGTGTGATCCTCACCTAGAGCCAGACATTTTGGGGTGTGAAGTTAAGGGGGCCTTAGGAAGCATCACAACGAATGAAGCTAGTGAAAGTGATGGAATTCTAGCTGAGCTATTTCAAATCCTAAAAGATGCTGCTGTGAAAGTGCTGCGCTCAATATGCCAGAAAATGGAAAACTCAGCAGTGACCACAGGACTAGAAAACGTCAGTTTTCATTCTAATCCCAAAGAAAGGCAATGCCAAAGAATGTTCAAACTACCACACAATTGCACTCATCTCACATGTTAGCAAAGTAATGTTCAAAATCTTTCAACCTAGGGTTCAACAGCATGTGAAACAAGAACTTCCATATGTATAGCTGGATTTAGAAAAGGCAAAGGAACCAGAGATCAAATTGCCAACATCTGTTGGATCATCAAAAAAGTAAGAGAGTTCCAGAAAGAACATCTACTTCTGCTTCATTCACTACGCTAAAGGCGTTGACTGTGTGGATCACAACGAACTGTGGAAAATTCTTCAAGAGATGGAAATAGCAGACCACCTTACCTGCCTCCTGAGAAACCTGTATGAAGCTCAAGAAGTAACAGTTAGAACCAGACATGGAACAACAAACTGGTTCCAAATTAAGAAAGGAGAACATCAAGGCTGTATATTGTCACCCTGCTTACTTAACTTATATGCAGAGTACATCATGAGAAACGCTGGGCTGGATGAAGCACAAGCTGGAATCAAGATTGCTGGGAGAAATATCAGTAACCTCAGACATGCAGATGACACCACCCTCATGGCAGAAAGCAAAGAGGAACTAAAGAGCCTCTTGATGAAAATGAAAGAGAAAAGTGAAAAAGCTGGCTTAAAACTCCACATTCAAAAAACTAAAATCATGGCATCTGGTCCCATAACTTCATGAAAAATAGATGGGAAAACAATAGAAAGTGACAGACTTTATTTTCTTGGGCTCCAAGATCACTGCAGATGGTGACTGCAGCCATGAAATTCAAAGACGCTTGCTCCTTGGAAGAAAAGCTATGACAAACCTAGACAGGATATTAAAAAACAGAGACATTGTTTTTCTGACAAAGGTCTGTCTAGTCAAAGCTATGGTTTTTCCACTGCTATGAGAGTTGGCCCATAAAGAAGGCTGAGCACCAAAGAACTGATGCTTTTGTACTGTGGTGCTGGAGAAGACTTGAGATTCCCTTAGACTGAAAGGAGATCAAACCAGTCAATCCTAAAGGAAATCAACCCTGAATATTCACTGGAAGGACTGATGCTAAAGCTGAAGCTCCAAAACTTTGGCCAGCTGATGCAAAGAACTGACTCACTGGAAAAGACCCTGATGCTAGGAAAGACTGAAGGCAGAAGGAGAAGGGGATGATAGAGGATGAGATGGTTGGATGGCATCACCGACTTGATAGACATGAGTTTGAGCAAGCTCTAGGAGTTGGTGATGGACAGGGAAGCCTGGCGTGCTGCAGTCCATGGGTGCTGCAAAGAGTCAGACATGACTGAGTGAGTGAGCACCAACAACATGAAAAGTGTCAGCTGCTCAGTCATGTCTGGCTCTTTGCAACTGCATGGACTGCAGCCCATCAGGCTCCTCTGTCCGTGTAGTTCTCCAGGCAAGAATACTGGAAAGGGTAGCCACTCCCTTCTCCAGAGGATCTTCCCAACCCAGGGATCGAGCCCGAGTCTTCTGTGTTGCAGGCAGATCCTTTACTTTCTGAGCCACCAGGGAAGCCCATATATATCTGAATCACTTTTCTGTACATCTGAAACTAACACAACATCGTAAATCAACTCTACTTCAGTTAAAAAGAGAAAATTTAATAGTAGACAATACAAACTTTTAAAAAATGACAATGGTGGCTGTGTGTGGCAAAGTAACAGATATATTTCACATTCCTAAATTTCTGGAAGATTATTACTATATATTATTATGATTAAAATAAAACCATAATTTACAGTGATCTTACCAAGGTGGAGAACCACCACTGGTTGACTGGGTTAGAAACAGCAGGAAGGTGGGGAGGCTGACCATACACTGTAGGCTGATAGCAGCATCTTTGTACTCTACCCCAGATGCCAATAGTGCTCTCTTCCGTTCCAAATTATGACAACCAAAAATACCTTCAGATACTTCCAAGTGTACCTTCAGCTCAGTTCAATCGCTCAGTCGTTTCCGACTCTTTGCGACCCCGCGGGCTGCAGCACACCAGGCTTCTCTGTCCATCACCAACTCCTGGAGCTTGCTCAAACTCATGTCTATCAAGTCAGTGATGCCATCCAACCATCTCATCCTCTGTCGTCCCCTTCTCCTCCTTCCCTTGATCTTTCCCAGCATTAGGGAAAGATGCTCTTCTTCTCCAATGGATCGGCTCTTCACATCAGATGACCAAAGTATTGCAACTTCAGCTTCAGCATCAGTCCTTCTCCTTATGGTCCAAGGGACTCTCAGGAGTCTTCTCCAACACCACAGTTCAAAAGCATCAATCCTTCTGCGGTCAGTCTTCTTTATGGTCTAACTCTCACATCCATACATGACTAGTGGAAAAACCACAGCTTTGACTATACCCACTTTTTGTCAGCAAAGTGAGGTCTTTGCTTTTTAATATGCTATTTAGGTTTGATATAGCTTTCCTTCCAAGAAGCAATCATTTTTTTTTTAATTTTGTGGCTGCAGTCACCATCTGCAGTGATTTTGGAGCCCAAGAAAATAAAATCTTCCAGTGCTTCCACTTTTTCCCCATTTATTTGCCATGAAGTGATGGGATGGGATGCCATGATCTTAGTTTTCTGAATGTTGAGTTTTAAGCCAGCTTTTTCACTCTTCTCTTTCACCTTCATCAAGAGGCTCTTTAGTTCCTTTTGCTTTCTGCCATTAGAGTGGTATCATCTGCATATCTGAGGTTTTTGGTATTTCTCCCAGCAATCTTGATTTCAGCTTGTGATTCATACAGTTTGGCATTTCACATGATGTATTCTGCATAGAAGTTAAATAAGCAGGGTGACAATATACAGCCTTGACATACTCCTTTTTCAATTTTGGACCAGTCAGTTGTCACATGTCTGGTTCTAACTGTTGCTTCTTGACCTGTGTACAGG
>SJYX01021697.1:0-10693 GCA_006410675.1 Oreotragus oreotragus
CATACGTGACCACAGGAAAAACCATCGCCTTGACTAGACGGACCTTTGTTGGCAAAGTAATGTCTCTGCTTTCTAATATGCTGTCTAGGTTAGTCATAACTTTCCTTTCAAGGAGTAAGAGTATTTTAATTTTATGGCTGCAATCACCATCTGCAGTGATTTTGGAGGCCCCCCAAAATAAAGTCTGACATTGTTTCCACTGTTTCCCCATCTATTTCCCATGAAGTAATGGGACCAGATGCCATGATCTTCGTTTTCTGAATGTTGAGCTTTAAGCCAACTTTTTACTCTGCTCTTTCACTTTCTTCAAGAGGCTTTTTAGTTCCTCTTCACTTTCTGCCATAACAGTGGTGTCATCTGCATATCTGAGGTTATTGATATTTCTCCCGGCAATCTTGATTCCAGCTTGTCCTTCTTCCAGCCCAGCGTTTCTCATGATGTACTCTGCATAGAAATTAAATAAGCAGGGTGACAATATACAGCTTTGACGTACTCCTTTTCCTATTTGGAACCAGTCTGTTGTTCCATGTCCAGTTCTAACTGTTGCTTCCTGAACTGCATATAGGTTTCTCAAGAGGCAGGTCAGGTGGTCTGGTATTCCCATCTCTTTCAGAATTTTCCACAGTTTGTTGTGATCCACACAAAGGCTTTGGCATAATCAATAAAGCAGAAATAGATGGAAATCTCTTGCTTTTTCCATGATCCAGCAGATGTTGGCAATTTGATCTCTGGTTCCTCTGCCTTTTCTAAAACTAGCTTGAACATCTGTATAGTCCATGGAATTCTCCAGGCCAGAATACTGGAGTGGGTAGCCTGTCCCTTCTCCAGGGAATCTTTCCAGCCCAGGGATTGAACCAGGTCTCCTGAATTGCAGGTGTATTCTTTACCAGCTGAGCCACAAGGGAAGCCCTTAAAAATAAGAGATATCCACTAAAAGTACTTTTTAAGTGTGTTTTTATCCATTAGAGTTTTATCCCACTAAGTGACCTCTGACTTCCATTAAAATGACACGAAACTTGTCAACGTCTCTCATTACAAAAGAGTTCAGTCAATTCCTGGACCCTGGATAAAGATTCCAGCCAGCCTTATGGAAATCTAGCTCTGAATTCAGAATTTGCTGAAAGCCTCTCATTCTGATAAAATCAGCCAGACACCTGAAAGTTAAAAGCTCTGCACAGCCTGTTTCCTTCATCAGCCTCAGCTGGGCTTCTTTTCCTTTTTTCATGCCAGGCTTACCCCAGTGGTTGGCCTTCAAATGCCAAATGACCGTAGAATGGTTGAGACTGAGTTCTTCGGCAGCTTCTCATATAAGATGATCAGCTTCGACAATGGTCTCAGTTTTTGTTAACTTCCTATGGTTGGCCACATGCACCTCATCTTCAAGGCTCTAGTCTCCTTTCCAAAACTTCTTGAACCACCAATGCACCCTATCTATGTTCCTTATCAGCTCTGGGCCAAATGTGCTATTGATGTCGCAAGTTTTCTCCACTGCTTTATAACCCATTTTGAACTCAAATAAGAAAATTGCTTGAATTTGCTTTTTGTCTAACATCATTGCTGTACTCTAAAATAAATATAAAATAAACAGCAAATAATAAGTCATTAAGTAAAATGACTAAATAAGTCATTTAAGTAAAAACCATAAAGCAAGAAATATGCATTAAATGATGTATAATATGACCACATTTAAGAATCTATTCCAATATCAAACAGCAACGTTCAACAGTGTTAAACTGCAAACACTTTTGCACCAACCTATTGAGTCTGAGTGAACTCCAGGAGTTGGTGATGGACAGGGAGGCCTGGCGTGCTGTGATTCATGGGGTCACAAAGAGTCGGACACAACTGAGCGACTGAACTGATACAAAACATAATGAAAAGTCAGTTACGCCAGATCAACCTTTTATTATTTGTGATGGATTCATTTTAGGCAGGTGGTTTGAACTAAACTATGGCCAATTTCATGTACTAAGTCAAGTCATAAAGAATTCTACTACAGTGAAAAATGAAGTATGCTCGCCCTAAGCTGACACTTACTCACTTTAGTCATGGTAGAAAAGTAAACTGATTAAAGAATAAACTGGTTAATCTTAAATTTGTTTTCTAAGTCTGTTTCTGTTGTGTAAATAGGTTCATTTGTATCATTTGTTTACATGTAAGTGACATGGCACCCCACTCCAGTACTGTTGCCTGGAAAATTCCATGGATAGAGGAGCCTGGTAGGCTATAGTCCATGGGGTCACTAAGAGTTGGACACAACTGAGCGACGACTTCCCTTTCACTCTTCACTTTCATGCGTTGGAGAAGGAAATAGCAATCCACTCCAGTGTTCTTGCCTGGAGAATCCCAGGGACGGGGGAGCCTGGTAGGCTTCTCTCTTTGGGGTCACACAGAGTCGGACACGACTGAAGTGACTTAGCAGCAAGTGACATCATGTAGTATCTACATAGCTGAATCACTTTGTTGTACTCTTGAAACTAACACAACACTGCAAATCACTAAACTACAATATAAAATAAAATTTTTAAAAATAAGGAGAAACTGATTAAATGAATTCTTTTCTTAGTATGACCANGAGTCGGACACGACTGAAGTGACTTAGCAGCAAGTGACATCATGTAGTATCTACATAGCTGAATCACTTTGTTGTACTCTTGAAACTAACACAACACTGCAAATCACTAAACTACAATATAAAATAAAATTTTTAAAAATAAGGAGAAACTGATTAAATGAATTCTTTTCTTAGTATGACCATTCAAAACAAATTTCCCGAATGCAGCGATTTATTTTAAAACCACAGAAGATTAGAGTACTTGACAAAAATATACTGCATTGTGCAACAAAATCATCTCTTTTCCATAGGAAGGCAATGGCACCCCACCCCAGTACTCTTGCCTGGAAAATCCAATGGACGGAGTAGCCTGGTGGGCTGCAGTCCATGGGGTCGCTAACAGTTGGACAGACTGAGCGACTTCACTTTCACTTTTCTCTTTCATGCACTGGAGAAGGAAATGGCAACCCACTCCAGTATTCTTGCCTGGAGAATCCCAGGGATGGTGGAGCCTGGTGGGCTGCCATCTATGGGGTCACACAGAGTTGGACACGACTGAAGTGACTTAGCAGCAGCAGCAGCAGCAGCAGATATATATTGTCTTTTGTTTATTTTGATGGCATGGAATCAAGGTAATATTTTAAGACTTAAGTACCCTCTCTCCTCCTCCCTTCAGTGTCATTTGTCACAAAATAGGCACTTGCTGTATGATTACTGAAGGTTTTTCAGAATATTGTTTACTTGCCTTCCTGATCACCCACTTCCAGCTCTCCCCTACTCATTTCCGGAATGTTTTGAAGTTGCAGGCTTTTCTTTGCAGACCTTGGTTATATTCAAACTGAGAGATATTTTTCTGAAGGAACCAGGAAAGTTGCAAAGAAGAGAATGTTTCTACTACTCCACTACTGACTCAGGCTGTAATCTGTAAAAATAAATAAACTAAAAGAAATGGGAGCAACAGAAGACGAACTGAAGCAGGAGAAAAACCAGAGAGGAAAAATATCCCCAAGATGCTGGCACGATGGCATAGTCCTAAGAGCAGCAGGCCTCTGAATAAACACAATGGATGTGGAGGAAAGGCCATTAGAATGAACACAAAAATTTGTAAAAGAAACAGGATAAAGAGGAATAGAACTGAAAAGGGAATACAAACCTAAAAAGTATAATTACTCAGCTAAAAACGTGGGTTGGGTGAAATGAAGCCAACAACTGAGGCGGTTGGGTTCTGTTTAGTCGAGTTTCATCATTTGCCTAATATTTGTTTCCTTGCTTTAACTGGCAACACTCCACAAAGACAGCAATTGAGCGGTCCCTACAAGCCTCCTCTATTACCTCCTCTGTGCTCTGTGAAAGAGCCATTGCCTGTAGGAAATTTTAGAAGACTGGGAAACTGAGAATCCCTAATCCTTGTGCTATCTTTTGTCTTATGTAACCATCTCTGAAAAATCTATTTTTGGCCATTAAGTGAATTTCAGGCCTATCACTGTGCACCCATAGACATCCTTCTGAAAAATCACATGATTGACAACTACACAGGAAGCCATCCTGTCTAAACACACACACGAGTGTTTGTGAATCATTGCCTGTGGCTTCAATTTTCCCTAAAGCAAATTATGCACAATTTGGAAATGTTTACTGGTCACATCAAAGAAACTCATAAGCATCTACCATGGGCACAGCCTATGCCAGGAACATAAAGGGATGCAAAAGTAAGTGGCTCTGTTTTCAAATAATTTACAATTTTATGGGGCGGATCAAGCAAACAAAACATAGAGACTACTATTAATACTACTACTAAAGAGGAAAATATATGTATATGTATGTATAGCTATGGCTGATTCATGTTGACGTATGGCAGAAACCAACACAATATTATAATTTCCCTTCAGTTAAAAATATTTTTTAAGTGAAATACAAAATGCCCTAGAAGTCCATAAGAGATTAATTCCTATTAAGGGATTTAGAAAAGCTCTTAAACTGGATATTGTTTGAGCTGGGGGAAGGGGGTGAATATAGTTGGAAAGGCATTTTGAACAGAGAAAAACATGAGTAAATATAGAGAGCTGAGAAATTATATGATGTGTACAGAAAGAACATCTAATCCAGTTAGGGCAGCTGAGCAGTCCCTATGAGCCTCAGGCTAATGACTAAAGCATCAGGTCTATTAAAGAACACTGCTTACTTCTTCCCTCTCTTAACAAGGCTTCCCTCTCTTAACAATGGATACTGCTCAAAAGTATAGTTCTTGGAGCCAGAATGCTTGGATCTAAATCTGTTCTCTACCAAGTCCTTGCTGTGTGACCTGGGGCATGCAAATGTACTTTCTTTGCCTCCATTTCCTCTCTGCAAATTGAGGATTATCTGGACACATATTTAACAGTGTTGTAACAAGAAACAGAGACTTTAGCAGAATCCATGGCCCATGAGGAACACTAGTGTTATTGGGTATTATCCCTCTTATCTAGGGACTCTGCAGACATGGAAGATCATAAAGAAATTATTCTAATCTTTTCTCCCAGCTTCATCAAACTAATTTCTGCAATTTATACACAGAAAGCCTGTGTCATAAATTACACAAGGGGTGGAGGAGCAGAAGTTAAAGACTAACCATTCAATAACCTGATATTCTTGCATTCAAGCTCTTAAAACATAAGACAAAAGAGCTCTTCTGATAATTCTGTCCAACTGTAAGCAAATAAACTCATTGTACTTGCTCACTCTATCAATGCAACAAGGCAAATCAAAAAAGAGCTAGTTTTCCAGCAAAGTGTTTAAAATTGGGGATTACTTTACGTGTGTTTATTTATTTGCTTTCTTTCTTAGCCAGAAGCATTTGCCTCTTCAAAAATCCCAAGTGTGTCCCAACTCAAAGATTCACCAACAGAGACAGAAACGGCTTTCCTTAACCCTGTTAGGATCCCTGGCTGGGTCTGAAAACTAAACTGACAAAGACAGATTAACGGGAGAAAAGCATACAAATTTATTCCCGATGTTTTAATGGCAGGGAGTCCTCGTGAAGAAATGAAGACCTAAAGGAACAGTTAAACCTGAGAATGTGTATACTAGGTAATAGAGAGTACAGTTGTATAGAAACTTGATCAGTCAAATAGCGTGAGGGAAATGCAGCAAACGGGGGAGATTTAGCAAAGGCCTGTTTGTTCAGATTCTTCTGTGTCCTTTTGTCTTTAGAAAAAGAAGTTCCTTTCCTCCAGGGAGGGCACCTCTCACGCGAGGGTTTTATGACCTGTCTCAAGGGAGAAGGATGAGAAGGGCAAGTGACCTTCCTGCTTCTGCCATTTCCTCTCCAACTCCTTCAGCATAAAATATTCAATATGCCAAGGTGCCATATTTTGGGGTAGGGAGTCTTCAACTGCATCACATACTAGTTAGCTGAGCACAGTCCACTACTTACCTCTATTTCCACAAAGAAACCCAAACCAGCCCTGGTTTCCACTTTCAGCGGTACATGCGTGCCTGCTAAGTCATTCAGTTATGGCCAACTCTTGGGATTTTCCAGCCAGGAATACTGGAGTGGGTTGCCGTGCCCGCCTCCAAGGGATCTTCTCAACCCAGGGATCGAACCTGCATCTCTTGTGTCTCCTGCACTGGCAGGCAGATTCTTTACCACTAGCGCCACACAGACTTGGAATAAAAACAAGGAGATTCTGGTGAATTTCTTTTCCTTCCTCTCTCAGCATGCTGCTTTTTTCTTTTCCTCATCTGTTAGTTTAGTGCAAGAAACACAGGCTACAGTTAAACAACAGAAGCAGAGTCAGGTCTTGGCTTAAAAATAAGTTTGAATCCTAGGGTCATTTTTAGTACTAATCCCTTCTGGAATATGATAGGAGCTAGGTGACTAGTAGCAACCTACAGCCATAACCTAAGAGCTTAGCAAGACACTAAAGTAACTGTCAAGTACGAAGTCATCTCTCCTTCACCCCAGGACTCCCAGGCTTTCTCCTTCCCCACAGTGAGGGACTAGCTGTGCTCTGAACTGTGGCCTCCTGCTGCACAAACACAGGCTATAGAATGTGACATCATCATCTGAGAAGAGAAACGAAGAGTAAATGAACCTTTTGTGGAGAAAATATCATCATTCATTAAGACAGTGCTATAGACTTTCAAAAGCAAAGGTTTAAGATCAAATTAATGAACTCTCTTCCATTCACAGAGATAGTTTCAATAGCTACCTTTCCACCTCTTCCTGCTTATACTTTCTCTCTCCCCTGAGATACGAGAACTACTTCTGTGTGTGGCTTTATCTCCCCTTCTTCACAAGTCCCTAGGCAGATAGAGATATGAGCCTTTCATTTTTCTCACTTTCTCACTAGGAAGACTGAAAGGCACTTGGACAGGGGAGAAAGCTAATTAGTATTTTTGTTTCAGTATAGAGTTCTACATGCCCTTACCAATTATAACTGCATTATCTGCCTGGAAATTCTATTTTAGAACACAGCAAAGGGAACAGATGCCTAGAAATACTTTTTGTTGTCTTCTCACTCCAATTTATAGATTTCTTTCTCTCAAGTGAAGACTTAGTTTATTTACTGAATTATAGAACAGAGAAATTGGTCAATTCTAGGCTTGAAAATGTCTACCACAGTCCTCTGAATAATGTCCTATGAATTAATTAAATTGAATTCCAAGTTTTTTTCTTGCCCATATATAATTCACACTTGTCTGATTTATTTTTCAGATAAACATTGGAAAGATATTGCTAGCTTTCACTAAATAGCAATGTGCTTGCTTATATTCATATGGAAGCACTCTAAGTCTTTCAAAGAAACTGTTATCATTAACTCTCAACAGTTCTGTGAGACATGGCCACATTCCTATCTTTGAAATGATAACAAAAAAGTCAGCTCTGAAAATCTCTTGATTAGGAATATAACACCATAAATCTATCAATAGAAACTAATGCGGTTTCTTTCCAGCAAGCTATTTCAGCTTTGAAGTTCCATGTTCTTTGTATTACTGGAATTGTTTCTGTTCTTAAACAAAGGTTTCTTTCTGCCATTAATTATCTGTATGACTTCAGGCAAGTCATGTAATGTCTCTACATCTGAAATTTCTTATCAGTAAAGTGAGTAAGGATTTCCAATTAAAAATGGAAATGTGACACCCATGGAAAATGACAGTAGAAGCTATAAAATGTAAGAAACTTCTTAAAAAAAAGTATGGAAGAGGAGACGACAGAAGACAGGACATGTCAACAACATTGCAGAGGATGAAAAGCAGAAAGAGCAGTCACTGATGGCAGGCAAGCAAAACTGCAACCAACTTGACTGCAGAGGAGAAAGTCAGTGAGAAACCAGTGGATTGTGGGAAACTAAATTCCCCCTCCCCCATCTACACTCTGATGTCCAGAGGTATAATATGTTACCTTACACAGCAAAAGGAACTTTGCAGATGCAATTAAGTTAAGGATCTCGAGATGGAGATAGTAGCCTGTATTATCCAGATGGGACCAGTGGAGACAGGAGAGGCAGAGCAAGATGTGATGAGGGAAGCAAAGTTGGAGTGACCAGGGGTCATAAGTCAAGGAATGCAAGTAGCCTCTACCTGCCAGAGAAGGCAAGGAGATGAGCTGTGCCCTGGAGCCCTCAGGAGGAATTCAGCCCTGTGAATACCTTGATTTCAGCTCCATTAAGGCTCACATCAGACTTCTGACCTCCAGAACTGTAAGATAATAAATTTGTGTCTCTTTTAAGTCACTAAATTTGGGGTTCTTCTTCACTTTCTGCCATAAGGGTGGTGTCATCTGCATATCTGAGGTTATTGATATTTCTCCCAGCAGTCTTGACTCCAGCTAGTGCTTTGTCCAGCCCGGCATTTCACAGGATGTACTCTGCATAGAAGTTAAACAGCAGGGTGACATTATACAGCCTTGACATACTCCTTTCCTAATTTGAAATCAGTCTGTTGTTCCACATCTGGTTCTAACTGTTCCTTCTTGATCTACATACAGAAATCTCAGGAAGCAGGTAAGGTGGTCTGATATTTCCATTCTCTTTAAGAATTTTCCACATTTTGTTGTTACCCACACAGTTAAAGGCTTTGGCATAGTCGATAAAACAGAAGTAGATGTTTTTTTGGAGCTCTCTTGCTTTTTCAATGATCCAATGGATGTTGGCAATTTAGCAAAAAGGGAAGAACTAAAGAGCATCTTGATGAAAGTGAAAGAGGAGACCGAAAAAGTTGGCTTGAAACTCAGCTTCAGAAAACTAAGATCATGGCATCCAGTCTCATCACTTCATGACAAATAAATGGGAAAACAATGGAAACAGTGAGAGACTTCCTCTTGGGGGGCTCCAAAATCACTGCAGATGGTGACTGCAGCCATGAAATTAAAAGACACTTGCTCCTTGGAAGAAAAGCTATGACCAACCTAGACAGCACATTAAAAAGCAGGGACATTACTTTGCCGACAAAGGGCCGTGTAATCAAAGCTATGGTTTTTCCAGTAGTCATATATGGATATGAGAGTTGGACTATAAAGAAAGCTGAGCACCAAAGAATTGATGCTTTTGAACTGTGGTATTGAAGACTCTTGAGAGTCCCTTGGACTGCAAGGAGATCCAACCAGTCCATCCTAAAGGAAATCAGTCCTGATTATTCATTGGAAGGACTGATCCTGAAGCTGAAACTCCAGTACTCTGGCCACCTGATGGGAAGAACTGACTCATTGGAAAAGACTGTGATGCTGGGAAAGATTGAAGGCAGGAGAAGAGGATGACAGAGGATGAGAGGGTTGGATGGCATCACTGACTCAATGGACATGAGTTTGAGCAAGCTCTGGGAGTTGGTGATGGACAGGGAACCCTGGCGGACTGCAGTCCATGGGACACGACTGAACTGAACTGGTTTGTGGTTACTTATGGTAGCTCAGATGGTAAAGAATCTGCCTGCAATGCAGAAGACCTTGGTTCGATCCCTGGGTCTGGAAGATCCCCTGGAGGAGGGAATGGCAACCCACTCCACTATTCTTGCCTAGAGAACTCCATGGACAGACCATGGGATTGCAGAGAGTCAGACACAACTGAGTGAATAACACACATTATAGCAGCAATAGAAAACTAATACACCAAGTCACTCCCCGTAACTTAGGGTAGACTCAGGAATTAGGAGCAGCACACACCCCTAAGAGATATGGCAGAAAATGGGGCTAATGGAAAGTACGGAAGACGTGTACTACCTGTTCTCCTCTGCCACCCGGGGTAGCCAGGTGACAACCCATCCCAACACCACAGAAGCACGACATTTCAGAAAAATGAGACAAGAAAGGCTCCAAATTTGGGAAAACGAGGCTCAGTGCAGGGAAGGGTTAAGCCACAAGTCTGAAAGCCATCTGTATCCTGAACAGTGGAGACACCAGTCTCTTCCCTAGATTCAAAGCCCACAACACAAGCAACCAAAAGGTTTCTCTCCGAGGAGACAGCTATTCAGTTCAGTCTCTCAGTCTTTGAGACCCCATGAATCACAGCACGCCAGACCTCCCTGTCCATCACCAACTCCCAGAGTCTACCCAAATCCATATCCATTGAGTCAGTGATGCTGTCCAGCTATAGATGCCAAGAAAGGACCTTTCAGCAAATTATCTTGATCCTGCCCTTCACTCCAACAGAAGTCCAGCAACTGAGAGGCCCAGCTATGCAGTTTTCACATGGCTTGGCACTTCATATTTAGATACACATGGGCAGACAAATCTCAAGATGTTTGAGATCACAGGCCTGGGCTCATATCCTGACTCCAATGTTTAGTAAGTGTGTGACTGCAGACAGGTTAATTAGCCTTTCTTCAGCTCTTTGCTCTTGTCTGTTAAATAGAATGGTAAGATTTCTACTTTATAAGGTTGTTGTAAAAATGACTCTGGACTCAAAAGTTTTCAGAATCATTAGTAGAGTAAGAAAAGATAAAATTGTGCCCCGCCCCCCCCCACACACATAAGGAATTTAAGTGGAAAAGAGATAATGTATGGATCCAAAAAAACCCTCAATATCCTCAGATGAGGTAAATAGAATATGTTATTGGGGGTGGGAGGGGTCAAGGAACTGCTTTTAAAAATTAAAAATATGATAGCAGAAACAAAAATTTCCATAGCCTGGTTGAAAAATAAATTTTAAATATTTTCCCAGAAAG
>SJYX01021699.1:0-58272 GCA_006410675.1 Oreotragus oreotragus
GTGAAGTTGCTCAGTTGTGTCCGACTCTTAGCGACCCCATGGACTGCAGCCCACCAGGCTCCTCCGTCCATGGGGTTTTCCAGGCAAGAGTACTGGAGTGGGGTGCCATTGCCTTTTCCGACTCCAGTACTATTGCCTGGAAAATCTCATGGACAGAAGAGCCTGGTGGGCTACAGTATATGGGGCTGCAAAGAGTCTGACAGGACTGAGCAACTTCACTTGCACCCTACTCCAGTACTCTTGCCTGGAAAATCCCATGGGCGGAGGAGCCTGGTAGGCTGCAGTCCATGGGGTCGCTAAGAGTCAGACACAACTGAGCGACTTCACTTTCACGCATTGGAGAAGGAAATGGCAACCCACTCCAGTGTTCTTGCCTGGAGAATCCCAGGGACAGGGGAGCCTGGTGGGCTGCCGTCTATGGGGTCACACAGAGTCAGACACGACTGAAGTGACTTAGCAGCAGAAGCAGCAGCAGCAGACATCAAAACAGAGATGCTGAATAAGCAACTAAATATCTGAGACTGGAATTCAAGGGACAGTTATCAGCATGCAGATGTTATTTAAAGCTTAAGCGTGAACAGGATCACCAAGGGAGTGAGTATAGATAAAAGATGGAGTTCAGGAACCCTGGAGCACTACTAGAAAAGGGAGATAAAGAAGCAACCAAAGGTTATAGCTGGTGACAAAGAACAGGCACCAGAGCACATGGAATTCCAGAAGTGTTTCCAGGATGTTTCAAGAAGGAAGGATGATTCACTGACTCCAATACTCCTATTAAATCAGAAACTTCAGGATTTAGCAAGTGGAGAACAATGCTAAAGCTGAAACTCCAGTACTTTGGCCACCTCATGCAAAGAGTTGACTCATTAGAAAAGACTCTGATGCTGGGAGGGACTGGGGGCAGGAGGAGAAGGGGACGACAGAGGATGAGATGGCTGGATGGCATCACTGACTCGATGGACGAGTCTGAGTGAACTCCAGGGATTGGTGATGGACAGGGAGGCCTGGCGTGCTGCGATTCATGGGGTCGCAAAGAGATGGACACAACTGAGCAACTGAACTGAACTGAACAATGCAGACCTTGACAAGCCCAGTTTCAGTAGGAGTAAGAATGAAAAGATGATTAGAGCAAGATCAAGACAGCCCAGGGGAAGAATTAGAGAACAAGGACACACAACTCTCTCAAAGAATTTTGCTGTGCAGGGGCAATTGCTAGAGGGTGCTGTGAGTCCATGAAGGGTTTGTATTCAATATGGAGGAAAGGACAGGATTTTGAATGCTGATAGAAATGATATAATAAAGGCAGGAAAATTGAGGATACAGGACTAAAAGGGAGAGTCAAAAATATCGAGTAGATGAAAGGAGATGGGATTTCCTACTCAAGTAAAGGGACTAGCCTTTGCTAGGAGCACTGACAGTCTATCTAGTAAAGAAACAAAAGGAAGAACATATGGACAGTGGTGCTAGAAGGTGGGTAAAATCAGTAAAATCAAGGTGACAATTTTTGACAGGTCTCTTCCAAGTCCTTCAACCTTCTGTTAAATAGGAAGCGTGGTGACTGGCAAGGATTGTGGAGAAAGTATTACTTTTGAAGAGACAAAGGTAAATATGAGATAGTCCTCTAGGAGAGAACCAGAGAAACTAAAAGGATACTAAAGGGCAAGTTTCAGGAAAGAAGTGATTCCAGAATAAAGCCTAACTACAAGGAACAGTGGGCAAATTAACTGGTAAACATGTGGATATATCTAAATACATTTGAATAAAAATTTTAATGCTCAATTTATAGTTAAAAAAAGGAGAGAGAGAACTAAAGTATTGGACAACAAAGCTTATAAAGAAAGAGGAAGTCATTGAAATTAGAATGCTCTAAGGCCCACTAACTATTGGGGGGGTGGTTAAGATATTAATGTTAGATTTTGTTGTTAAATATGTGAGTAAAATTCCAGAAGTAACCACTAAAAGAAAAGAAGGGTGCCAACTTCCAAATTAAATAAAGGCAATAAAACAATACAAGAACCAGCAAATATTCAACCCCCAAAGAAAGGGACAAAAGACTAGAAAAAAAAACAGTAGCAATAGAAAATTGGATGAGAGAAATAAGACCAGCTCTGTCAATAATCACTACAAATATAAGTGAACAAAACTTGCCAGGTAAAGGTAAAGAAAGAAATTGTCAGATTTTGGTTTAAAAAAAAAATCCTCTATGATGTTTACAAGAGCACCTAAAACAGAAGGACTTGTAAAAGTCAAAAGTTAAATGATTGAAAATTATATCCCAGACGGACATCAGGCAAAACAAAATTAGGCAAGCTAGATTACTATCAAGCAAAATAAAATTTCTCCATAAACATGGACTACTCAGAAGCTAGCTGACAAAGCATACAGTCATAGGTTATAGCTAAGAGAGACCCTAGGGCAGTGGGGCTTCCCTGGAGGCTCAGATGGTGAAGAATCTGCCTGCCATGCAGAAGACCCGAGTTCAATCTCTGGGTCTGGAAGGCCCCTGGAGGAGGAAATGGCAACCCACTTCAGTATTCTTGCCTGGAGAATTCCATGGACAGAGGAGGCTGGCATGCTGCAGTCTATGGGGTTACAAGAGTTGGACACAACTTAGTGATTAAACCCAGGGCAGTGCTGTTTAACTGATGTTTCTCCAATGACAGAAAATTTCTATATCTGCACTGTTCAATATGGTAGCTACAAACTGTTCAGTAGCTGAAACATGGCTAATGCAACACAGAAGCTGGATTTTTAAAGTTTAATTTTAATTAATTTAAAATTTGAGTGTTAAGGGCCTATCACTACTTCATTGGACAGCACAAAGTTGCAGATCAGCCCAATCCTCTCACATTACAAAGCCCTGGAAAAGGGAAGAGGCTACCAGAGACCACAAAGGAAGCCACAGCCAAAATTTAGTCTGATTCCTAATTAAAATGCTTTCCCAGAGCCCAACACTTCCCTGGTTGCCTTAGTGCATTGTTCCCAAGAGTAATTCTAGAGGTGTAATTTGAAACAGTTCACTATGTGTAAAAAATTTCTTTGAAAATTCATATTAAAAGGCAAACCGGGATTTTTCATAAGTAATAATCACCACCATGATGTTTTGAGTGCTTACTCTATGGAAGCTGCTCAGTTGATTCCAACTCTTTGTGGCCCCATGGACTGTAGCCTGTCAGGCTCCTCTGTCCATGGAATTCTTAGGCAAGAATTCTGGAATGGGTAGGCATTCCCTTTTCCAGGGGATCTTCCCAACACAGGAATTGAGCCCAGGTCTCCCGCATTGCAGGTCAATTCCTTACCTTCTGAACTAATAGGAAAGCCTGATTATGATAATATAATAATACTAGTAATGACTAACACTTATATGGCATTTACTATATGCCTGGCATTGTTTTCCATGCTTTTACATGTATTAAATTATTTAATCCTTACACTTATGAGGTAGAAATGCAATTCTCTTCATTTTACAGACAAGGAAGGTAAAGTTAAATAGCTTGCTAGTAAATGCCAAAGCTGGGATTAGAACCTACGTGGTGGAGTTCCAGAGTCTGTAGTTTACTCACCATACTTCACCACTGCTACTGCTAAGTCGCTTCAGTCATGTCCAACTCTGTGTGACCCCATAGACGGCCTCCCACCAAGCTCCCCCGTCCCTGGGATTTTCCAGGCAAGAACACTGGAGTGCCATTTCCTTCTCCAATGCAGGAAAGTGAAAAGTGAAAGGGAAGTCGCTCAGTCATATCCGACTCTTAGCGACTCCATGGACTGCAGCCCACCAGGCTCCTCCATCCATGGGGTTTTCCAGGCAAGAGTACCAGAGTAGGGTGCCATTGCCCTCTCCATACTTCACTAACTCTCCTGCAAAGATAAACATGAATAAATGAATAAAGGNCTCTTAGCGACTCCATGGACTGCAGCCCACCAGGCTCCTCCATCCATGGGGTTTTCCAGGCAAGAGTACCAGAGTAGGGTGCCATTGCCCTCTCCATACTTCACTAACTCTCCTGCAAAGATAAACATGAATAAATGAATAAAGGAATGTGGCTTTCCCAAAGCAGAAGGAAAACACAGACTTCAGGTCTGGAAAACCTGGGTCCTTATGTTTCCCTTCAAAAATAACTTGAAAACTTGAAAAGACACAGTGCTTACCTTGTTGCTACCTACTCCCTGACACCACCCACACTCATACCCATGCCAACATGGAACATCTGAAGACAGTCCAACTTCCTCAAGTATCACCTGCACAGCCACTTTATTTATGCCAGTTATCTGCAGAGTGAGCTGAAAGTTCCCACATTAGCAGCTCCTTCCCTAACACATTAATTTAAAAGGTGGGGGAGGAAAGACAGTGACTGTTTCCAAACATAGGATTTACATCAGAATTCCCAAGCCATTCAGGCTAAAACTATTTTCCTGAGGGTAAGCTAAGGACATCAGAAAAGTATTACCCACCCTCTCCCAGGTGACAGAACAAAAGGTTAAGTGTCCAAACTGGCAGCCAAGCCTCTGAAACAGGCAACGCTGTACCTGAGAGGTAGAATAACACCACGGCTAAATAAAGTCTGTATGCATCAAACAAGTCCTAATTCAGCCACTTGCTGTTTTTATGTATGTGAAATAAGACTAACAAAAATATCTGTCTCTTAGGCTTGTTGTGAATGTGAATAGGATACAGTATGGAACGTAAACACCCCAGATGTGTCACTGTCAAATGGTTACTTCAGAGACTTGACAAAGTCATCGATTTCTGTTTCAGGCAGGAGAGTGCATGAACCGCCCCTACTGATAACTTTCCCTTTTCTCCTTCAAAGGAGTCTCTACACTTAGAGCAGGAGAGGTTACTGTTGAGGACAAAAGCTGTGGAATCTCCATCTCAGCTGGTCCACTTACTAGCTATGTGACTCCTGCATCCCATTTTAGGCTCTTCATCTGTGTAATGGGGATGATGACTACACCCCTTATCTACCTCAGTGGGTTATTATGAGGATTTAACCAGTCAATACATGAAAAATACACAGAACGGTTCCTGAAATAAAGCAAAATGTACAGTAACTGTTAATCACTACACTTCTTCCCACAGGTGGTACACAGAGAAGAAAATTATTTTAGAACTCTAAGATATTAGAGCTGGAAGGACTCTTAGGAATCATTTCTAGTCCAACTTTCTCATTTAATAAATGATCCCCCAGGGAAGCCAAGAGCTGGCTATATAGCCTGACCAGGATTAAAACTCAGGCCTCCTGATTTCTATCCAGTGCTCACACCATATCACTGTACTTCCTCTCTGCAGCATTAAATAACTACTTTCTAAGTTTGTAACATGGTATTAAGTGCCTTTTGTTTGTTCATTTAATCCTCACAGCCCCTTCCCCACCAAGTTGCCCTTCTGTGTGCTCCTACAGTTACCTGCTATTCCCCTGCTGACAGTACATATCACAGTGCCATGTAATTGCCTGCTTATTTGTGCTGATAGTCTTCAGACTGTGAGCTGAAAAAAGACAGGGATCCCAACGATCATGTGTACCATTAATTTCTTCTTTCAACAAATATTCCTGAGCATGAATAAGACAGAAATAGTCCTAACTTACTGGGGTAGACCATACTTTCCAAAGATGATTGCAGTAATATCTCCCATTCCACAAGCTCTTTTTACAACATGACCTCAACATTCCTCCTGTGGGAGATGGAAAGGAGGTAGTTAATGGCCCTTCCCCTTGAACAGGCCCATGGAGTACAGTGGAAGTGATGCTACGTGACTTTTATGGCTAGATGACAAAAATGCCATGTATTTTCACCTTGTTCTCTTAGGGTGCTCACTCCTGGAATCCAGCTATCATATGGTGAGGAAGCTCACACTAGCCCACGAAGACAAAGCACATGGGGAAGTAACCAGCTCAGCTGTGGCCCCAGACTCGGAACCAAGGGATACACAAGGGATACAGTGTGCCTGTTTGACTTTCTGGCCCACAGAATCGTGAGCATAATAGAATGATTTATTTCCACCACTTAATTTGGGGTGGTTTATTATGCAGCAATGCTAAATGGATCAACCACATGGAGCTTAACATCTAACAAAGAATACTGAATATGTGACTCCAAGGTATTGCCTACGCCTAACACAGTTAACTGGAATAATAACTGGGTAATTATTTGTTGCATGTGTGAGATAGCTGTTATTATGCCCTTTTGGCACATGAGGAATTGAGCTTTAAGAAGTTTCAGCAACTTGTACTAGGTCTCTCAGAAGGCAATGGCAACCCACTCTAGTACTCTTGCCTGGCAAATCCCATGGACAGAGAAGCCTGGTAGGCTGCAATTCATGGGGTCGCTAGGAATTGGACACAACTGAGCGACTTCACTTTCACTTTTCACTTTCATCCACTGGAGAAGGAAATGGCAACCCACGCCAATATTTTTACCTAGAGGATCCCAGGGACAGGGGAGCCTGGTGGGCTGCATCTATCTATAGGGTCGCACAGAGTTGGACACAACTGAAGTGACTTAGCGACTTAGCAGAAGCAGCAGCAGGTCTCTCAACTGGTTTGTGGCAGAGTAAATTAAAACTCAAATCTAAACCCCCTCCTAATACTACACGCTAATGTCTCCTTCAGTATGCATAATTTTACATGAATTTTACAGTAATCTGCTTTAAAATGGGACTGTCAGTACTTAAAACATTTTGGCCCAACAGTTCCCTGTGGTTTCATCACTGAGACGGAAACCCACATATCACCTTCTCAGAGAAGCCTCCACTGACTTTCCTAGCTCAAGTAATGTCAGCTCGCTCATCCTTTCTCAGTCTTTCTACTTCATCAGTTTCATTTTCTTCCCAGAACTCATCCCTAGCTGAAATTATCTTGTCTATTATTTGTTCATGTACCTACTCTCTGTCTCTCTGAACTGAACACAAGCTTCATGAGAGCAGGAACCTTGTGTGTCCTGTCCACTCCTATATCCCTGGTGCCTAGGATCATGCCTGGAATAGGGTAGGTAATCAAAAATTATTTACTGGATGAAGGAATGACTGCATTCAGGTGCACTGAATGTCCACCCAATCTCATTACCCACCAATAAATGTTCAAATAGGGAGGATAAAACACAATTTAGAACAGCAGGGCTGTAGTAAAGACATTTCATACAGTAAGGTCAGTACAAAAACGAAACAAAAGAAAAAAAGGAAGGGAAAGGAAATACACACTACCACACAACCACCTAGAAAAAGCATAAACCCTGAGTTCCAATAAAGATGTAGACAATGGGATGGATGGAGTTGGGGGGGGGGTCACACCTCTTGTTCTCCATTCATAACGACTGTCCCCTCACCCTTCAAAAAAAATCAGTTTCTTCAGACACACTGACTGAACCACACCAAGGACAATGGTTGAGGATCGTCTAACATCAGACCTGTGACCCTTCATCCAGCCCTTCCTTTTGCATCAGTCACTGCTCCCTGGGATGCAGGTGCTGTTCCCTACAAGGTAAGGAGGCAGTAACCCAGCTCTTCAGGGAAGAGGTGAGGAGGGAAATCTTCAGACCCAGGGCAAAGGTCTAAATACGCAGGTCCCCAAAGGTCCTATTTCTCCCAGGAGGGAAGGTAACAGTGCCTGAGGACCTACCAGGTGTTAGGCAGTATGCTGCTCTCTTAAACATGTTTTACGAAATATAAAGGCCATCTCTTATCCCAACCCAAGAATTTAGGGAGGCCTCAAGTAAAACTTCCCCATCTCAACATTCCCCAGACCACTACTCCTTATCCCAAACTCCAGGAGCAGTTGGAGAGGATACAAAGAAATCTAGCGTGGCCAAAGAGACAGAAAGGGAAAGCAATCGTGTTAGGACAAGAAGAGGGCTGTACTGGGCTAGGGCCCAGGATAAGTAAAGATTAAAAAAAGAATGCAGTCTGACCCTTTCCAAGCCCATTAGGTCCATCAGAAGAGGTGACGAGGAGCAGGAAACTGAAGCCCAGCAAACAGGTGGCCCCGAGACGAGGCCGCAGCTCCATGGTGGTAGGTGCGCGGAGCCACTGGGCTGAGCAGACGTAGGGCCGACGAAGTCCTAGGAGAAGGTCCGTGCGGTTTCCCAAGTGCGGATCAGCCCAGCCGCTCGCGTTTCCAGATTTTTTTTCCTCCTAACCCTGAAGGAAGTGATGTTAGACGGATGTGGGTGGCGCCTCCGGGGTCCGGTTTAGGACGGAGTGAGAGTTTAAAGGTGCAGATAACGTAGAAGGTTGCGGGAGTTGCTTTAGAGCGCTATTTGCTTTACCCCGGGTTCTGGACGTGTAGTCCGAGGACCGATAAGGAAAAGATGGGCCGAGATAGTGGGGGTGGGGAGGAGTCTCGGGAGAACCGTTGCAGGTTGCGTCCCCCAGCAAGCTAGCCCCTCCCCCTCAAGAACCACTGCACTTAATATTCACTACGCAAATTACTGATCAGTGAAGTCAGCCGCTTCCAACAGTGGGCCGGTTGCCCATTGGCTCCGGGTCCCCCTTTCCCCACCGCAAAAAAAAAAAAAAGGCAGACAACCGGATTTCATTCTCAGGTTACTGCTCGGGTCTGCCAAATCTGTTTTGCGGTGCATGGTCTTGTGCCTGCAAGAATGCCCCTTCCTGCTAGAGCAGAAGCACTGGACTTTATTTTCCCTTTTAACCTAAATTCTTCCTCTCAGGAATGATGCAACCAACTGACGCAAGCTCCGAGAAAACCAAACTTGGAATCTCTCATTGCAAAACTGACCTAGCTCTTCAGGGCACCAGGTCATAATTCAGTGCAGGTACTTAGAAGTGCAAAGCTTCTTCTTAAATCTACTTGTTTTTGTTATTTTTAAACTGGGTTATTTCTCAGTTTTCCTCTCGGATGCATAGCAAACAAGTCAAAATTTCCTGTCTCTCCTCCGGAATGGAGGCTAATTGAGTCCCCACACTAGTGAGATCGCACTAGTTAAGTTTGGCAGTGCGCGTGCGTACTTAATGCCCAGTGAAAGACAACTAGCAAAAGGACAAACCTGAACAAAAATACACACCTCCCCTTTATCAGACTCCCTACAAATTGCAGGCACGGACACAATGGAACTCCAGGGGGACTGCAAGCTCCAGAATGCAGCGCGGCCACTGCACCTGCCGCTTTTCTATTGGGAGGCGCAGAGCGGCTTGGCCTTTGTAGTTCGTATATGCGATCCCAGGATAGGCTGCTCTGGTGAGAGAGAGGCGGGGCAGGATGTGTCACGTGGGTCCCACTCCCGCCGCCGCGGCCGCCTTCGTCTTTCTCTGTCTCGACTGAGGCAGCCATCTTGCTCTTGCCGCGTGCTGGTGTTGGAGGACCCTCCCTGCTTCAGGTGAGACCCCCGGCGGTCCCGCCACTCCACGGCCATAGGCCGCTGCGCACGGTCTCCCCCCGCCCTCTTCTTCCGACACCCGCCAACCGCTTGGGCTGCCACTTCCGCCGTGGCGCGCTGAGTGGGGGCGGAAGCGGCTGGCTTGGCCTGTCGGTTACCGGCGGCGCAGCTGGGGGTCTGCACCTGAGGGAAGGTCCCCAGCACCACCGCTTTCCGTGGGGGCGAGCGGGCCAGCGCTGTTGCCGCCCAAATCAAGTCCCAGGAGGCAGGTGGTCCCTCGCCTCTGTTTTGTTAACTCCTCATTATTCACAACAATAATGCTGTAAGCTTTATACCACCTATCTGCGGTCACCTCATTTGATCCTCCCACTCGACAGCTAAGGAAACTGAGGCTAGCAAGCCCCGCCCCCAGGCTCTGGAGACCGTATTCCGTTGCATTGCTCTTCACCTTGTAATGGCAGGATTTGTTTACAAGGCTGCTACCCTCGCCGAAACATTGTCTTGCCCATCATTCTAGCCCTATCACACTGCCTGGTGCATAGTAGGCTGTCAGGAAGTTGATGATTGACCGACAGGCAGTGTTACACATCTAGTGAATGGCGGTTTCAACTTCCGTTCCCACGATCTTTAACTGTACCAGCTCTGTCCCTTGAGTGGTAACAGTAGTTACCAGTTTTTGAATATCTGCTGTGAATATCCCTGTGTTTGATAACGTAATCTTTAACTCTGAAAACAAAAAATACTGTGAAGTATGTGGTGTTACACTTTTTCTAATACGGAAGGAATACAAGTTCAGAGAAGTAAAATATGTTTCTGAAGCCCTAAGTAGTACAACCTTGATCCTTCTGATTCCAAAGCCTGTGCCTCTCTTAGAGGCCACATAATAAAAAGTCACGATTAAAGACTGAATTTATTTTATCTCTGTGTAAAAATGAGGTATGTGTAAGTGCCTACTATAATGCTTAAAACTTAGGCACTCAGTAAATGTTGGTTATAACCTCATTATTTGCACCGTATCTTGAATCCTTGAGGAAAAGACTAAAAGATACTAGAATCCCCAAGGAAGAACTCACTAATCATGGCCTTAAGAAGTTACTTCTCCCTTCTGGGCCTAGGAGGGCCCTTATTTTCAAATCTGTTAAATTGGAAGGGATATGAGCTGTTTTGTGTATTTCTGAGTTAAACCCAACTGCTGCTTTCAAGTATTTGAGATGGCATCCTATACAGGACAGAAATGACAGGTACAATAAAAAGAAAGGTTGATTGAGGAACAGGGAAGTAAAGCAGGTGATCTTTGAGGTCTATTCTAGATTCTGAGCTTGACATCTCTTCTCTCATGAACTGAATCCAGTCCACTTTCTTACTTGAATTCCCTGCATCCCAACCTGGTAGTAGACAAAGAACCACTTTTCTTCTTCCCCTTCCAACTTTGAACTTCCAGCCTCCCTAAAATTCTTTTTCTCTGAAGTACTCCTTGAGAACAAGTTTTTGATTATACTTATTATCTGGAATGGAATCTGTTCTTGTTTGCACATTGGTTTAAAGAGTTAATTTTGTTCTGGCTTTGTTTCAAACAGATCAGAGCTCTCTTTTGACTTTCATCTCTTCCATCTCTTCTCTTGGGGATTGTTACTTCAAAATGCAGAAAAGTCCCAAAAAGTTTATCTTGTATCTGGTTCTAATATTTTCACTTAGCCCCTTTTTTAACACAAAAATTCCTTAGGCTCTCTGTTAGTTCACTACACCTTCATGGCCACATTACTTTGAGAACAGTGAATTTTGGTCCTTTTCTATAGAAACTGACTGTAGAGATTGGGATTTACATCAGCAGATTTAAGTCAGTGTCAGATTTGAGTGTCAATGTCAGATTTAAGTTGAGATTGCCACACACTTAAGCCTTTTGATTTTGTACTCTATTCACACTTACTCCTATAAAAGAATTTTTTTAGCTGCTTGAGGATTGTGATACAGTGATGAGTAAAAATTGAAGAATTGTAAGTTCTAAATGTTATTTAGGAACTGGACTTCGCCCTTAAAGCAGAGAGATACACAGGTTTGTATCTTAAGTACAATGTCAAATACAGAATGATTAGTACTTACATAATCTTTGATTCTTTCATCTCTAAAATGAAGAAAACAATATCTTTTTCATCTGGATGATGTTTATAAAGAGTTTAGAGAATCAACCAAAAAGTTTTGACAACAGTCTTACCCTTTATTCCCTCTGCTGTATCTCAATAGTGATCTGTTGATCTAAGAACAAGTAAAATAAGACTTTTAACATTGGCTTTTATTTGTTTGTATAGTGTGGAATGTTATGCTTTTATTTGTTTGTATAGTGTGGAATGTTATGACCCATTATAAACTGAAAAACTTTTTTTTCCTTAGTAGGAAAGGGCTGACTAGACTAGGATTCTTGACTTTATAATGAACTTAGAGTTTTCAAATCAAGATTAGCCTTTAAAAGTTTATTTTTAAGATTCTCCTCTTCCCTGCAAAATTTTGTATTAATGTAGCAGAGATAGGTTTTTGTCAAATTGTGCAAGGAGGCATTTTACCTTATGTGCAAGACTATCTTGACAGTTATGACATACTATGTTAGTGCAAGGTATTGAATGAACTCTGTGGAAAGTGCTGCAGAAGCACCGAATGTCTGAAAATCTGGTTCTCTTTTCCTATTGACACATAGATAGACTATTGAATTTTTTTCTTTGTCCAGATTTTTCTTTCTTTTGTCTTCTATGATTTAAAAAAATAATACAGAATATGATTTGAGAGGGAAAAAAAGTTGTGGTAATTTGCTAACAGCTCTCTTATGTAAAAATCTTTGGGGAAGAAACTGGTATACCTACAGAGATTTTAGAATTGGTTAGGTTTTATTGAGTACCAAAGTACCGAATTACACTTTTAAGGAGGGATCTTCAAATAAGTAACTTTAAATATCAATTCTATTTTCTGTTTGTATATACGGCTCCCTCTTGGTATTACTTAATTTTGGTTCTTTTGCTATCTGACTTATGAAGCTAGAAAAATTTATTAATATTTTTAAAAATATAGACAATATTATGGTGGTGGTGCATATTACAGGTTCAGTGAACCAGTAGGTACTATTGTATAAACAGTTATTTTGTTTTGGTAATTAAAACAGTGACTTTAACAAATTTATTTTTCCCCCCTAGATTTACCAACAGCATGAATCAAGAAAAGTTAGCCAAACTTCAGGCTCAGGTCCGGATAGGGGGCAAGGTGAGTGTGGCATAAGAAAAACTGATAGGAGAATGTGTTATTACCAGATAGTATTATTATTTTAGATTTGTGGTCATTGAAGATCTAAAATTTTTAAAATTAATCAAGATTAAACCACATTCCAATTTGAAAATAACTTGTCTAGATCTAAAATAGGTAATTAGAAGATATCTCTCTGATGGATGCAATTGAAATAGCCACCTTTGAGATCTTTTAACATTCTGGTGGTTAAATGATATGAACAAGTTATTCAATCTTGTTAAACTTCCATTTTTACATCTGTAAAATAAAAATGATCCTACGTAAGATGCTTCTAAATATTAGAGTAATATTTATAAAGCACCTCAAACAGTGTTTGGCACAGACTAGACACTTATTAAAAGACAGCTGTTATTATGTTAGACCCACCCTCAGATATTCCTGGGTATTGAGGTTACTTTATCTTGACTGGATACCCCTGCTGCTTAAGTTAGGTTTACAATGGGAGATGCAAAAGCTGGTGGTACATTTGTTCATTGCTAGGTTTTCCTCCCAAATTCCTACTTGTTTTTCTATGTTGGTGAATGTTAACATGAGCATTCTTATTCCATGTACTTTGAAACTTAAGGGAGAGTTCTGGTCACTGAAAATCTTTGATTCCCTTTAGTTCCAACCTTGGGTTCAAGGAGAATATTCTACCTTTATCTCTGCTCAATACAATCTTTGTAAAAGGAAAAGCAAGAATAGTGTTTACCTCAGAACTAGGGAGGGGATAGGTGGGACAGTATGTAGCAGCCCCACTGGGTCATTTACTTTTATAATAACTATAGCTCCTGGGGATAGGAACAGGAGAGGGGGAAGGGAAGAAACAACTAGTATTAATACTTTCTCCTTCTTTCCTAGTAATATAGTTATCTGACTCCAGACTCATAGTAACAAATTCATGTAACCAAAGTACTAGTTACATTGTAGCAGCAAGTAATGTAATGTATCAGTGCCAAAGTTAGGAATATTCAAGAAACGGAATATACTTGGAAGAGCTTGATACAGCACATAACTCTTGTATATTTTAAGCCAGAAGATTGGCACAGTCATTCAGCTAGTTTATCGAGCAACTGCTATGTGCCAAGCACACAGCAGATAAATAAGGTTTCCTGCTCTTGACACAGTTCAGCTTGGAAGGGAGATGCACTCACAATTACACTACAGAATAGTAAATATTAAAATGAATTATAAAAAAATTAATTATAAGGTGCATCTGAGTCAAGGAAGTCATCACTGAGCAGAGATTTGAAGACTAAACAACAGGTGTGAGAACAAGTAGATAGGGTGAAGGGTGAGATTGTCATTCTCACACATGCAAAGGCCTGTGGGATGCTAAGATCCTTAGTGGATGGCATAATGCTTAGTGGAATGGCTTGCTTTAATTTGTTGCAACTAGAGTTTATAATGGATAAAGAATGGCAGCTAATGAAACAGGTAATTTAGAGTCAGATCATAGTTTTGTTTGTCATAGTAAGGAGATTAGGATTTTATCCCATATGCAAGGTCAACTACTGAAGAAGAAAAAACAGTAACAGTGATTTTAAAAAATAGCTGCTGGCATTATGGAAAATGAAAAAACAAGTTTGGCATAGAGAAGCTACACCTTGTAATATGTGGGACACAAATTTAGGGTTTGTATATGACACAACTTAATGATGGATAGAATGTGGGGGACAGAGGTGAGGAGTCTAGGATGGCCTCCAAATTTCTGGTTTTAGAGCTACGAAAATTAGGAAGTATAGGAAGAATAGTTTGGTGGACTGATGAGCTTCTAGACAAGTTGATTTTAAGGTACATAAGGATCATTTGAGTTGTAACCAGCAAGTAGTTGAATCAGGAACGCTTGACAAATTAATGGCCATCTATCTTAATAGTCTCTCTTAGTCCATCCTTTTAACTAAATTTCATTACAACCTCTGCTTCTACTCATGGGGCTCTCTTCACTCACATCGGAGTTTCTAAGACAGCTTCCTGCCTCCCCTTTATAAAGCTGATTTCCTGAGTAATACTACAGAAGCTACCCAGAGACTAAAATCTCCTTTCCTTTCTTTTTACTCTTGGCAAGTCTCAGAAAGATTTAGCTTTCAAGATACAGGCTACTGTTTGTAGTGCTTCAGCTCTGCTTTAGGTTACATTTATTTAAATTGGCTCGAGTTTAATTCATTGTCTTAAATAGTTTTTCAATGGAAAAAATTATCTAGAGTTTCAAAATATTCATTTAGAAATGAAGTTTTCCTATCTCGGTAAATAGTATAATTTTCATTTGCTCAGGTCAAAATTCTAAACATCATTCTAGATTCCTTTTTTGCCTCATATCCCATATTTAGTCCAGCAGCAAATCCTTTTGGTTCTTCTGACCATCTTAGCTCTCGTTATCTCCACTACCACAGCCCTCATCTCTTGTCAGGACTTCTACAGTAGCTTCCTGATTGATCTCATTATAGTTCATTTTCCACAGCAACCTCAGTCATCTTTTAGAATCATAAATCAGATCAAACCATTCTCATGCTTAAAACCTTCCAGTAGCTTCCTATTGCAATTGATATAAAGTCCAGTTCCAGCTCATGGCACATTAGGCTATGTGATATGGCCCTTACCAATCTTTCTGATTTCATTTTCCTTTACCTTTCCCATTATTTATTCTAGTCATACTGGTCTGCTGGTCTAGAAATGACAGGTTCACTCTTGTTTCATTTGTCTTGGATCACTCTTCCCCTAAATCTTTTCATGATTCTCAGCTCGTACACCACCTCTTCAGAGGGACCTTCCCTGAGCATTCTAATAAAGTAGTGCTTTGACGCCACCCAATATTCTTGTTGCTCTGTTTTTTTTTTTCTTAATACACTTATCCTGTTTAAATAATCTAATCTGTTTATATATTGACTTTTCCTTCCCATTGTAATGTATGCTCCTTGAAGTAAGAACTTGATCTTTTTCATTCCTAGGTTCTAGGACTCTAGAACACTCATATAATAGGCATTTACCTGTTATGTCGTAATCTCCAAAGTTTCAGAATATCTTTAGAGGGTGGTAGATAGTATAAAAAACTTTCCTTATTTGTTGGAAATTTGAAGTAAAGCACACTTCAGGTTATTTTGAAGTTAAAAAATTATTTTTTGTTAGAAAACTTTTGAAACAATGTATTAAAATGATACAGGCTAGATATTGGAAAGAATAATTGGCTAGAAACTAACCTTCAAAAATCTGAGTTAGGCTGACAGTCACAACTCTGTGACTATAAGAAGTCTAATTAACCATTACTATTAAGTCTGCAATTTTTCCTGTGAGTTTTAGGAAGAATATTATGGAGAGGAAGACAAGTGATTACAGTTATCAAATGCATGGCATGCTAACACTTTTGTTTGGTTATCTTTCAGGGTACAGCTCGTAGAAAGAAGAAGGTGGTACATAGAACAGCTACAGCTGATGACAAAAAACTTCAGAGTTCTCTAAAAAAACTGGCTGTGAATAATATAGCTGGTATTGAAGAGGTATGATCACTTTGTAAATTGTTATGTGGATAAATAGAACATTCACAAATGATTATCCAGACTTTCAAATGTAACATATCAGCTTAAATGAATCTGAAACTCTCTTTTTGAAGGACTGGAGCTATTGAATTTGCCTACTGTATGAAATTGGATTGTCAAAAAAATGATTTTATTAGATGGTTAAGGAATTCATTATACTTTTCAGACTCAAAGTACGGGGTTGGCCAAAAAATTCGTTCAGGTTTTTCATACTATCTTACTGAAAAACCTGTACGAATATTTTTGCCAACCCAATATTTGCATATATGACAAAATTATGGACCTACTCTTAAATTCTAATTTAAAATAAGATTTTGTTTTCTAATAATACAGAAATAGGGAAACCCAAAGATTTCTTCCAATAACGTGGACTTTTTTCCCATGAGTGCCTTTCTGCTCTTCACAGTCTCTAAAATTATTACTCAGAAAGCTCTTGCAGTAGCTTTACATGAATTGCATTTCTTATTAGACCATTTTCAAAAACTATTAATTCCAAAATTATTTTGATGATCCTACTTTTCTCAGATCAGAAGCCAAAGGTTGATTTATGCAAGAAAAAATTTAATAACACCAACTATTTGTGATCTATTACCAACTAGATCTACTTCTACCTGATGATTCCATTTCTGATAGTAACTAGTGTTTAAATTTTCACTACTATCAGATTTCATTACATCATTACCAGATGTAGTACTACCTCACAAGTTTTAGTAGATTATTAACGCACAAGTGCTGTAAAATGTAGATCAGAAACAATGTAGAGGTGAGGATCACTATTAAAGAAATAGAGTAACAAAGAAAAGGCAGTAAAATGGCAAAGTGTCACATATTCCTTCCACCAGGGATATATGAACAAATAAATACATTGTTTAAATCTGCTTTGTACTTTCAAAATTAAGGTACTGATAAAATAGTAGGGAAGGTAAGTCACAGGTACCTTTTTTCCTTATAGCTAGATATGGCTGTGCATTCTTACTCTGATAAGTATTAAAACTTCATTTGCAAGTCTTGAAATTAAGTATTTAAAATGCTTTTTTTTTCCCCTGAGCTATTAAAAGTTTTCATATATTTTCATTGACCTAAAATAATTTTCAGAGAGATCATTCTCTATCTGGGACATATTTGAGAAAAAGCAAATCTAAGCTTCTCTTGAAAAATTACAGCTTCATTTAAAAAAAAAACAATAAGTGGCAATAATGGACATGAACTCTGATAATATTAAACCTAAACTACTAATAACTGTTTAGGCAGTCTTATATCTTTGGCTATCTTTCTACTCTCCCAACTCCAACCCCTCCCCACTCAACCTCAACACTATTGACACTTTGAACCAAATAATTCTTTATTGTAAATTATATGTATTATTATATGTATATTGTGTCCTGTGCATTTTAGGATATTTGGCGGTATTCTTGGAGTCTCCCCACTAGATCTTGAGTTAAGACAGCCAAAAATGTCTCCAGACTTTGATGCAGGTCCTTTGGGGCGCAAATCACCCTTTGTTGAAAACACTTCTTTAGAGAGAGGAAAAGATTTTATTTACCTCCTTGAAGTATAGATTTTATCTCCAAGGGCATGCTTTTCTAAATGTTTGATTTTGTTCAGATTTGGAAAACTCTGTCACCCTTATAATTAATAAAACTTTAAGTGTTTTATAGTGAAATAACAAACCAGTCAGTTAGTAGTCTTTGATCTCTTCAGCATATAATCAAACCTAATTATAATGCCGTGCTGAGGTCATAGTATTTTTGTAGTTCAAATTGTCATACTGAATATTTAATGGTAGTGAATATCTGCTGTATGCCAAGCCTTTTGCTAGGCAGTGGTGCATAAGATATTATTCATAGTCTTTGTCCTTTAAAGCCTAACATCTAGTAGGGGAACTAGTCAGCTAGCCAGATAAACAAAATATGTATTATGCATTTTAGCTCCACATTAGTTATTGTTGGTTACAGATAAGAAAGTTGAGACTTAAGAGAGTCAGGTACCTGCTCAAGATCACATAGCTGGTAAGTGTTGAATTCCAGGTTTGGGCTAAGTATGTCAAAACCAGAGTTCATTTTATTCGTTGATTCATCTTGCTTTGGTCTTCTTAGTTACACTTAGGCCTACTCTTGACCTTTTCCTCTCCTCCTGCCCCTCCTTCCTCTCCATTCTTCCAAAGTCGCACCAAAGAAAGGGACAGTTCCTGCCTTATCCTGTATTATTGAGTACCTGTTATGCAGAATTCATTACTTATACCATCATGGATAAATGAAATTCCCAAAAGTATTTCTAAGGACATTGCTTTTTTTCCTTTTCAGGTGTTAATGTAGGTGTTACTTTGTCCTAGAAGTCTTCCTGGTAGCACATATACACATTTATGCAAAGAGAGGTTAGATGCCTTTCCTATGTACCTCCATAATGCCCTGTATTTAATTTTATTATAGCATATATAAAACTATATTGTTAATTCATTTTTGTTGGTGTTGCCAATGCAATTCTGTTTGGGGAGTCATAGCTCCAAAATGTTGCACAGAAAATTAATGGTACATATAGACATATACTGATGCAATGGACATGAACTTGGGCAAACTTACGGAGATAGTGAGGTTCAGGGAGGCCTGGTGTGCTGCAGTCCATGGGGTCACAAAGAGTCAGACACAGCTGGACAACTGAACAACAATAGAACAGTAGACATGTACACACTCTTGTTGCACCCCTACCTCTGTATGGGTACATAAGTGACGTCTTCCAGTCCTCACTAGTTATACAGAGAAAATACACATAAAGAAAATTAGCAACATGAAATAACAGCTATAAAATTTCCGAATGTTTGAGCCTAAAATGGGAAGTTTTACTTTTTTCTTTCTTTCCCTCTTTCTGAAATTGATTTTTTGAGAACCAAGATATTTGTACTTTATATAATACTTTACAGATATAAAATAATTTTATTTAGGCATATCTAGTATACTGCATATAATCTGGTTTGCCTCAAACATTACATTTGTGTTACTATAATTAAACAATTTTTTTCTTCAAGAAAGTGATGAGACACACTTTAAAAACTTTAAAAACAGCTTCTTGGAAGAAAAAAACTACTACCTTAAATGTAAAAATGAAAACATGCAGTTTTCAGAAACATTAAATAGAAAAAATATATATGTCCTATAATAAACACATTAATTACAGCTTGGGCTGTTTTGAACTTTATCAAAGTGCTAAACTCTGGAATATACTATCTTTTGGGGTTTTGGCAGTTTAAGGAAAGTAGATAAAAACTTTTGAAAAGAGCAGATAGGAATGATAAGAGAATATAGCAATGGTAACATTGTAGAACAAAAATGACATTACTATGTTTTCTATACTTTGACCTTCAAAACATCAAACCAGTAGAAAGTACTCAATTTGGTGGCTTTGGCACAGAGAGATCAGTGGTGAGTTTCAAAAACTCATTGCACTTTTGCCTAGTAAAATTCTGATCTTACTTTCTAGGCCTTCAGTATTGGTGATTATTTTTTCCTCTCCCTAATGCTTAATTTATGTCCTCTTCAGATATGTAGAAGCTAAAGGACTGTTTGAATTAAGAGGGACTTCTTTGATCTTTTATGTATTAATTAGTTGTTGATTTGAGGTAATAAGTTTATTTGTATGTAGATTTCTTTTACCTGTCACCAAAGACAGAAATCCAAAGCTGTCAGAAAGGGGCAGGGGAGTGCCAGAGACTGTTTCATACAAAGAAGCCAAGTAACTGACCAGGTTTTAGGAAGGAATGCCTATGTGAACTCTGAGAGTATAATCCAGAACTCAATTCCTGAAAATTTCTTATGTTCTATGACAGTTGAAGATACTTAGATGTGCTTATTTGGTAATCTGATTGAATATAGTGATGGTGTTGTCACCCTGATGATAACATGAATCTATCAAAAGTAGAATCTGTTTCTTTTCTCAGAGACAATTGATTTTATCAGATGTATTTGGTAAGAAATGTCACCAAAAATCTGCTTCTCTGGTTCAGATGGTTTAGTTGCTTCATGGAATTTTACTGTTATCTTCAGAGGACAGCTTCTACCTTCAGTTCAGTTCAGTCACTCAGTCATGTCCAACTCTTTGGGACCCCATGAATCGCAGCACGCCAGGCCTCCCTGTTCATCCCCATCTCCCGGAGTTCACTCAGACTCACGTCCATCGAGTCCGTGGTGCCATCCAGCCATCTCATCCTCTGTCGTCCCCTTCTCCTCCTGCCCCCAATCCCTCCCAGCATCAGAGTCTTTTCCAATGAGTCAACTCTTCTCATGAGGTGGCCAAAGTACTGGAGTCAGCTTTAGCATCATTCCTTCCAAAGAAATCCCAGGGTTGATCTCCTTCAGAATGGACTGGTTGGATCTCCTTGCAGTCCAAGGGAGTCTCAAGAGTCTTCTCCAGCACCACAGTTCAAAAGCATCAATTCTTTGGCGCTCAGCTTTCTTCTACCTTAACTAAGGTATATTCTGTCTCTATGAAACCTTCCCTTCTTTCCAGGCATAATATATTATCAACACTTTTTCTGTCCTTCCACTCCCCTTAACTTAAATTGCTCTGCTAGAATATGTTTATTATTACAACCTCATATTGTAGGGTATGATTACTTACTTATTAACCAAGTAGTCTGTTTGCAGTAGTCTCTTGATTACAAGAGTCTTGACAGCAGGAACTATGTTTATTCATCATTTATAGTCTACAGCATGCTGACTCCCATGGACATCCCAGGTTGTTTGGGACCTGTTAAATGTAAGAGATACTGATTATTCTAGCTGAAATTGTTTAGTAAGAAGTTACTCATAGAGAGTTAGAGCTCAGGAGAAAGCATAGGACTGGGAATTTAAATTTTGTAATTGTACACAAAAGTTTTGCTGTTCATATTTTCCTTTTCTTGAACCACTTGTACAGAAAAAGGACTTAAAGTTCCTAAAGTTACTGGTTGACCCTTATTGTGGTTCCTTCTTCCTTCAACCTAGAATGTCAGGTGCCAGTGGGTATACAGCTCTGAATGCAGGAGAATTAAAAGGAAAGTACTTAAATTTTGTAATTGTACACAAAAGTTTTGCTGTTCATATTTTCCTTTTCTTGAACCACTTGTACAGAAAAAGGACTTAAAGTTCCTAAAGTTACTGGTTGACCCTTATTGTGGTTCCTTCTTCCTTCAACCTAGAATGTCAGGTGCCAGTGGGTATACAGCTCTGAATGCAGGAGAATTAAAAGGAAAGTACTCTGTCCTATTCACCTGATTATTACATGGCAGTCTTAGTTTCTTTGGATATCCTGCTTTTTTTTTTTTTTGGCCGTGCTGCCAGCACGTGGGATCTTATTTCACTAAGCAGGGATCAAACCCATGCCCCCTCAGTGGAGCATGGAGTCTTAACAATGGGACTGCAAGGGAAGTCCCAGATACCCTGCTTTTTTGGTTTTATGTTTTTTCACATTTTTATGTGAAAATAAATATAGCATAAAATCTGCCATTTTAACCTTTTTTTCCGTTCCCTATGTGTGAATCCTTTTAATTTTTTTTAACTTAAAAAAATTTTAACCATTAAAAAAAATTGAATTATAGTAATTTACAATGTTGTCTTAGTTTCAAGTGTACACCAAAGTGATTCAGTCATATATATAATGACTGAATTACTTCCCTTAATTTGATTATTTCTAGGTCTATCCATATTGCTGCAAATGGCATTATTTCATCCCTTTTATGGCTGAGTAATATTCCATTGTGTGTATCTTCCACATCTTCTTTCTCTGTTCATCTGTTGATGGACATTTAGGTTGTTTCCATGTCTTGACTATGGTAAATTGTATTCCTTTGAAAATTGAGATACATGTACCTTTTCAAATTTTTGTCCAGATATATGTCCAGGAATGGGGTTACTGGATCATATGGTAACTCTAGTGTTTTGAGAAAGCTCTATACTGTTCTCCATATGGGGATACATCAATTTACACTACCATGTAGGAGGGTTCCCTTTATCTCCACAGCCTCTCCAGCATTTATTATTTGTAGGGTTTTTAATGATGGCTTATGAGGTGATACCTCATTGTAGTTTTAACTTTCATTTCTCTAATATTTAGCAGTATTGAGCATCTTTCCATGTGCCTTCTGGCCATCTGTATAATATCTTCTTTGAAGAAATGTCTATTTAGGTCTTCTGTCCATTTGTTGATTAGGTTATTTGGTTTTTGTTTTGTTTTTGATATTGAGCTGTTTACTTAGGAAACTGATCGCTTGTTGGTAACATCATTTGCAAATATTTTCTCCCATTGAGTAGACGCCTTTTCATTTTGTTTATGGTTTCCTTTGCTGTGCAAAAGTTTTTGAGTTTAATTAGGTCTCATTTGTTTATTTTTGTTTTTGTTTCCATTACTCTGATCCAAACAAATAATGCTGCAATTACGTTGAAGAATGTCCTACTTGTGTTTTCCTCTAGGAGTTATATAGTATCCAGTCTTACATTTAGATCTTTAATCCACTTTGAGTTTATTTTTGTATATGGTGTTCTTTTACATGTCCATGTCCGGTTTTCCCAGTACCACTTACTGAAGAAACTGTCTTTTTTCCCATTGTATATTTTTGCCTTTGTCATAGGTTAATTAACCATAAGTGCATGGGTTTATTTCTGGATTTCCTTTTCTCTTCCATTGATCTGTGTGTCTGTTTTCTTGCCAGTATCATGCTATTTTTTGTTTGTTTGTTTGTTAGTTAGATGGCTGCACTGGGTTTTCGTTTCTCTGTGTAGGCTTTCTCTAGCTGCAGTGAGCAGGGGCTACTCGCTAGTTGCGGTGCACTGGCTTCTCACTGTGGTGGCTTCTCTTGTGGAACATGGGCTCTAGGTGCACAGACTTCGGTAGTTGTGGTGCACGGGCTCAGTCGTTGCAGCTCATGGGCTCCAGAGTATGGGCTCAGTAGTTGTGGTACATGGGTTTAGTTGCCCTGTGTCATGTAGGATCTTCCTGGACCAGGGATCGAACTGGTGTCCCTGCATTGTGAGGCAGATTCTTAATCACTGGACCACCAGGGAAAACCCAGTATCAACTGTTTCGATTACTGTAGCTTTGTAATGTCTGAAGTCAAGGAGCTTGATTCCTCCAGCTCTATTCTTCTCTCTCAAGATTGTTTTGGCTATTCAGGATCTTTTGTATTTCCATACAGATTTAAAAAATTTTTGTTCCAGCTCCATGAAAAATACCATTGGTAATTTGATAGGGATTGTATTGAATCTATAGATTGCCTTGGGTGATGTGGTCATTTTCACAATTATGGCTCTCTCAATCCAAGAATATGATGTCTTCCCATCTGTTTGTATCATCTTCAATTTCTTCATTAGCATCATAATAGTTTTTAGAGTATAGATCTTTTGCCTCCCTAGGGAGGTTTATTCCTATTATTTATTTATTTATTTATTCCTATTATTTTATTCTTTTTAATGTGTTAGTAAATGGGATTGTTGCCTTAATTTCTCTTTCTGATATTTCATATTAGTGTATAGAAAGGCAACAGATTTCTGTATATTAATTTTGTATCCTGCAGCTTTACCAAATTCATTGATGAGCTCTAGTAATTTTTCAGTGACATCTTTAGGATTTTCTCTGAATACTACTGTCATGTCATCAGCAAACAGTGACAGTTTTATGACTTTTTTCCCATTTTGGATTCCTTTTTTTTTCTTTTTCTTCTCTGATTGCTGTGGCTGGGACTTCCAAAACTATGTTGAATAAGAATGGTGAGAGTGAGTATCCCTGTCTTGTTCCTGATTTTACAGGAAATGCTTTCAGCTTTTCACCATTGAGTATGATGTTAACTGTGGGTTTATCATATGTGACCTTTATTATGTTGCAGTAAGTCACCTATATGCCCACATTCTGGATGGTTTTCAATGGATGTTGAATTTTATCAGAAGCTTTTTCAGCATCTATTGAGATGTCCTATGCTTTTTATTCCTCAGTTTGTTAATATGGACTGCCAGGGAATCCCCTACCCTTTTTTCTTTTACAGATGATTTCACCTGTTATTCTGCTTCCTCTTCATCATCATTTTACTGATCAACAGTCTCCTTAAAATTTTGTGCTTTGCTTCTTGTCCTTTTCTCCTCCTTTGTTTTGTCCTTATTTCTTTTGGTGTCTCCTTTTCTTTTCCACCTCACTGAAACCATTATTTCCACAAATTTTGTCATTACTATATTTGCTTCATTAATAGTTCTCAAAATTGGTCTTGGGACCACTTTTATTCAGAATCATATAGGTTGCTTTTTAAAGTTGAGACTCATCAGTTCACTGGAGAGGTCCAGAATTAGATTTCCATTTTAAGCATTTTTAAGTATACAATTCAGTGACATTAATTACACTCACAGTGTTTTACAACCAGCACCATTGTCTATTTCCAAAATTTTTCATAATCCCAAATAGAAACTCTGTACCCATTGGAAGTAATAACTCCTCATTCCTCTTTCTCCCAGCCTCTGATAATCTCTAACCTACTTTTTCTTTCTACTTGCCTGTTACAGATATTTCATGTACATGAAATCATAAAATAGTTGTCCTTTCATGTCTGACTTACCTCACTTAGCATGGTTTCAAGATTTATCTATGTTTAATGTGTATCAGAACTTTACTCCTTTTATTGCTGCATAATATTCCATTCTGTGGATAATACCATATACTATCTACTCGTTTATTGAGAAACATGTTTTGTTTTTAAAACAACTTCAACCCCAGTATAACTTTTACAGAAAGTTAGGGGTATACATAAAATATGAAAAAATATTAATATTAAATCATAACTCCACTACTCAAATAATTATTAGTAGTATCTTTCTTTTCCATCTTTATATGCATATATATAGTTAACATATCTGAGACTACAGCTAGATGTACAATTTAAAACCCTTCCATTTTTGAATAGTATTATAAAAATTGTTTCCTGTCACTAAAAAAACTCTTAAGCATCATTCTAAGTGTCTGTATACATTCCAATATGTGAACATAGAATATTTTAATGTTTTTTCTCATTTATAATGCATTATAAATGGCAACCCACTCCAGTGTTCTTGCCTGGAGAATCCTGGAGATGGGGGAGCCTGGTGGGCTGCCGTNCCACTACTCAAATAATTATTAGTAGTATCTTTCTTTTCCATCTTTATATGCATATATATAGTTAACATATCTGAGACTACAGCTAGATGTACAATTTAAAACCCTTCCATTTTTGAATAGTATTATAAAAATTGTTTCCTGTCACTAAAAAAACTCTTAAGCATCATTCTAAGTGTCTGTATACATTCCAATATGTGAACATAGAATATTTTAATGTTTTTTCTCATTTATAATGCATTATAAATGGCAACCCACTCCAGTGTTCTTGCCTGGAGAATCCTGGAGATGGGGGAGCCTGGTGGGCTGCCGTCTATGGGGTCGCACAGAGTCAGACACGACTGAAGCAACTTAGCAGCAGCAGCAGCATAATGCTTTGATAGTAAAGAATCACATATTTAGACTCATACATACATAAATGTTTATCTTCATCTCTGATTTCCTACAGATAGATTCTTGGAAATGTAGTTACTGACTGAAAGATCATTAGTATTTTTAGAACTCTTCATATTGCCAAATTAATTTTCAGAAAAGGTATGCCATTTTACACTGTCTACAGCATAGCTACAGAGAATCCATCTCATCAGACTCTTGCCACTAGAGCATAAGGGAAAATGATCCCAGCGTATCATATAGTCTAATGACATCTGTTAACTTTCACTCTTATCAATAATAATAGGTTATGCCTCATACTAGCCATACTAGCCAGAAATAAGCAGGAGCTTAAAAGGATTCAATGTAAAAGACGTTGACTTATGGGAATGGGCGACTGAAGTGACTTAGCAGCAGCAGCAGCAGCAGAGGCTGTAATCTTCAAAATCTGACATCCTTTAGCCTTACAAAATCCAGACACTTATATGCCTTATTCTTAAAATGTTTATTATTTCACCCCATTAAAATATAGCAGAAAGACAACAAAAGATTAATTTTCTGATAAACATTTAAGTACCACTACATATAAGAAGCAGTAGCAATACAACTTGATTTTAAGACAGCTGTCAATTATGAACTGCAGTTAACTGGCCTAATGGGGACTTGGAGATATACACAAAAAAAGGTCACATAACAGAATTTAAATTTCCTCTCTGAACTGAGAGGGCAGTTACCAGCAAGAACTGTGGGGTCAATTATAACTTTGTAAGCTTCTTTATAGCCACAAAAACTTACCCACTGTGGAAGAATAAAGCAAGCATCAGCGTTACTAGCTAGAAGGCTGCTGTGGTTAATGTATGTACCCTGTTCAAAGGCTAGCAGTGGTGGGAGTTGTTAAGGTTGATAGCATACTTGGGCCACCCAGGAGTTGCCTGGAATGACTTAAAATGGCCCTGAATTCTGTAGAGCATTTGGGCTCACTCAGAAAGGGCAGAACAGTAGGAAAAGACAGGCCTAAAAATATTCCAGGAAGTTCTGGGAATCTCCATTGGAGGAACTACTGGTGCTATTTCTAAACCTTAATATGACCCCTCATCTAGCATTTGAGGTATTGAGGTCTGATAGCATCCATGATTTCAGAATAATCTGTATAAGAGGTGTTGATTCATTGAGCAAATTTGAGTGACTGTTACGTGCTGACATGAAAAACGCTGGGCTGGAGGAAGCACAAGCTGGAATCAATATTGCTGGGAGAAATATCAATAACCTCAGATATGCAGATGACACCACCCTTATGGCAGAAAGTGAAGAGGAACTAAAAAGCATCTTGATGAAAGTGAAAGAGGAGAGTGAAAAAGTTGGCTTAAAGCTCAACATTCAGAAAACTAAAGATCAGCGGAGGGGTTGTGGCCTGCTGACACAGGTGGGGATAACGGACGCAAGCAGGTGCGACCCCATTTGGTGCGGCCAAGCGTCGGTGAAGGCGGATTTCGGAAGACGTCCATCGCTAGGCTCCTGCAGACGCAACCCGGTCTCTCGCAGTCAGTTCGTGTCACTGTATCTCACTCATCTCCCTTCGGAGGAGTCACTGCCACCACCTGGAGAGAAGTTGGAGACGCCTCAAGTGTGTCGTCACCGCCATGCCTAAGAATAAAGGTAAAGGAGGTAAAAACAGACGCAGAGGCAAGAATGAGAATGAATCTGAAAAGAGAGAGCTAGTGTTCAAAGAAGATGGGCAAGAGTATGCCCAAGTAATCAAAATGTTGGGAAACAGATGATTGGAAGTGTTGTGTTTCGATGGTGTTAAGAAATTGTGCCACATCAGAGGGAAACTCAGAAAGAAGGTCTGTATAAATACCTCAGACATTATATAGGTTGGTCTTCAGGACTACCAGGATTATAAAGCTGATGTAATCTTAAAATACAATGCAGATGAGGCTAGAAGTCTGAAAGCATATGGTGGGCTTCCAGAATATGCCAAAATAAATTAAACTGATACATTTGGCCCTGGAGATGATGATGAAATCCAGTTTGATGACATTGGAGATGATGATGAAGACATTGATGATATCTAAAGCAAACTCAGCCTTGCACATTCCAGTTTTCTCTGAAGATTGTTCAACAGTTTGGATGTTAACTGTGACTCATTAAAGTTTCATTAGCAGCAAAAAAAAAAAAAAAAACTAAGATCATGGAATCCAGTCCCATCACTTCATGGCAAATAGATGGGGAAACAGTGGCTGACTTTATTTTTCTGGGCTCCATAATCACTGCAGATGGTAATTGCAGCCATGAAATTAAAAGATGCTTACTCTTTGGAAGGAAAGTTACAACCAACCTAGACAACATATTCAAAAGCAGAGACATTACTTTGCCAACAAAGGTCCATCTAGTCAAGGCTATGGTTTTTCCAGTGGTCATGTATGGATGTGAGAGTTGGACTATAAAGAAAGCTGAGTGCCAAAGAATTCATGCTTTTGAATTGTGGTGTTGGAGAAGACTCTTGAGAGTCCCTTGGCCTGTGAGGAGATCCAACCAGTCCATCCTAAAGGAGATCAGTCCTGGGTGTTCATTGGAAGGACTGATGCTGAAACTCCAATACTTTGGCCACCTGATGTGAAGAGCTGACTCATTGGAAAAGACCCTGATGCTGGGAGAGATTGAAGGTAGGAGGAGAAGGGGATGACAGAGGATGAGATGGTTGGATGGCATCACTGACTCAATGGACATGGGATTGGGTGGACTCCGGGAGTTGGTGATGTGACAGGGAGGCCTGGCGTGGTGTGGTTCATGGGGTCGCAAAGAGTCGGACACAACTGAGCGACTGAACGGAACTAAACTATGTGCTGACACTTGAGGGAATGCTGTGTCTCATAAGACAGTGACCTCTAATCTCAAGGAATTCATCTTCTAGTAAGGTCAAAGATTACAAACACAATTATACTACAAGATAATTTTGTATAGTATCAGTTTTCATGAAGTCAGAAGGTGCATAAACCACCTTAAGTTTTCACAGAGAAAGAAGCATCTGACCTATGTCTTGGATAAATGGGAACTTGCAATGTGGAGAAGCAGGAAAAGGTTCTTCTAAACAGTGAAAACAGCCTATGTAAATACACTATGCATGGAAGGACATAGTAGTTTCTGGTAACTTCAAAACATGTCAGTATTATAGTGAGTGAAAAATAAGAGCGAGGGCATCTGGAACTCTGAACTGGGGTTAAAAAAAAAAACCAAAACACCTCTTCCTCTATAATTCAAGTAGCATTCTTTACCTCAGCTACCTTTTAAGTGGATAAAGCACTGTGACATAAAGGGGATACTTGATTGAAAAAGAGACCTGAGAGCTGGTACGGTAGGTAGTTTAACAGTCTTTATTTGTCTGCTCCTTGTCCTTATACTATATATAGGTTGTATGACAACGTAGACCAAACAGCAGTAAAGTCACTGGAGAAAGTGAAGTCTTCATATGAAATGCATAGTTTGCTTTGTCAGTTCAACAAATTCCTTATCCTTCCATTTGCCTCTTAAAAGAGTTGGGAAGTGTCCTGTTCGTGTTGCTTGCTCAATAATTAATCCTTTGATAGTTCTAATAGCCTGTGTCTAGGAGCCATATATAACCATGTTATTTGCTCAGTAGAGGGGAAGGAATGTTAGACTGAAATAAAAGATTCTGGCCTTTGTAACCTCTAGTATTTCATTCTCTCTACTCTAAAATTAAACTCTCCACCTCTCTCTGGACCTTTCTATTCATGAAGTTACATCTTTTACACAACCTCATTTAAATCAACCATTAATAAATTTCTATTTCACAATCTGACATGAAATAGATATGACATATATTATTCATATATCTGCTGTTACTTAACCTGTACTCTGAGATAGATAATTCTCTGACAAGCTTTTATGGTGCCACACAATTGAATTTTTATAGACAAATAGGTGTTTAAGAATGTGAGTGACATCATAGGAAAGAAACTAAATAAAGTTGGGAAGCCTAAGTTTAAGTTCTGAGTTTGTACATAATCAATTATTTGTCCTGGGTATATTGCTTACTGAACAATAATATTGCTTAATCAAGAACTCTTATCATTAGTATTTATTTCTTTAACAAGAGATTTGAACTAGGAGACCTCTAAGTTCAACAAATATATGGCCTGACTTTTTTTGAGCAATACTGATTTTAAATCTCTTGTGACTGTAATGTTTGTAAATAAAAAATATCTCATATTCCAATGTTGGGATACTTTTCACCCCTGGTAGTGTTATAGAAGTCATTTATTAAGTAAAATGATGGGTCTTGATTTGGAAAAATGTAGTTCTACCATATCTTTATTCTTTTCCCATACTAAAATTATGTGATTCTGGAGATCCAGAACAGCATCCCATTTCATATCTACTATGCCACTGGTGCCTTCTCATACCATTCCTGTCTCATACTTTAAGCTACTTTTCCATTAAACTTTTCTACATACACAATAATTATCTTCAGAAGTACATAGTTTATTTTTTTCTAAAGTTAACATAAATTATTTTTAACTCATGATTTTTGTTCAGTTGGATTGAATGCTCACTCTGTATAGTATTTGTGGGACTTAGTTACAATTTTCTAGGGGACTTGCCTTTTATTTTCTCTGTGTTCCAGGTCTTGCCTGAAATTTAGAAGCCCCTTTCTTCCCCTTCCTTTCTGGTGCTGTGTGTCAGTGGTGGTGATCACCTCTGAGGAAGAAAAGCCCACTTCCACTGACCATGGAGAACACTCAGCATCTCTGCTTGATTCTGACAAGGGCAGTTTTTGGATGGACCATGAAATGCTTCTAAAGTAGCCAAGAATTAACTCTCCTAACCTTTTTATATAATAAGCATGTTACCACCAAGGTAACTTACCCAGTGAAGTCAACTGCATAGTGTAATCACATTATTTACACATTTAACTTATATGCAAATATAATACATACAACTCTACTAAAACATAGCAAGAGTGAGAGAAAAAAATAACATTTTACATAGTGCACACACATTCAACCTTCCTTTTCAATGAGTCCCAGGCAATGGATGAGATTAAATCTGAAGTGGTTCATATTGAGGAAAGCTATTGAAAGAATATGGAGATGATTTTAAGGGTTTCCTAGTAACTGATAAATGTTCAGATGGCTAGACAACTGAGTGGGAGAACTTCTTGTCATTTACAAGGATTATTGAAGGTTGTTGAGAAGCTCCACTTAAAAGGATTAGAGGTACTGACAAAATCTCCTATGAAAAATGACATGAGGAAAACAAGTTGAAACTTCTATAAATTTACTAGATATTCAAAAGAGTAAAACCCTGATTGATTAAATTTCTGAGTGTTCTTTATGGGTTTTCAGTGGTTATTTTTACCATACACTATTATCTCCTTACCACCTGTTCCATAAGTAAGATGCTAACTATTGTACAGATACAGTAGTATCTGTATGGATTTAGTTTGATAGTGTAAATTGAGTAATATAATGGGTAATTTCATTAAGAAGCCAATTCTTGGCTGATAACTCCCTTTTTTAAAAAATGTGGGCATGATCTTCCTTCTCATAGTATAAATCTTTGGATTTAAAATCTAGATTCTAGGGAAGTCCCTGGCAGTCCAGCAGCTAGGACATGGCATTTTCACTGTCTTGGACCCAGGTTCATTCCCTAGTCAGGGAACTAAGATCTTGTAAGCCATGTGGCACAGCCAGTAATAATAACAAAATAATAGAATCTAGATTCTATAATAAAGTGATTATTTCTTTACCATCCTAGTAATTTGTGCCATAAGCACCATTTTACTTTGTTGCTAGGGTGTTTTTCCACCCAAATTCACTGCTTAGATAATTATTACATCAGGATTGCAAAACTACCTACCAGGTAAAAAACAAGAATTGTTTTTAATTGTTTTTTAAACAGATATTTTTTGAGTTGTACCAAATAAGTGAAATACATTTTTTTCTGTGATCATACAGGTGAACATGATTAAAGATGATGGGACAGTTATTCATTTCAACAATCCTAAAGTCCAAGCTTCCCTTTCTGCCAACACCTTTGCAATTACCGGCCATGCAGAAGCCAAACCAATCACAGAAATGCTTCCTGGAATATTAAGTCAGCTTGGTGCTGACAGCTTAACAAGTCTTAGGAAGTTAGCTGAACAGTTCCCTCGGCAAGGTGAGTATTTCAGGTTAATGCCTCTTTCCCTTCTCATCTTACTTAAAGAACCTAATGATTTAAAGGTATCTATTTCATGCTGGAAGGATTTGCCTCTTCATAAATTTTACTTTTATAACATTATTTGTATGCTTCATAAATTTTTGAGTTTGTTCCTTCAATGATTAATGCAGTGCAGTCTATAGACTATTCGGATACATTTGGTGGTAATATAGAGAGTTGGGAGGTAATTACCTAAAAGGAAATTTTATAAATAGTTGATTTGATATTTACTTCTGACTAATAACAAGAAGATAGTGATATCACAGAACTATATTTTCATTTAATATTGTTGATGATACTGCAAATGAAGCAACTGTAAGTTCTGAATGTCCAAGATAGTCCTGGTTTCAAATTTGTCTCGTCATTCCTGAAAATCAGAGCCTTTTATTTCAGTGTTCATTCTACAAAGCTTGATACTTTTATGCCAAATAAGATAGAAGAAAATCTTGAATGTTGATTTTTTTATTTGAAGAATATGGAATTTGGAAAATTAACTATAACGTCTTTATTTAAACTCACCCAAATTATTCCATTTTGCATGTTGTACCTTCACTACACATTGAGATTGCCAACCATATTTAGTATATATCTAAAGAAGTTAAACTTCTATTAATTTTTGTATTAAATAGAAAATATGGCATTTAGATTAGACAATATTTAGCTTCTCCTGAACAGCTATGTAAGATTTATTTCTATAAACTATGTAGACAGGCAAAAAAAAGTAAACACTGTAAGTGTTCTATAAAGGTCTTTGTTCTCAGTGACTAATTTTAAAGTAAACCTTTTGTAGTGCTGGATAGCAAAACCCCAAAACCAGAAGACATTGATGAGGAGGAGGATGATGTTCCAGGTAAGCAACCTTTCTTTAGTTTTAAGACTCTCTGCATCCTGTTTATCTCATTTAATTCATTGTGATGATTTGTCAGTTTTTTGTTGATGGTGAGCTTGTGAATTTAAATGGATTCATAATGATGTCCATACAGTCTAATCAAAAAACCCTCCCATTTAGAATGGGGAATCAGAAATTGCTGCATTTACTGTGTAGAATATGACTTTATTAAATTGAAATCATTGTGATTATGAATTTATGTTATAGCATTTCTATAGGAATTATGATTGACATATGAAAATGCTGTTCACCTTGGTAGTTTGCTTAGACAAAAAAGGACTAACATTTCCTTAAGGTTTCTATTTTAAGCAGAAATTGAAGCATTATTAATGCAATGCCCCCAATTTGTTTCTGCCTCTTGTCCTATGTCTTTTCAGTCTAATTCTGGTAGCAGTATTTGTTGAACCAGAAGATTGGGATTGCATTTACTTTCTTTTTTGTAAATTTAACTCATTAACTTTTTTTTTTTTTTCAGATCTCGTAGAAAATTTTGATGAGGCATCAAAGAATGAAGCTAACTAAGATCTTTTCTGATTTTTGGAAGCTGGCATGGACTAGATTTAACAAATCAGCTATGTGGTTCCAAAGTTTTACAGACACGGAGAACATCAACTGTTACTAGTTCAGTAATATAAATATTTTGTATATTGATAATGCTGTTTGTTCAGCATTTTTTGGTCATTAATTTTGCATTTTGCACTTCCTCCCAGGATCTATTCTTTTGGTCAAAATACGAAGTGTTGGTGCAGTTTGAGGGTCTTTTGGTTTTTGATTCTTGGTTTTTTTGTTTTTTGTTGGGGTATTTTAGGTGTGTGTATGTGTGTATATGTGTGTGTGGGTATGTGTGTATACAGTGGAGAGCAAATTGGAAACCAATTTTATTTATCCTCCTCCTTACCCCAGTAGAAATAAAACAAGTCTTTACATTTGTTACTTTTTATTTTTCCTAATGATGCACAGAATTAATAAAAAGTGAGGGTCTTGGATTTCAAATCTGAGGAGATTTTTACCTTTGGAGGTTTTGGTTTTAATTTGCTTGGTTAACGTATTTCTCATATATTTTTCCGGGCTTAAAATGTCTTGAGATATTTTGCCACCAGCTACAGGCTGGCATGATGGGTAGCATATCTTTGGTGCAGTTGCCTTAGAGTCACTTACCTAGTTAGACCCAGAAGAATTTCTTCTACTAGCTTTCTTCCTGAATGCCTTGTTTCCTCTCCTCTCGGTCTACAATGGCCTGGTCAGCCTGTAGCAATGCTCTTCTTCATCTTCATCTAGCTTGAGAAGGATGTTCTCCGTATAGAGTTAAGTGAGTGCCTAATCTCTCTTTTTGTAAGATGGTTTCTTTATCTTTGAGGAACAACAGCTCCGTCTTCAACTTTTTAATTTTTTTGATTTTACAGTTTGGTAGATTGCAAACTGGAATAGCTAGCATGTGCTTGCTAAATAATTTTATGCCAGCCTTCTCCTGTGTTCTAGCTGTTCTTAATAGCAGGTGCAAAAATGCCTCTTTTTCAGCAAGGTTGAAGTTGGGAATGTCCTTTTGAATCAGAAAAAATAGGCCATAGACTCATTCCCCAGCACAAATGGGCATTCTGTGAAATGGTACTGGCCCCAGGAGGACTTCTTCAACCATTCCTCTACTCCTGGCCTTGAACCTACCTCTGGATTGGATCTTACTATTGTAGCTGCTCACAGCATCCTCCTGCATGCTTAGGTAATGCTTTGGGGGAATACTGGTAAAACACAGTATTTATTTTTTCACCTCCTTTCAGAGGACTTGGAGGTAAGTTGCATTCATTCACTGAAGCTTCCCTCTTGCTGTCTGATGATAAAAGCTTGCACTTTGTTATATCAGCATTTGTTAGAGCCAATATTTAAGAATAAGATTTAGAAAATCTGTCATGACCCATCATCAAACTATGGCTTAACCTTGCAGCATATCAAATCTTGTTTCAAGCTAGATATCTTTATTTGATATCTCTAGTGCAAGACCAACAACATATCAAGAGATCTATAGACACGAAAGCAAAACTCTTGTGTTTTTTTCCATCCAGACACCTCAATTTATTTTATACATTTGTTGGTTTTTTCCTGTTATGTTTTATATAATATATGGACTTAACTACAAAATAAAATAACAGTAATAAAATAACAAAAGAGGATAATACTTCCTCTTGTGCTTCTCTTTTTGTTGTCTACAGAATTTCCTCCTTTTGTATTTCCTCTCTGCTCCTTACCTCAAAATGAATTGCAATCTAGTCATTTTTTTATATACTGCTTCCTACATTGTTAGATCGGCAGGTCTACATGGTCTCCATAGTCCAGAATGCTGTTCTTTTGACTTTCCCTAAAGCGTACATTGTGGGGACCAAGAGAGTTAAAGGGACTTCAAGTGGTTAAGAACACAGGAGAGACGGGTAGTATAGCAAATGGTTGGGGCATGGGGAGGTTTCATTTGGAATTCAGGAGAATTAGGACCTAGTCCGAACTGTGGCATTAACCATATGACCTTGGGCAGGTTCCCGAACCTAACAACTTTGAAATGCATCAGCAGTCAAATGAGATGTTTCAGAATCAGTATTTCTTATGTTCCTACAGTTCTGTGAATCTCATTTCTGAAAATCCTCAAGTAGGTGTTTTATCATCTTTTCAGAGATGTCTTTGTATCAATACCCGTAGAAGTTTTTTGCATATATATACTTCCTCTTTTACATTTTGATCACATTTTAACTACTCACCCAGAGGAGCTCTCCTCAGTATTTCCTTTCATCCTGTTGACAACAACTCTTAATGGCTGGCCTCTCTTCTGTGTAATGAGCCAATATTCTTTTTTGTTTTATATTTTCATACCTTCACTTTTCCTGGACAAAGCATACTGAGATCCTGACTCAACCCAAGGAAATGTTCCTGCCTTCAGAGTGAGTAGGTATAGGTAAGAATGTTGATGAAACTTCTGTCAATTGTAGTGTTCTTGGCATAAATATGAATTATATAGTTTTTTTTTAATATATAAAGTAGTTACTCAGCATTTACTTTTTACTAAGTTTATGTGTTTATTGCCAAGATAACTATAGAAGAATTTTCTGGGGAATTTCACCTTAAAATTTTGGGATAATTCAAGAAATGTCTGCAGAGGGTTGATTGATAATCTTGGTTTTTGTGGTTAGTCCTTTCAGTTTTTATAAAGGTCCTTATTTATCTGTTTTGAGGAAGCCCAAAGTAAATAATTGGAACCTTATATTTGTTTTACCCCTATTTTTCCTGTTAAGTAATGGCTTAAGAATACATCAAGCATCTTGATTTGTTGTTAAGTAACTAGTGTTTATGGGATTCCATTAAATTACTTTTAATAACCCAACAGGTTCTTGTGAAAACCCACATTGGGATGTGTTTGTTTCTTTGTTTCAATTCAGTATTTAATCCTAAGTGTGCTATATATCCACAAATAAAATATTGTGATAAAGACATATCAATAGTATGGGATAGTAGAAGTTGCACAGGTTTTTAGATGGAGGTCAGTTCCATTGCCTACTATGTTGTCTTTTCAATAAGGCTGCTGTAATGCACAGCTCTAGGGGTCACCATTCATATTTGTTGTGTTCCAGTGGTTGTCATTTTCATACAGTATAATGTCAGTAGTGCCTCTATACTAGTATAATGATGGCCTTGCTCTCTGAGCCTGTCTCCTCCCCTGTAAATGGTCCCTGAGTCAAACAGGGTTCCTTCAGTTCAGTTCAGTTCAGTTCAGTCACTCAGTCGTGTCCAACTCTCCACGACCCCATGAATCACAGCACACCAGGCCTCCCTGTCCATCACCAACTCCCGGAGCTCACTCAGACTCACATCCATCGAGTCAGTGATGCCATCCAGCCATCTCATCCTCTGTCGTCTCCTTTTCCTCCTGCCCTCAATCCCTCCCAGCATCAGAGTCTTTTCCAATGAGTCAGTTCTTCTCATGAGATGGCCAAAGTACTGGAGTTTCAGCTTTAGCATCATTGCTTCCAAAGAACACCCAGGGCTGATCTCCTTTAGAATGGACTGGTTGGATCTCCTTGCAGTCTTCTCCAACACCACACTTCAAAAGCATCAATTCTTCGGTGCTCAGCTGTCTTTATAGTCCAGCTCTCGCATCCATACATGACCACTGGAAAAACCATAGCCTTGACTAGACCGACCTTTGTTGGCAAAGTAATGTCTCTGCTTTTGAATATGCTATCTAGGTTGGTCATAACTTTTCTTCCAAAGAGTTTAAGTGTCTTTTAATTTCATGGCTGCAGTCACCATCTGCAATGATTTTGGAGCCCCAAAAAATAAAGTCAGCCACTGTTTCCACTGTTTTCCCCATCTATTTCCCATGAAGTGATGGGACCAGACCCTCTAAATGATTAAGGTGAAGATGAAAGATTATTATAAAGTTTGATATCTCCCAAGTCATGGCAGAAAGGAGCTTATGGTTCTAGGCACAGCAAGGCCCCACCCAACACTGCCATCCATCCTCCTGTTCAAGCTGGAATTGCTCTGCCACACAGAGTTTGCCTAGATTATCATAGCCGCCTTATTGGGCTTGCTTATGATTCACTTGCTCCAATCCATCCTTTATAAACTAAACTTCATATCTGAGCATAACAGCCTTACATTTGTGACCAACATACCACTTTGTTTCAAGCTTTCATTCCTTTGCACATGTTTTTACTGTAGTACAATATTGAGATTGATTTTCTTCATACTTCTCCCATCTAGATTGTGAGCACCTTGATGGCAGATGGTGTGTCATACATCTTTATTCCCAGTATCTTGCGTAGTGACAACATGTAGTCTACTTACAGTCATGATCAATACTTATTGAATCCAGAGTTATTTCATTTAACTCTCACTCTCAGTGGGGCAGATGTTATGGTCTAAAGCAGAACAATAATGGTGTAGAGGAGTAGCAACATAACTAATTGGTGAGAGAACCAGAATTCTAATCGAAAGCTATCAAATTCCAGGGTCTAAATTCTAAATATCATCCCACATCACTCAATGCTTATTGAAATGAAAACTATGTATATGTGGCCTCTTGATAGAAATCTTCATTAAATATCACTCAATATTAGCCTGCAATCAAACCTTAAGGATTAGTAAGTTTGAGAGGTTTTTGTTTTTGTTTTTTTTTACAAGTAGGATTCATATTTTTTGTATATATTCAGAAGTTGACTTTTAAAAACTTAATAATTGGATATTCTGCATACCTGGGACAGGATCTTTGGTCATGGTATTTGGGCCAAAATTCTTAGGTTGCATATGTTAATTTCCTTAGCACTGGTGTTTCTTCTCAAAGATTTGCTTCCTTTTAGGGATAAAAGAAAAGTATAAACTTGAAAGAGGTAGTGATGAGTTTATCCTGCAGTAACACCTTTTTTTTAATGTGTCTAAAAAATCAAACTAGCCCACAAAAAAGAACTAATAAATAAATTCAGGAAGGCTTCAGAATACAAAGTCAACACACAAAAATTAGTTGCATTTCTATACATTGACAATGAACAGCGTAAAAAGTAGATTAAGAAAGTAATTCTTTTCACAACAGGATCAAAAAAGAACAAAATACTTAGAAATAAACTTTACCAAGAAGGCAAAAGACTTGTACACTGAAAACCACAAAACATTGCTGAGAAATTAGGACATAAATAAACAAACTGACATAACCATGTTCATGGATTGTTGTTCAGTCTCTAAGTCGTGTCCAACTCTGCAGCCCCATGGAATGCGGTATGCCAGGCTTCCCTGTCCTTCACTAGCTCTTGGAGTTTGCTCAAACTCATGTCCATTGAGTCAGTGATGCCATCTAACCATCTCATCCTCTGTCATCCCCTTCTCTTGTCCTCAGTCTTCCAGCATCAAGGTCTTTCTGAATGAGTTGACACTTCGCATCAGGTGGCCAAAGTATTAGAGCTTCAGTATCAATCCTTCAGGGTTGATTTCCTTTAGTAGTGACTGGGTTGATCTCTTTGTTAAGATGTAAACACTACCCAGAGAGATCTACTGAGTCAATGCAATCCCTGTCAAAACCCCAATGAAGTTTTTGCAGAAATAGAAAAACTCAGGACTTCCCTGGATGTCCAGAGGCTAGGACTCCATGCTCCCAATGCAGGGGACCTGCGTTCAAACCCTGATCAAGAAACTAGATCCTACATGCCACAACTAAAGAATCTGCATGTGGAAATGAAGACTGGTCAGCCAAATAAGTTTTTTTAAATAGAAAAATTAACTCTGACTTTTGGTGGAGATGTAAATTGGTGTGATCCTGTGGAAAACAGTATGACAGTTCCTTAAAAAACTACCATATGATCCAGCAACTCCCCTCCTGGAATATATTGAAAAAAACTAATTCAAAAAGGTACATATACCCCAGTGGTCATAGCAACACTGTTTACAATAGCCAGGACATGGAAGCAACCCAAGTGCCCATCAGCAGATGATTGGGTTAAGATGTGACACAAATACAATGGAATATTATTCATAAAAAAGAATGAAATGTGATTTGCAACAATGTGGATGGGCCTCAAGAATATGCTTAGTGAAATAAGTCAGAGAAAGACATACTGTATTACATCACATATATGGAATCTTAAAAAAGTGAATCTATATACAAAACAGAAACAGTCTCATGGATATGGAAGACAAACATTGCCAAAGGGGAGTGGAAAGTGAAAGTGAAGTCGCTCAGTCATGTCCAACTCTGCGACCCAATGGACTGTTGCCTACCAGACTTCTCGGTCCATGGAATTTTCCAGGCAAGAATGCTGGAGTGGGTTTCCATTTCCTTCTCCAGTAGATATTCCTGACCCAGGGATTGAACCCAGGTCTCCCTCATTGTAGGCAGATGCTTACCGTCAGCCACCAGGGAAGTCCAGAGGGCAGTGGGGGGAGGGTCAAATTAGGAGTATGAGATTAAAGGACACAGGGCTTCTCCAGTGACCTAGTGGTAAAGAATCCGCCTGCCAATGCAGGAGACACGGGTTCAGTCCCTGGTCCAAGAAGATCCCACATGCCGTAGAGTAAGTCCACAGGACACAACTACTGTGTTCTAGGGCCTGAGAGCTGCAACTGTTGAGCCCTTGTGTTGCAACTATACCTAAAATAGGTAACAGTGCAAAAGAATGAAGTTATACCCTTTACACCATAGGTGGTTCAGACAGTAAAGAGTCTGCCTGCAGTGCAGGAGCCCCGGATTCAATCCCTGGGTCAGTAAGATCCCCTGGAGAAGGAAATGGCAACCCATTCCAGTATTCTTGCCTGGAAAATCCCATGGACAGAGGAGCCTGGCAGCCTGCAGTCCATGGGGTCGCAAATAGACATGACTGAGTGACTTCACTTAAACCATAGCCAAGTTAACTAAAAAAGCACATACAAAAAAGTAAATTGAACTCTATCAAAATTTAAAATTTGTGTATCAAATTACACTACAAAAGAATGAAAAAGCAGCCCACAGACTGGGAGCTAATATTTGAAAATCAAATATCTGGTAAGCGATTAATATGTACAATACCAGCTGAACAAAAAAAACAGCCTAATTGAAAAATGAGCAAAGATTTGAATTGATATTTCTCCAAAGAAGATATACAAATAGCCAATAAACTGAAAAGATGTTCAATGTCATTATTCATTCAGTTCAGTTCAGTTCAGTCGCTCAGTCGTGTCCGACTCTGCAACCCCATGAATCGCAGCACGCCAGGCCTCCCTGTCCATCACCAACTCCCGGAGTTCACTCAGACTCACGTCCATCGAGTCAGTGATGCCATCCAGCCATCTCATCCTCCGTCGTCCCCTCCTCCTCCTGCCCACAATCCCTCCCAGCATTAAAGACTTTTCCAATGAGTCAACTTTTCTCATGAGGTGGCCAAAGTACTGGAGTTTCAGCTTTAGCATCATTCCTTCCAAAGAAATCCCAGGGTTGATCTTCAGAATGGACTGGTTGGATCTCCTTGCAGACCAAGGGACTCTCAAGAGTCTTCTCCAACACCACAGTTCAAAAGCATCAATTCTTCGGCGCTCAGCCTTCTTCACAGTCCAACTCTCACATCCATACATGACAGGGAAATACAAATCAAAACAATTAGCTACCAGTTCACCCCTATTAGGATGATTGTTAAATGTTGGCAAGGATGGGGAGAAATTGGAACCCTTGGGCATTGATGGTGGTAATGTAAAGTGGTGCAGTCATTGAGGAGACAATATAGTGGCTCTTCAAAAAATTACATACCAATGGTCCAGCAATTCCACTTCTAGGTATGTAGGCCCCAGATCTGAGATACAGAGACTCAAGCATATTTATAGAGCTGTGTTCATAGCAGCGTTGTTTACAATAGCCAAAAAAGTAGAAACAACACAAATGTCTTATCAACAAGAAGGAATCAACAGAATGGCTATACATACAATAGAATATTATTCAGCCTTAAAAAAAGAATCTGATACATGTTAAAAAGATGAACCTGGAAAACAGTGAAATAAAGCAGACACAAAACTACAAATATTATAGATTTGTGTAAGTTGTCTTAGAATAGTCAGAGCGTCTAAACAGTGATTACTAATGGGAGGAGGTGGAAGTGGGGTGTGTCTGTGCTAAGTCACTTCAGTTGTGTCCAGCTCTGTGTGATCCTGTGGACTGTAGCCTGCCATGTTCCTCTGTCCATGGGATTCTCCAGGCAAGAATACCAGAGTGGGTTCCCATGCCCTTCTCCAGGGGATCTTCCCAACTCAAGGACTGAACCCATGTCTTTTACATCTCCTGCATTGGCAGGCAGGTTCTTTACCTACCACTAGCACCACCTGGGAAACCCCACAGGAAATGGGGAGTTACTGATTAGTGAGTACAGAGTTTCAGTTCAAGATGACGAAAAAGTTCTAGAGATGGATAGTAGTGGTGGTTGCAGTACATGAACATACTTAATACCACTGAAAATGTATACTCAAAAGTGGTTAAAATGGTAAATTTTATGTTTATATCTTACCACATACACACAAATCAAACCAACTGTCAGCATGCTTCAGTACTCTTAAGAGGTCAGCCAACAGTAGGTAAGTGCATCCCATCACAAAACTGTTTGCCTCAGCATCAAGTTGATCCAGGGCATAGTGTTGAGAGCCCTTGGATATAAGTTTTGAAGGGTCAAGGATGGATAGAAGCCAATCCCTGCCTCCATGGTACTTAGTTAAGTTAGAAAAATAGCAAACAAAAAATAAAAGATCAAGCAGCTTCAACTGCATCCAGCAAATTCTGGTAAATTCTCTTTTCATTTTTATTCTGTTAGAAATTTTTTCTAATTTTCCTTGTTATGGCTCCTTAGATACACCCATCCGTTCAAAGTGGACATTTGATTTCCAAATACATGGGGTTTTTAAAGTATCTTTGATATTAATTTCTCATTTAAATGCTTTCTTCTCTACAGTCACCCTCTGTTTTTTCAGTCTTTTAACTTTCTTGAGGCTGACAATGGCTAAGCCAGATATCTCTCTTGGTAAATGTCACATTGCACTTCAAAATATATGGGTTATTTTAAAATATCTTTTGATGTTGATTTCTAACCTAATTCCACAGTGATAAGAGTACATACTCTGCATAATTTCAATATCTTTAGACCTTGCAATTTTTGTACCTTATTCTATGTTCCTAGGTATGTTCCAGTGTCTCCTACTTTATGGAAACTTGAATAGAATTTGTATTGTATCCTACTGTTGTGTGAAAACTGTATAACTCTTAATTATGCTGAATTGGTTCATGGTGCTTTTCATGTCTGCTATATCCTTCTACTTTTCTGTCTTTTAATTTTTGAGAGTTTGATATTAAAACTCCAACTAAAAATCTTAATTTATCTACTTAAAAATAATTCTCATAGTGTAACTGTATGTAACTTTGTTGTGTATCTTCTAAGTCTCCTGTAAATATGTTACCAAAAAAATAAAATATCATGCCATGGACCAGGTAAGTATTGCAGATTCTGTTTAAGTGTCACAGAAAAAGAAGATATTCATCCCATCGTTATGTTTTTCTGAACAAGATTGTTAACACAAGCCCAGTACATACCCCTTCTGAAATTATTTTACATCACAGATCCTGCTTAAACCCAAGCAGCCGTTTTCAGGGTGACTCCACTGGAGTCATAGATGGTCAGACCAAGGTTAGAACATGATATAAGATCCAACCCATAGGTTAAATTCTATCAATCTGTATTTCTAAGGGTTTTGTACTTTACAAAAGACTGAGTCAGAGATAATGGAATATGAAAAGTCAAGTAGGATAGCGCTAAAATACTAATGTTGGGTCATGAGCAAGCAGTGGGAGCTGGTAAGAATGATATGGAATGAAGAATGAATGAAGTAGAAATGACAGCTTCAGAAAATGGCTTCAAAATTCTTGTCCCCATGATGCACAGCTGTCCTTTTTCTGACCCTGGGTTACTAGCTTGCCAGTGAGATTTTTGTGTTCTTAAAACATCCCCCTTGGGGACTTCACTGGTGGCCCAGTGGTTAAGACTCCACACTTGCACTGCAGGGGGCACAGGTTCCATCTCTGGTTGAGGAACAAAGATCCAGCATGCCTCATGGTGTGGCCAAATAAACAAACACCTCCTTCTGCCACCATTACTGTTTGCTTAAGCTAGCTTGAGTGTTCTTTGCAACTAAATGATCCTAGAGAGAGAACATTTGAATTTCCTCTGTAAGAATCTCTCGATTATACATGAAAAAGATCACTTTGGAGAGGTGCTTGTCACTGGAAGGCTTCAAGCAGGAATTTAATGTTTAATGAAGGAGTTGGAATAGATCAAGGTGTTTTCAGACTATTATAGGTCACTGGAAGTAGCGTGAAGGTATAAGATAGAGTGGTTAAACAGGATTTGAAGTGCCAGCAGCATTTCTACATTCAGGTCTTAGCTCTAACATCTCATGTCTGTCTGGGATGACTTAGCTCCCTAAACCTCAGTTTTCTCATACGGGGAGAGAGAACACCTTGTAGGATTTTGGGGGGAAATAAATGTATATGAAGTGTGTGGAACTCAATAATTTGAGTTTTTATTGTTACAGGGTGACTGATTTGGCTTGTTCAAATCAAATCATGATAATCTTGGCCCAATTCATGGTAGATTTTTAGCTAATAGAATTGTTCTCATGTTTTTCCCACTTGGCCCCACTTTGTTACCACCTGAATCCTAGGAAAGGCCAGGGTAGAAGAAATAGATGAATCAAATGGCATGCAAATAGTAAGAGTAAAATTAGACTGAGCTACTTGGGAACAGGGAATAGGTTTTATTACATCCTTGTGCTTTGAGTGTCCAGGACAGGACCTGGCATATGTTAGGCACATATTAAGTAAACTAAAAACTAAATTTAGAAGTGCATGAAAGTCCATATGTTTAATCCAAGTGGTGACCAGGGGTTTCATACAGCGTCATTCTCTATCATATCTCAGTTTTGATCTTTCAGTCCATCCTTCTGGGCCCCCATCAAAAGTACCAACCTGCACAGTTAGGCCACTCAAGATGGCTGTTCTCTTGCTCTCTCTAATACCCTGCTCAACCAGTGCTTACTTCACCTGTACCCTATTCACATGATTGACCTTCCTACATACTTGCCCCAGGTCCCAGCTATGGCTTGTTCTAGCTTTGGATCAGAACTCTCCATTATGCTTACCAAAGGTGTGATTAGGGGCGTACCCTTCTGTTGCTTTCCCTGGTAACTGAAAAGCCAACCTGACATCAACTTCCCCTATAACTGGTAACCGCCCTCTCCTGCTGGGAGTGAGGACTGCGGCCATGTTCTGTCTGCTGTCTGCTACACACGGTGGGGTGCTGCTCCAGGACCGTGCTTCAGATATACAAGTTCCCCCATTCATTAAACTGTTGGAATCTCTGTTGCTGACTCTAGGTTCGCTCTTTGGTCTTGAAGCTGGGCAAGTACAGGACTTTCAGGCTTGTGGGATGGAAACCAGCAAAGCTGTACCTGCTGATAAATGGATTTTTGCAGTGTTTCCAAGTGTAGAATATGCTGCCTGCAAAACCCAAAGAGGCTTACTAAATGTGCTTCCTTCTTGGTGGTTAACAGGTGCATTGTGCAAATGGGTTTTTTTTAAATGGTGAAGGCAATGTACTGGATTGTTCCAGATCACTCAACCTGTATAAACTTCACTGATGTGGTTGAACTCTAAATATTTGTATAGTTTCTCCCCCACATTCTAGAGTAGCATATGCCTTATTAAGGCATCCAGGACATTTGCCTCTTTATCACATCTGATGGTATTGATATACTGGATCAGTATGATGTTCTGCAAAACTTTCAGACAGTTCATATACCTTTGGACTACAATATGACAGAGAATATGACACTGGGGAATGACCATGAATGTACAGTTGCCCATCCTGTGTGATCCTCTTTCTATATGGGTTGGAAAAGAACAGTTTCTAGATGGATGTTTACACACCATGTACTACAGGCTCTGTTAAGCATCTCTAGAAAGACATCACATCTGACACAGCAAGTGCAGTTGGAGCCACTGCTTGATTACGTTGGCACTGTTTGTCATCTGCCTTGATCCATCAGTTTTTGCAGAGGTCAGACTGGTGAATTTAACAGGAATATGACAGGGACCATCATTCTGGTATTCTTTAAAGTTTTGAGGGAGGTACTAAACTCTTCCATTTCCCTAAAATGTGGCAGGTTTTTTATTTATTATTTTGACCATTGTTGAGCAGCTTCAGGGGCTTCCACTTGGCCTTTCTTATTACCACGTAGCAGCTCTTATTCTATAGGTCAAGAAACTAATGTGAGAATTCTGTTGTTTCTACGTAAACCCATTCAAATTATACATCCAGGAATAGGAGAAATAACCACTGGATAGATCCATGCCCCTAGTGGAATCACTGTGAGACAGACCTGGCCCAAGACTTCATTTATTATCTAACTCATATATGCTCCTAGTCCAGTAAGGAAACAATGCTAATACTTTATGTTCCCGGGTATCAATGTTAACTTGGGCCCTCTATCCAACAACCCTAGAAATATCTGGGTATTTTCCTAACTTCAGTATAGAGTTTTCTGAATAAATGGCAATAGATTCATGTGGGGAAGGACCACAGGAATCACTAGTATATATACTTGCTGTGGTTTCATAAAGTCCTTCCTCATGGGAATCTGGTCTCCTTCAGTTGATAACTTCTAGGTTTGATAACAGACAAAGATTTGTAACTATCTATCTCCAGTAGAGCAGCGGAGCTCAGCCTTCTCATCCATTTTTTTGTAAATAATTAAAAAATTTTAATTGTGGTAAAAAGCACACAACATATAATTTGCCATCTTAACCATGTTTAAGAGTGCAGTTCAGTAGTATTCAGATTATTCACATTGCTGTGCAACAGATCTCTAGAGTTTTCACATCTTGCCAAACTGAAACTATCCATTAAACAACTCATTTTCCCCTTCTTTTTAGTTATATACAGTGGGCATTCCATCTACCTTGGCCCTAAGAACACCATGTTCTTTCTTTTTTCACTGTGCTACCTAGTTTGCAAGATCTTAGATCTCAGTCCAGGGATTGAACCTGGGCCCTCAGAAGTAGAAGCTTCAGAGTCCTAACCACTGAATGGCCAAGAAATTCATGAACATGATGTTCTTTGAATCATTGCCAAAATCCCTGTTGGCCAGCCCCTCCTGGCTACCATTCTACTATTAAGCCCCACCCTTCTCCAGGTGGTTAAGGACCGCCACCTCAGTCAGTTGAGTTCAGCTGCTCAGTTGTGTCCAACTCTTTGCAACCCCATGGACTGCAGCACGCCGGGCTTCCCTGTCCATCACCAACTCCCAGAGCTTGCTGAAACTCATGTCCATTGAGTTGGTAATGCCATCCAATCATGGTTCTCTGCTAATCTGCATTCTTATCCTCATTGCTATTAGGGAGCCCATCGCCTACCATCAATCCTTACTTAGAGACCACATCTGCAACAAGATTCTCAGTGGTGCTGGCATTTTCCCTATCTAGTACATTCTTTGTTGTACCTGATAAACAGAGTGTCCTCCAGGCCTTTCCAAGAAGCATGATCTACTGGTGATCTTTTTCCATTTATAGACCCATTATTGCAGACCCACTTTATTGAGTGTTTTGATTTCTTTCACCAGTTTACCATGGCAATTCTGGCATCTCTATTTATTTAATGTGGATGTAGCTATCACTTTTTTCAAGTTGGAAAGGGCCATCCTGGCAGTGTATAGAACCATCTTTTAGGGACTCTTGCTGTGTTAAATCCTGTGTCACAGCAGAGTGCCCTGATACTGACCAACTCTCCTTTCAGTTCAGTTCAGTCGCTCAGTTGTGTCCGACTCTTTGCGACCCCACAAACTGCAGCATGGCAGGACTCCCTGTCCATCAGCAACTCCTGGAGTTTACCCAAACTCATGTCCATTGAGTTGGTGATGCCATCCAACCATCTCATCCTCTGTTGTCCCCTTCTCCTCCTCCCCTCAATCTTTCCCAGCATCAGGGTCGTTTCAAATGAACCAGCTCTTTGCATCAGGTAGCCGAAGTATTGGAGTTTCAGCTTTAGTATCAGTCCTTCCAATGAATATTCAGGACTGATTTCCTTTAGGATGGACTGGTTGGATCTCCTTGCAGTCCAAGGGACTCTCAAGAGTCTACTCCAACACCACAGTTCAAAAGCATCAATTGTTTAACACTCAGCTTTCTTTCCAGCTCTCACATCTATACATGACTACTGGAAAAACCATAGCCTTGACTAGACAGACCTTTGTTGACAAAGTAATGTCTCTGCTTTTTAATATGCTGTCTAGGTTGGTCGTAACTTTCCTTCCAAGGAGTAAGCGTCTTTTAATTTCATGGCTGCAGTCACCATCTGCAGTGATTTTGGAGCCCAGAAAAGTAAAGTCTGACACTGTTTCCACTGTTTCCCTGTCTATTTCCCATAAAGTGATGGGACCGGATGCCATGATCTTAGTTTTCTGAATGTTGAGCTTTAAGCCAACTTTTTCACTCTCCTCTTTCACTTTCATCAAGAGGCTGTTTAGTTCTTCTTCCCTTTCTGCCATAAGGGTGGTGTCATCTGCATATCTGAGGTTATTGATATTTCTCCCCACAATNAAAAAATAAAGTCAGCCACTGTTTCCACTGTTTTCCCCATCTATTTCCCATGAAGTGATGGGACCAGACCCTCTAAATGATTAAGGTGAAGATGAAAGATTATTATAAAGTTTGATATCTCCCAAGTCATGGCAGAAAGGAGCTTATGGTTCTAGGCACAGCAAGGCCCCACCCAACACTGCCATCCATCCTCCTGTTCAAGCTGGAATTGCTCTGCCACACAGAGTTTGCCTAGATTATCATAGCCGCCTTATTGGGCTTGCTTATGATTCACTTGCTCCAATCCATCCTTTATAAACTAAACTTCATATCTGAGCATAACAGCCTTACATTTGTGACCAACATACCACTTTGTTTCAAGCTTTCATTCCTTTGCACATGTTTTTACTGTAGTACAATATTGAGATTGATTTTCTTCATACTTCTCCCATCTAGATTGTGAGCACCTTGATGGCAGATGGTGTGTCATACATCTTTATTCCCAGTATCTTGCGTAGTGACAACATGTAGTCTACTTACAGTCATGATCAATACTTATTGAATCCAGAGTTATTTCATTTAACTCTCACTCTCAGTGGGGCAGATGTTATGGTCTAAAGCAGAACAATAATGGTGTAGAGGAGTAGCAACATAACTAATTGGTGAGAGAACCAGAATTCTAATCGAAAGCTATCAAATTCCAGGGTCTAAATTCTAAATATCATCCCACATCACTCAATGCTTATTGAAATGAAAACTATGTATATGTGGCCTCTTGATAGAAATCTTCATTAAATATCACTCAATATTAGCCTGCAATCAAACCTTAAGGATTAGTAAGTTTGAGAGGTTTTTGTTTTTGTTTTTTTTTACAAGTAGGATTCATATTTTTTGTATATATTCAGAAGTTGACTTTTAAAAACTTAATAATTGGATATTCTGCATACCTGGGACAGGATCTTTGGTCATGGTATTTGGGCCAAAATTCTTAGGTTGCATATGTTAATTTCCTTAGCACTGGTGTTTCTTCTCAAAGATTTGCTTCCTTTTAGGGATAAAAGAAAAGTATAAACTTGAAAGAGGTAGTGATGAGTTTATCCTGCAGTAACACCTTTTTTTTAATGTGTCTAAAAAATCAAACTAGCCCACAAAAAAGAACTAATAAATAAATTCAGGAAGGCTTCAGAATACAAAGTCAACACACAAAAATTAGTTGCATTTCTATACATTGACAATGAACAGCGTAAAAAGTAGATTAAGAAAGTAATTCTTTTCACAACAGGATCAAAAAAGAACAAAATACTTAGAAATAAACTTTACCAAGAAGGCAAAAGACTTGTACACTGAAAACCACAAAACATTGCTGAGAAATTAGGACATAAATAAACAAACTGACATAACCATGTTCATGGATTGTTGTTCAGTCTCTAAGTCGTGTCCAACTCTGCAGCCCCATGGAATGCGGTATGCCAGGCTTCCCTGTCCTTCACTAGCTCTTGGAGTTTGCTCAAACTCATGTCCATTGAGTCAGTGATGCCATCTAACCATCTCATCCTCTGTCATCCCCTTCTCTTGTCCTCAGTCTTCCAGCATCAAGGTCTTTCTGAATGAGTTGACACTTCGCATCAGGTGGCCAAAGTATTAGAGCTTCNGCTCAAACTCATGTCCATTGAGTCAGTGATGCCATCTAACCATCTCATCCTCTGTCATCCCCTTCTCTTGTCCTCAGTCTTCCAGCATCAAGGTCTTTCTGAATGAGTTGACACTTCGCATCAGGTGGCCAAAGTATTAGAGCTTCAGTATCAATCCTTCAGGGTTGATTTCCTTTAGTAGTGACTGGGTTGATCTCTTTGTTAAGATGTAAACACTACCCAGAGAGATCTACTGAGTCAATGCAATCCCTGTCAAAACCCCAATGAAGTTTTTGCAGAAATAGAAAAACTCAGGACTTCCCTGGATGTCCAGAGGCTAGGACTCCATGCTCCCAATGCAGGGGACCTGCGTTCAAACCCTGATCAAGAAACTAGATCCTACATGCCACAACTAAAGAATCTGCATGTGGAAATGAAGACTGGTCAGCCAAATAAGTTTTTTTAAATAGAAAAATTAACTCTGACTTTTGGTGGAGATGTAAATTGGTGTGATCCTGTGGAAAACAGTATGACAGTTCCTTAAAAAACTACCATATGATCCAGCAACTCCCCTCCTGGAATATATTGAAAAAAACTAATTCAAAAAGGTACATATACCCCAGTGGTCATAGCAACACTGTTTACAATAGCCAGGACATGGAAGCAACCCAAGTGCCCATCAGCAGATGATTGGGTTAAGATGTGACACAAATACAATGGAATATTATTCATAAAAAAGAATGAAATGTGATTTGCAACAATGTGGATGGGCCTCAAGAATATGCTTAGTGAAATAAGTCAGAGAAAGACATACTGTATTACATCACATATATGGAATCTTAAAAAAGTGAATCTATATACAAAACAGAAACAGTCTCATGGATATGGAAGACAAACATTGCCAAAGGGGAGTGGAAAGTGAAAGTGAAGTCGCTCAGTCATGTCCAACTCTGCGACCCAATGGACTGTTGCCTACCAGACTTCTCGGTCCATGGAATTTTCCAGGCAAGAATGCTGGAGTGGGTTTCCATTTCCTTCTCCAGTAGATATTCCTGACCCAGGGATTGAACCCAGGTCTCCCTCATTGTAGGCAGATGCTTACCGTCTGAGCCACCAGGGAAGTCCAGAGGGCAGTGGGGGGAGGGTCAAATTAGGAGTATGAGATTAAAGGACACAGGGCTTCTCCAGTGACCTAGTGGTAAAGAATCCGCCTGCCAATGCAGGAGACACGGGTTCAGTCCCTGGTCCAAGAAGATCCCACATGCCGTAGAGTAAGTCCACAGGACACAACTACTGTGTTCTAGGGCCTGAGAGCTGCAACTGTTGAGCCCTTGTGTTGCAACTATACCTAAAATAGGTAACAGTGCAAAAGAATGAAGTTATACCCTTTACACCATAGGTGGTTCAGACAGTAAAGAGTCTGCCTGCAGTGCAGGAGCCCCGGATTCAATCCCTGGGTCAGTAAGATCCCCTGGAGAAGGAAATGGCAACCCATTCCAGTATTCTTGCCTGGAAAATCCCATGGACAGAGGAGCCTGGCAGCCTGCAGTCCATGGGGTCGCAAATAGACATGACTGAGTGACTTCACTTAAACCATAGCCAAGTTAACTAAAAAAGCACATACAAAAAAGTAAATTGAACTCTATCAAAATTTAAAATTTGTGTATCAAATTACACTACAAAAGAATGAAAAAGCAGCCCACAGACTGGGAGCTAATATTTGAAAATCAAATATCTGGTAAGCGATTAATATGTACAATACCAGCTGAACAAAAAAAACAGCCTAATTGAAAAATGAGCAAAGATTTGAATTGATATTTCTCCAAAGAAGATATACAAATAGCCAATAAACTGAAAAGATGTTCAATGTCATTATTCATTCAGTTCAGTTCAGTTCAGTCGCTCAGTCGTGTCCGACTCTGCAACCCCATGAATCGCAGCACGCCAGGCCTCCCTGTCCATCACCAACTCCCGGAGTTCACTCATACTCACGTCCATCGAGTCAGTGATGCCATCCAGCCATCTCATCCTTGGTCGTCCCCTCCTCCTCCTGCCCACAATCCCTCCCAGCATTAAAGACTTTTCCAATGAGTCAACTTTTCTCATGAGGTGGGCAAAGTACTGGAGTTTCAGCTTTAGCATCATTCCTTCCAAAGAAATCCCAGGGTTGATCTTCAGAATGGACTGGTTGGATCTCCTTGCAGACCAAGGGACTCTCAAGAGTCTTCTCCAACACCACAGTTCAAAAGCATCAATTCTTCGGCGCTCAGCCTTCTTCACAGTCCAACTCTCACATCCATACATGACAGGGAAATACAAATCAAAACAATTAGCTACCAGTTCACCCCTGTTAGGATGATTGTTAAATGTTGGCAAGGATGGGGAGAAATTGGAACCCTTGGGCATTGATGGTGGTAATGTAAAGTGGTGCAGTCATTGAGGAGACAATATAGTGGCTCTTCAAAAAATTACATACCAATGGTCCAGCAATTCCACTTCTAGGTATGTAGGCCCCAGATCTGAGATACAGAGACTCAAGCATATTTATAGAGCTGTGTTCATAGCAGCGTTGTTTACAATAGCCAAAAAAGTAGAAACAACACAAATGTCTTATCAACAAGAAGGAATCAACAGAATGGCTATACATACAATAGAATATTATTCAGCCTTAAAAAAAGAATCTGATACATGTTAAAAAGATGAACCTGGAAAACAGTGAAATAAAGCAGACACAAAACTACAAATATTATAGATTTGTGTAAGTTGTCTTAGAATAGTCAGAGCGTCTAAACAGTGATTACTAATGGGAGGAGGTGGAAGTGGGGTGTGTCTGTGCTAAGTCACTTCAGTTGTGTCCAGCTCTGTGTGATCCTGTGGACTGTAGCCTGCCATGTTCCTCTGTCCATGGGATTCTCCAGGCAAGAATACCAGAGTGGGTTCCCATGCCCTTCTCCAGGGGATCTTCCCAACTCAAGGACTGAACCCATGTCTTTTACATCTCCTGCATTGGCAGGCAGGTTCTTTACCTACCACTAGCACCACCTGGGAAACCCCACAGGAAATGGGGAGTTACTGATTAGTGAGTACAGAGTTTCAGTTCAAGATGACGAAAAAGTTCTAGAGATGGATAGTAGTGGTGGTTGCAGTACATGAACATACTTAATACCACTGAAAATGTATACTCAAAAGTGGTTAAAATGGTAAATTTTATGTTTATATCTTACCACATACACACAAATCAAACCAACTGTCAGCATGCTTCAGTACTCTTAAGAGGTCAGCCAACAGTAGGTAAGTGCATCCCATCACAAAACTGTTTGCCTCAGCATCAAGTTGATCCAGGGCATAGTGTTGAGAGCCCTTGGATATAAGTTTTGAAGGGTCAAGGATGGATAGAAGCCAATCCCTGCCTCCATGGTACTTAGTTAAGTTAGAAAAATAGCAAACAAAAAATAAAAGATCAAGCAGCTTCAACTGCATCCAGCAAATTCTGGTAAATTCTCTTTTCATTTTTATTCTGTTAGAAATTTTTTCTAATTTTCCTTGTTATGGCTCCTTAGATACACCCATCCGTTCAAAGTGGACATTTGATTTCCAAATACATGGGGTTTTTAAAGTATCTTTGATATTAATTTCTCATTTAAATGCTTTCTTCTCTACAGTCACCCTCTGTTTTTTCAGTCTTTTAACTTTCTTGAGGCTGACAATGGCTAAGCCAGATATCTCTCTTGGTAAATGTCACATTGCACTTCAAAATATATGGGTTATTTTAAAATATCTTTTGATGTTGATTTCTAACCTAATTCCACAGTGATAAGAGTACATACTCTGCATAATTTCAATATCTTTAGACCTTGCAATTTTTGTACCTTATTCTATGTTCCTAGGTATGTTCCAGTGTCTCCTACTTTATGGAAACTTGAATAGAATTTGTATTGTATCCTACTGTTGTGTGAAAACTGTATAACTCTTAATTATGCTGAATTGGTTCATGGTGCTTTTCATGTCTGCTATATCCTTCTACTTTTCTGTCTTTTAATTTTTGAGAGTTTGATATTAAAACTCCAACTAAAAATCTTAATTTATCTACTTAAAAATAATTCTCATAGTGTAACTGTATGTAACTTTGTTGTGTATCTTCTAAGTCTCCTGTAAATATGTTACCAAAAAAATAAAATATCATGCCATGGACCAGGTAAGTATTGCAGATTCTGTTTAAGTGTCACAGAAAAAGAAGATATTCATCCCATCGTTATGTTTTTCTGAACAAGATTGTTAACACAAGCCCAGTACATACCCCTTCTGAAATTATTTTACATCACAGATCCTGCTTAAACCCAAGCAGCCGTTTTCAGGGTGACTCCACTGGAGTCATAGATGGTCAGACCAAGGTTAGAACATGATATAAGATCCAACCCATAGGTTAAATTCTATCAATCTGTATTTCTAAGGGTTTTGTACTTTACAAAAGACTGAGTCAGAGATAATGGAATATGAAAAGTCAAGTAGGATAGCGCTAAAATACTAATGTTGGGTCATGAGCAAGCAGTGGGAGCTGGTAAGAATGATATGGAATGAAGAATGAATGAAGTAGAAATGACAGCTTCAGAAAATGGCTTCAAAATTCTTGTCCCCATGATGCACAGCTGTCCTTTTTCTGACCCTGGGTTACTAGCTTGCCAGTGAGATTTTTGTGTTCTTAAAACATCCCCCTTGGGGACTTCACTGGTGGCCCAGTGGTTAAGACTCCACACTTGCACTGCAGGGGGCACAGGTTCCATCTCTGGTTGAGGAACAAAGATCCAGCATGCCTCATGGTGTGGCCAAATAAACAAACACCTCCTTCTGCCACCATTACTGTTTGCTTAAGCTAGCTTGAGTGTTCTTTGCAACTAAATGATCCTAGAGAGAGAACATTTGAATTTCCTCTGTAAGAATCTCTCGATTATACATGAAAAAGATCACTTTGGAGAGGTGCTTGTCACTGGAAGGCTTCAAGCAGGAATTTAATGTTTAATGAAGGAGTTGGAATAGATCAAGGTGTTTTCAGACTATTATAGGTCACTGGAAGTAGCGTGAAGGTATAAGATAGAGTGGTTAAACAGGATTTGAAGTGCCAGCAGCATTTCTACATTCAGGTCTTAGCTCTAACATCTCATGTCTGTCTGGGATGACTTAGCTCCCTAAACCTCAGTTTTCTCATACGGGGAGAGAGAACACCTTGTAGGATTTTGGGGGGAAATAAATGTATATGAAGTGTGTGGAACTCAATAATTTGAGTTTTTATTGTTACAGGGTGACTGATTTGGCTTGTTCAAATCAAATCATGATAATCTTGGCCCAATTCATGGTAGATTTTTAGCTAATAGAATTGTTCTCATGTTTTTCCCACTTGGCCCCACTTTGTTACCACCTGAATCCTAGGAAAGGCCAGGGTAGAAGAAATAGATGAATCAAATGGCATGCAAATAGTAAGAGTAAAATTAGACTGAGCTACTTGGGAACAGGGAATAGGTTTTATTACATCCTTGTGCTTTGAGTGTCCAGGACAGGACCTGGCATATGTTAGGCACATATTAAGTAAACTAAAAACTAAATTTAGAAGTGCATGAAAGTCCATATGTTTAATCCAAGTGGTGACCAGGGGTTTCATACAGCGTCATTCTCTATCATATCTCAGTTTTGATCTTTCAGTCCATCCTTCTGGGCCCCCATCAAAAGTACCAACCTGCACAGTTAGGCCACTCAAGATGGCTGTTCTCTTGCTCTCTCTAATACCCTGCTCAACCAGTGCTTACTTCACCTGTACCCTATTCACATGATTGACCTTCCTACATACTTGCCCCAGGTCCCAGCTATGGCTTGTTCTAGCTTTGGATCAGAACTCTCCATTATGCTTACCAAAGGTGTGATTAGGGGCGTACCCTTCTGTTGCTTTCCCTGGTAACTGAAAAGCCAACCTGACATCAACTTCCCCTATAACTGGTAACCGCCCTCTCCTGCTGGGAGTGAGGACTGCGGCCATGTTCTGTCTGCTGTCTGCTACACACGGTGGGGTGCTGCTCCAGGACCGTGCTTCAGATATACAAGTTCCCCCATTCATTAAACTGTTGGAATCTCTGTTGCTGACTCTAGGTTCGCTCTTTGGTCTTGAAGCTGGGCAAGTACAGGACTTTCAGGCTTGTGGGATGGAAACCAGCAAAGCTGTACCTGCTGATAAATGGATTTTTGCAGTGTTTCCAAGTGTAGAATATGCTGCCTGCAAAACCCAAAGAGGCTTACTAAATGTGCTTCCTTCTTGGTGGTTAACAGGTGCATTGTGCAAATGGGTTTTTTTTAAATGGTGAAGGCAATGTACTGGATTGTTCCAGATCACTCAACCTGTATAAACTTCACTGATGTGGTTGAACTCTAAATATTTGTATAGTTTCTCCCCCACATTCTAGAGTAGCATATGCCTTATTAAGGCATCCAGGACATTTGCCTCTTTATCACATCTGATGGTATTGATATACTGGATCAGTATGATGTTCTGCAAAACTTTCAGACAGTTCATATACCTTTGGACTACAATATGACAGAGAATATGACACTGGGGAATGACCATGAATGTACAGTTGCCCATCCTGTGTGATCCTCTTTCTATATGGGTTGGAAAAGAACAGTTTCTAGATGGATGTTTACACACCATGTACTACAGGCTCTGTTAAGCATCTCTAGAAAGACATCACATCTGACACAGCAAGTGCAGTTGGAGCCACTGCTTGATTACGTTGGCACTGTTTGTCATCTGCCTTGATCCATCAGTTTTTGCAGAGGTCAGACTGGTGAATTTAACAGGAATATGACAGGGACCATCATTCTGGTATTCTTTAAAGTTTTGAGGGAGGTACTAAACTCTTCCATTTCCCTAAAATGTGGCAGGTTTTTTATTTATTATTTTGACCATTGTTGAGCAGCTTCAGGGGCTTCCACTTGGCCTTTCTTATTACCACGTAGCAGCTCTTATTCTATAGGTCAAGAAACTAATGTGAGAATTCTGTTGTTTCTACGTAAACCCATTCAAATTATACATCCAGGAATAGGAGAAATAACCACTGGATAGATCCATGCCCCTAGTGGAATCACTGTGAGACAGACCTGGCCCAAGACTTCATTTATTATCTAACTCATATATGCTCCTAGTCCAGTAAGGAAACAATGCTAATACTTTATGTTCCCGGGTATCAATGTTAACTTGGGCCCTCTATCCAACAACCCTAGAAATATCTGGGTATTTTCCTAACTTCAGTATAGAGTTTTCTGAATAAATGGCAATAGATTCATGTGGGGAAGGACCACAGGAATCACTAGTATATATACTTGCTGTGGTTTCATAAAGTCCTTCCTCATGGGAATCTGGTCTCCTTCAGTTGATAACTTCTAGGTTTGATAACAGACAAAGATTTGTAACTATCTATCTCCAGTAGAGCAGCGGAGCTCAGCCTTCTCATCCATTTTTTTGTAAATAATTAAAAAATTTTAATTGTGGTAAAAAGCACACAACATATAATTTGCCATCTTAACCATGTTTAAGAGTGCAGTTCAGTAGTATTCAGATTATTCACATTGCTGTGCAACAGATCTCTAGAGTTTTCACATCTTGCCAAACTGAAACTATCCATTAAACAACTCATTTTCCCCTTCTTTTTAGTTATATACAGTGGGCATTCCATCTACCTTGGCCCTAAGAACACCATGTTCTTTCTTTTTTCACTGTGCTACCTAGTTTGCAAGATCTTAGATCTCAGTCCAGGGATTGAACCTGGGCCCTCAGAAGTAGAAGCTTCAGAGTCCTAACCACTGAATGGCCAAGAAATTCATGAACATGATGTTCTTTGAATCATTGCCAAAATCCCTGTTGGCCAGCCCCTCCTGGCTACCATTCTACTATTAAGCCCCACCCTTCTCCAGGTGGTTAAGGACCGCCACCTCAGTCAGTTGAGTTCAGCTGCTCAGTTGTGTCCAACTCTTTGCAACCCCATGGACTGCAGCACGCCGGGCTTCCCTGTCCATCACCAACTCCCAGAGCTTGCTGAAACTCATGTCCATTGAGTTGGTAATGCCATCCAATCATGGTTCTCTGCTAATCTGCATTCTTATCCTCATTGCTATTAGGGAGCCCATCGCCTACCATCAATCCTTACTTAGAGACCACATCTGCAACAAGATTCTCAGTGGTGCTGGCATTTTCCCTATCTAGTACATTCTTTGTTGTACCTGATAAACAGAGTGTCCTCCAGGCCTTTCCAAGAAGCATGATCTACTGGTGATCTTTTTCCATTTATAGACCCATTATTGCAGACCCACTTTATTGAGTGTTTTGATTTCTTTCACCAGTTTACCATGGCAATTCTGGCATCTCTATTTATTTAATGTGGATGTAGCTATCACTTTTTTCAAGTTGGAAAGGGCCATCCTGGCAGTGTATAGAACCATCTTTTAGGGACTCTTGCTGTGTTAAATCCTGTGTCACAGCAGAGTGCCCTGATACTGACCAACTCTCCTTTCAGTTCAGTTCAGTCGCTCAGTTGTGTCCGACTCTTTGCGACCCCACAAACTGCAGCATGGCAGGACTCCCTGTCCATCAGCAACTCCTGGAGTTTACCCAAACTCATGTCCATTGAGTTGGTGATGCCATCCAACCATCTCATCCTCTGTTGTCCCCTTCTCCTCCTCCCCTCAATCTTTCCCAGCATCAGGGTCGTTTCAAATGAACCAGCTCTTTGCATCAGGTAGCCGAAGTATTGGAGTTTCAGCTTTAGTATCAGTCCTTCCAATGAATAT
>SJYX01021700.1:11132-61578 GCA_006410675.1 Oreotragus oreotragus
ATTTGAATCAGTTCTAATAAGATGGATGAAACTGGAACCAATTATACAGAGTGAAGTAAGCCAGAAAGAAAAACACCAATACAGTATACTAACACATATATATGGAATTTAGAAAGATGGTAATGAGGACCCTGTATGCAAGACAGCAAAAGAGACACAGATGTGTAGAGCGGACTTTTGGACTCTGAGGGAGAGGGAGAGGGTGGGATGATTTGGGAGAATAACATTGAAATATGTATACTATCATGTAAGAAATGAATTGCCAGTCTATGTTCAATGCAGGATGCAGGATGCTTGGGGCTGGTGTATGGGGATGATCCGGAGGGATGATATGGGGTGGGAGGTGGGAGGGGGGTTCATGTTTGGGAGTTCGTGTACACCTGTGGCAGATTCATGTCAATGTATGCCAAAACCAATAGAGTACTGTAAAGTAAAATAAAGTAAAATGGAAAAAAAAAAAAAGAAATTTGAGGATTAGGTGCTATCAAATGACAAAATTAAAACAACTTAGTAATGAGTTTGATGTCCTTTATGCAATGGAACACTCTGTTTCTCTTCTCCAGGGATTTTAGGCAAGAGAGAGTTTTATAGATCATTAGAAGCAGCAACACCAAAACAGAGCACGGTTGCCTTGGAGGTCAGGGATTTTCTTGTAAGGCCAGCAGGTCCTGTTTTCTAGGGTCAGGTGAGCTATTTAAGCTGAGCTGGAAGTTTGTGACTGGTATATGTTAGGTTTCTAAGGTGTTTCATGTAAGTGCAGGCTGACTGACATTTAGGTTTGTGGCATGGGCTGAAGCCACTGGGGTGGCCGCCGTAATTTCGGGTTCCAAAATACAAATTAACTTTAAACGCACTTAACTAAAAGTAAGGAATTCAAATTAGAATTACTTCCCAACATTAATGACAGTGTTTTTTGTTTCAATAACAGTCTACAAAATCTAAACACAGATGTGTTATAATTTAGACCAAAATGATCATTTTACCTATACTGAATTTGATTATTTAAATATATAGGTGAGAATATGTAAGACAGTGATGATAAATGTAAAATTCTTCCATTAGAGAATTTTCAATTAGGTGTGATTATGGGAATGTTGTACTGTGTGGTTCTAAAGAATCGATATATATAGTATCTGAGTGGCTTAATGGAGCCACATATGGGAGGCTTTTAGTTTTTAATACTATCTAGTACCTGTTGATTTTTTTCATTGCAGGGAAGTAACGATTCAACACATGGCACAGTAAGAGTGAAACTTACTAATAAGCATTCTACTACGTCTAAAAATAAAAACTTTTAAGAATTTGGCTCATTTGATGTTGAAGAAGTATGACAATTTCAGAGATATCCTATCATAAAATGTATTAAATCTCAATGATTAAGTAATAATGTGAATGGGCTTTATCATATGTGCCTAGTAAGAACAGCATGTACCATGAAACAGGTTCCCCATCTTACAAAAAGACCTATACAAGAAAGAACGTCATTGCTACAATGCTTGATCAAGTCTCCAACAGTAATTTAGACACAAAGGCCAAGAGTTAAGATATAACTAGATATTTGAAAGTTTATATTAATTTAGCCATTCCTTGTTTCTATTCTGCACAAATGGAGAGAAGGGGAAGATTACCCTGGAGTATTTTCGGGGTGGGCTAAATGGGTACCCCTGGCTTGGACAAGGTTGTAATTAGGGACAAAAGGGATGGTTAAGGACACTGGAGACTAGATGGAGAGATTTACAGAAAGAAGTAGGAAGGAAACTGTCAGAGGTAGACTTCCCCTGAGAGAACTGGAAGTGAAGAGGCAACTCTTCCTCTTCACTCAAGCACTACAAGGCTTCCTACTCCAGCTGGAAGAACAGACAGAATTCAGGGTGCCACCATTACAGTGGTTCAGTTTTGCATAATTTGGTTGCCAGCTTAAAAATCTGGTCACTGTGACATGTTCATATATAATTGTTTTGCCTTCCCCCCCAAATTCCTTATTTACAGTTTTAAAAATGTGGAATTGTAAAATGGGACTGCTTTTGAGGTGAGTTGTCAATCAGTGATACTTAGGATGTCCCTGGTGGTGCCCTGGATAAGAATCTGTCTGCCAATGCAGGGGACACGGGTTTGATCCCTGGTTCGGGAAGATTCCACATGTCTCGGAGCAATGAAGCCTGTGTGCCAAAATTCCTGAGCCTGTGCTCCACAGTGCATGAACTGCAACTGTTGAGCTCACATGATGCAACTACTGAAGCCCACGAGACTGTAGCCAGTGCTCTGCCATTAGAGAAGCCGGCACACTGCAATGAAGGGCAGCCCCACTCACGGCTACTGGAGAAAGCCCACACAAAGCAACAACCAACCAGCGCAGCCAAAAATTAATTTAAAACATTCTTCAAAAAAAAAAAAAAAAACAAAAAAACCCTGATATTTAGGTCTGAGTAGGCTAGGTGGTGTCTTCTGATTTAGGCTGAAGGATGTTAATGTAACAGAGATTTGTTGATAATCACTCCCATCTTAAGTGTTCATTTAAAAAAAAAAAAATTGAGTGCCTGTTATGTGCTAGGCACTGAGCTAGATGTTGAAGATACACAGATGAAAGCCAGCTGTCACCTTTAGGAAAAATTTTTATGTAGGGAGTCCATTAACTATGAGATCACCAATAGGGTGTATACAATGCTGTAAGTGCATATATAGAGTAATATTGTGCTTACTTAGTCATGTCTGACCAGAGAAGGCGATGGCACCCCACGCCAGTACTCTCGCCTGGAAAATCCCATGGATGGAGCAGCCTGGTAGGCTGCAGTCCATAGGGTCGCTAAGAGTCGGACACAACTGAGCGACTTCACTTTTCACTTGCATGCATTGGAGAAGGAAATGGCAACCCACTCCAGTGTTCTTGCCTGGAGAATTCCAGGGACGGGGGAGCCTGGTGGGCTGCCATCTATGGGGTCACACAGAGTCGGACACAACTGAAGTGATTTAGCAGCAGGAGTCATGTCTGACTCTTTGAGACCCCATGGACTGTAGCCTACCAGGCTCCTCTGTCTGTGGATTTTCCCAGGCAAGAATAATGAAGTGGGTTGCCATTTCCTTCTCCAGGGGATCTTCCTGACAGGGATTAAACCCGAGTCTCTTGTGTCTCCTGCAGTGGCAGGGAGATTCTTTACCACTGTGCCACCTGGGATTATAGAGTAATACTGATATACCCAATCCAGCTGGAGATGGGGAGGCTATCTTCAGAAGGGAGTTGTATTTAAACAAATAAAAAGAAGGTCATGCCAGGAGGAAAAAAATAAAGCAATGCTCCTAGGCAGAGGGAACATCGTGCAAAACAATCAGAGAACTTGGCCTGATAAGTTTTGGGAATTACAAGTTTCCAAAACTTTGGAAAGTTTGTTTCCAAGGTACTTTGGTAGTTTAGAAAGTACTTTGACTACAGGAGTAGTGGTGGTGTGTGTAGGGGTGGGAGGGATGAATGAGCGAAGATGAAGAGACAAAACTTTGCCAAGACAAGCCTGGATATCCTGAGGGCCTTATAAGCCATGTTAATGAGCTCAGATTTAATTGTGAAGGGTATGGGATGAGGGAATTAAATTTTTAGCATAAAGTCGTGATCATATTTTAATCAGGAGAAGATAACTATGATAGTAATGTGAAAGATATAGCAAAAGTGTATGTTTGGATGGAGATTAGAGGTAAAGAGACCAATTGAGATGGTACTGAAATAATCTAGATGAGTTGTGATTGTGAGAAAGATCTAAAATAGTTGTAATAATTGCTGTTAGAGTGCTGCACTCAATATGCCAGCAAATTTGGAAAACTCAACAGTGGCCACAGGACTGGAAAAAGTCAGTTTCCATTCCAATTCCAAAGAAAAGCAATGCCACAGAATGTTCAAACTCCTGCACAATCACACTCATCTCACACGCTAGCAAAGAAATGCTCAAAATTCTCCAAGTCAGGCTTCCACAGTATGTGAACTGTGAACTTCCAGGTGTTCAAGGTGGATTTAGAAAAGGCAGAGGAACCAGAGATCAAATTGCCAACATTTGTTGGATCATCGAAAAAGCAAGAGTTCCAGAAAAACATCTACATCTCCTTTATTGACTATGCCAAAGCCGTTGACTGTGTGGATCACAACAAACTGTGGAAAATTCTTCAAGAGATGGGAATACCAGACCTGCCTCCTGAGAAATCCATATGCAGGTCAAGAAGCAACAGTTAGAACCAGACGTGGAACAACAGACTGATTCCAAATTGAGAAAGGAGTACGTCAGGGCTGTATACTGTCACCCTGCTTGTTTAACTTATCATGTGAAATGCCAGGGTGGATGAAGCACAAGCTGGAATCAAGATTGCCAGAAATATCAATAACCTCAGATATGCAGATATACAGGATTTCCCTGGTGGCTCAGATGGTAAAGCGTCTGCCTACAATGCAGGAGACCTGGGTTCAATCCCTGGGTTGGGAAGATCTTCTGAAGAAGGAAATGGGAACCCACTCCAGTATTCTTGTCTGGAAAATCCCATGGATGGAGGAGCCTGGTAGGCTACAGTCCACGGGGTCGCAAAGAGGCAGACACGACCGAGTGAATTCACTCACTCATGCAGATGACACCACCCTTATGGCAGAAAGCAAAGAACTAAAGAGCCTCTTGATGAAAATGAAAGAGGAGAGTGAAAAAGTTGGCTTAAAACTCAACATTCAAAAAACTAAGATCATGGCATCTAGTCCCATCACTTCAAGGGAAATAGATGGGGAAACAATGGAAACAGTGAGATTCTTTATTTTCTTGGGCTCCAAAATCAGTGCAGATGGTGACTGCAGTCATGAAATTAAAAGACACTTGCTCCTTGAAAGAAAAGCTATGACAAACCTAGACAGCATATTAAAAAGCAGAGACATAACTTTGCTGACAAAGGTCCATCTAGTCAAAGCTATGGTTTTTCCAGTAGTCATGTATGAATGTGAGAGTAGCTGAGTGATGAAGAATTGATGCTTTTGAACTGTGGTGTTGAAGAAGACTCTTGAGAGTCCTGTGCATTGCAAGGAGATCCAAGCAGTCCATCCTAAAGGAAATCAGTCCGGAATATTCATTGGAAGGACTGATGCTGAAGCTGAAACTAATATTTGGCCACCTGATGCAAAGAACTGTCTCACTGGAAAAAGACCCTGATGCTGGGAAAGACTGAAGTCAGCAGAAGGGGACGACAGAGGATGAGATGGTTGGATGGCATCACCCACTCAGTGGACATTGAGTTTGAGCAGGGGAGTTGGTGACAGTCAGGGAAGCCTGCAGTGCAGCAGGCCATGGTGTCTCCAAGAGTCAGACGCGACTGAGTGAGTGAACTCAACTAAACTGCAGTAAAGACACACAGTACAGGGTATTTGATGGGTAGAGCTGACCTTAAGAAAAAAATTTTTTTGAGGTTTCCCCTTCAATTATTTATTAGAATGTAATAATAAAGTCATATATATATATACACACACACAAATATATAAGATGACAATAACGTATAATACTATAATAAAAATAACAATACTTGATATAAACTTTATGCTGTTAAGTTTACATACTAAATGTGGGAAAATGTAAACTAATAAAATATTTATGTGCGACTTGATTTTTATTATTTACAAATTAAATCACACCTTGAAACAAATATAGAGCTGACTGCTACAATTTAGGTTCTTTTATATTTGGCATAACTAACTGCTGTGTTCTATATATAGTGACCAGCTTTGTCTACTAGAACCTTTAGGAGACCTTGTTCATTCTTTCGCTGATGTCATTTCACTGATGGCCAGAAATAAGCAACTGTGATCTATGTCTGTTCTCATTTGCCTAAAACAAAGTACTGTTTCGTGGTACTAACAAGATCATAAACCTAACACAGGCTCTGGAATCACACGGTAGTACTCAGTTGTAAGTGGGATCAAGGTGATCTGGACAATATTTGTATTACTTTCTGTAGATTAATGAAATGAATCACAACATGAGGAAAAGTATCTGGTAAAGAAGTCAAATACTCTAGTTTGAGAAACACTGATATAAAGGTTATAAAAATCCTTTTGTCACATACCTAATGTTGGATTTGTTGAGTCTGACCTTGAGACTTTTTCCTCCACAGATTCCAGTTTATTCATCTAAACAATATTTGACCACCTACTCAAAATATCAAGTGTCACATGGTAGAGAAGTTTCATCTATACTAGGGATTTGAAATTTTCAACTAAGATTTGTCACTGAGTGAAGTGGTGTTGGGAACTGAATGGTAAGAGAAAAAATGGAGAGCTTGGCCACGACAGGAAATGCGAAATAAGGTGTTAGGTAAGAGGAACTCACGATCAAAGATGGTTTTTGTTGTTATTCAGTCACAAAGTCATGTGTGACTCTTTGTGACCCCATGGGCTGCAGCTAGACTTCCCTGTCCTTCACTGTCTCCTGGAGTTTGCTCAAATTCTTGTCATTTGAATTGGTGATGCATCCAACCATTTCATCCTCTGTTGCCTCCATCTCCTCCTCCCCTCAATCTTTCCCAACATCAGGGTCTTTTCCAATGAGACAGAACAGAATGGCGAGATTAATTGATGGAGCCAGTTTCTTCACAAGTCATGACAGGAGGTCAAACAGTATTTGACTCTGTAAAAGAGATAAATGTATCTGGGCTTCCCAGATGGTGCTAGTGGTAAAGAATCCACCTACCAAAGCAGCAGATGCAAGAGATGCGGGTTTGACCCCTGGGTCAGGAAGATCCTCTGGAAAAGGGAATGGCAACGACTCCAGTATTCTGGCCTGAAAAATCCCATGGACAGACGTATCTGGTGGGTTACAGTCTATGGGGTTGCAAAGAGTTGGACGAGACTTAGCACTGCCAACCTATCAGGGACTAGAGGGAAGAAGATTAGAATGGGTAAAAATGAAGATAAATTTTAGGTGTGAGGAGGCAGGAGGCTGGCCATTAATAATCAATGTTAGCTTTCTTGGTAAAATAGGAAGGAGAGCTAGCTATGTGATGACTGAATTGGGCATGAGAAAAGGAGGTAAGTGTGGGATCACTGAAAAGGGAAACTAAAGAACTAACTGAAGAAAGGGAAAAGGGCCTCCTTAAGGGCCTAAGGTAGAAGATCATGAATTTGTTAGGGAAGTTTTCCATGTTGTATAATTGTTTTTGAAGTGTAAAATCAACAGTTCTCAAAAATTAATGTTCATTCCCATCTTAAGAAACTCAAATGACAGAATAAAACTTTTTATGCCAAATTGAGAAAGAGGGTGTGTAGGAAGGAGAGGCAGTTTACATTTAATCAAAATTCATTTAGAGGATATACTGAACATCTACTATGCATCAAGCTCTGAGCTTGGCTTGTAAAATTTACATAGTTTTCATATTTTATTTTTCTTCCCCAGTAGTCCTTAAGTCTGTAAAACTAAGAAGGTGCCTGGGTTGAAATCTGAAGCCTTGTCCATTCAGATTATCTCTTCTTTCCATCTTCACTCCCCATTTCCACTCAGGATACCTCAGATGGTTCTGTGGGTATCCCTAGTGTTCATTAAACATGGTCTGAAAAACCAAAGATCTAATGAATATTAATACTGAAGCCTCATTATAACAGTTACATGTAAAACAAATAATGCAGGAGATGTGTGTTCAATCCCCAGATCGGGAAGATCCCCTGGATAAGGAAATGTCAACCCACTCCAGTATTCTTGCCTGGGAAGTCCCATGAACAGAGGAACCTGGCAGGTTACACAGTCCATGGGTCACAAGAGTCAGACACGACTTAGTGACTAAACAACAACAAAAACAATATGAAGTTTATTGGAGATAAATGTAAAGACAGACACGCAGATGAAGAGAATCTGGCCTAACAGCATGTGATATAAAGACAAGAGCAATATGCTTAGGGCTGCCCAAAGGACCTATACACTTTTACCATGAAAGATGTAACTAAGTTATGCACAACAAAGCAGTTTCCTTTTCTTGATCATCTCTCCTGGTCATATGAGAGTAGATTGTGTTTTTTAATAACTTTATTGAAATATAATTGATATAAACTAAGCTGCATATAAAGTATGCAGTTTGATAAGTTGACATATGTATACACCTGTGAAATTATCACCAAAATCAAAATGATGAATGGATCCATCACTGCAAGGGTCCTTGTACTCCTGTGTAAACTCTCTCGCTCATTCTTCCTATCCCTCATCCACAGGAAACCACTGGTCTGTTTTCTGCCACTGCTGATTAGTATTTTCTAGAATTTTATTTAAATAGAGTCATAGAGTATGCCCTATTCTCTTCTCTGGCTTTTTACACTTGGCATAATTCTTTTGAGATTTATCTATGTTGTGTCTCTTAATAGTTCATTTTTTTTTAAAGTTGCTGAGTAGTATTCATTCCATTTTACGGATATGCCACAATTATTTTATCCATTCATCTGTGGACATTTGGGTTGTTTCCAGTTTTTGTCTATTACAAATACAACTGCTATGAACATTCTTGTATGATTGTTCGTATGGACATGTGCTTTCATTTCTCTTGAGTAAACAGCTAGAAGTGGAATCACTGGATCATACGGTAGGCACATGTTTAACTTTTTAAGAATCTGCTACACTTTCTCAGGTGACTATACCTTTTTACATTCCTTCCTGCTGTGTATGAGAGTTCCAATTCCTCCTGACTTCTTATGATTTGTCTTCAATCTTAGTCATTCTAATAGGTATGTAGTAGTATCTCATTGTCCTTTTAATTTGCATTTCCCTGGTGACTGATGATGTTCAGCATCCTTTCATGTACTGCTCTGCCATTCATATACCTTCTTTGAAGAAATGTCTATTTGCATTTTTTTACCCACTGCTTGTTGGGTTCCTTTGGTCAGTATTTATTTACAGGCAACACAGATTAAACATTTACAGCAGCCAAGATTTTAAGAAGTAACCAAGTCATAACAAGGTAGCATATACATGGAAGAATATGAAAAAGACTATTTTTATCAAGGACTTTACTTTGTGTGACAGTGGAATTTAAGGGTTCACTATATAAATCTGAGTATTAAATCTGTTTTAGCTTTAGCTGGCAGAACCACTTCAGCTCATATTGGTCAGTCCTTGTCACTTTACAACTAAGAGCATCGACAACAGTGTGCTACAGCTGGCTCACGCTGCCTTATGAGTGCTGATTTAGAAAGTTTTAAAACCTATGGCTGATTCATGCTGACGTTTGGTAGAAACCAACACAATACTGTGAAGCAATTATCCTTCAGTTTAAAAATAAATGAATTTAAAAAATTTTTTTAAGTTTTAAGAATTCTGCAGAATTTAAACGCAGCCTTGATCAGAAATTACATAAACTGAAAGTTATAGTAAAATCCAATATTACTGAATAATACTCAAAACTCGTTTTCTTATTTTACTATTTCATTATTATCTATGTTTTTATGATTATGTCCGTTGTGTGCACATGAGGGAAATCTTATAATCTGATAGTCTATACCTCTTTCCAACTGTGTTCAGTGATGTCCTATGTTAGCTTGAAGTGAGAGTCACAGTGGGAGTATTGAACCCCACTGGAATTAGCAAACATCACAATCAGAACTTTTTTTTTTAACCCTGGAGAGCCTAGTTATTAAACTTACAGCATACTGGTAAAGACCCTTCAAACTACACTAACTTACTGTCCATGATGAATAATGTAGCTTCAGTTACATGGAGAATTCACCTTTGTGAAACAATTCCTCAAGAACAGATCAATATTTTTGTTACAGAACAAAGCTTACAACACCTGTTTTCCTTGCTGCTCAGTTTTTTCTTAAACTTCCAAGTTCCCTAAGGTTGAGAATGCCAAAGTTTGAGTAATGGGTAAGGAAGGGTGCTAATGTATTATTTTCGTGATCTGAAATAAAAAAATACATAAAATATTTTTTGTAGAAGAATTACTACAAAGAATGTTAAATACAGAAAATTATAATGGGCGAAAAATGGGAAAGGTAAACAGCTCTATATTACCAAATTTCTATTCACATAGGAATAGAGGAAACTAGACTAAAGTGAGAAGGAGCAAACCATGATACAAGAGGAAGTCCAAACTTAGCCAAGATTCTGGATGCCATCAGGAATTTAAAGTTACAGATTTGGTAACACAGTTCAGCAGTCTAGAGTTGTCAAACTGGGCAGAAAAGGCAAATTCTTAAAGCACAAAAGATAGTAAGTGACTGATACAGTTGAGTGTTCATTACAATTTATTTTTTTTAAGTTCTAGAGGGAAAAATTGATCGACATATACACATTATATTATGTATAAAATAGGGCTTCCCAGGTGGTGCCAGTGGTAAAGAACATGCCTGCCAATGCAGGAGACAGAGGCAGGTTCAGTCCCTGCCTGGGAAGCAAGGAAGATCCCTTGGAGAGCATGGCAACCCATTCCACTGTTCTTGCCTGGAGAATCCCATGGACAGAGGAGCCTGTTGGGCTACAGTCCATAGGGTTGCACAGAGTTAGACATGAGTGAAACAACTTAGCACGCATGCATACAACATGGGTGTATAAAATAGATAACTGATAAGGACCTACTGTATAGCCCAGGGAACTCAGTGCTGTGTAATGGCCTATATATGGGAAAAGAATCTAAAAAACAGTGAATACGTATATATATATAACTGACTCTGCAGTACAACTGAAACTGACACAACGTTATAAATCAACTATACCCCACCTTAAAAAAAAGTATTAAGAGAAACGAAGGATTTCAGAAGGAAAAGAAACAATCTTAAATTTCAGGATCCAAATGAAAAGCATATACATTTAAGATAAAAAAGAAACATATACACATGACTTTCAATAAGACATTTTTATGTCTCACATGGAATTCAAATAGAGGTTAAAGAAACTGTTAGCCTGGATTACGATAAGGTACTAGCATGACAACTTTGTACAGTGAGGTACATAAAGAGTTACAGTTTGGTATTAAACTGAAAGGACCAAGCTGTAAACCAGTCAATGCCCTATATAATCAGTTTACCAATGAACTGGACAAAATAAATCAAACTTTATCAAATTAGCTGGGAGGTACAAACCTTTTTTGAAGTTAAAAATGAAGAGGAATACAAATTCCCAGGGAAATAACTTCTTTCTCTCTCTAGGAACTTAAAATTTATGAAAGAGACTGAATGAAATGATCTCACATGAAAAATACCTAATAATACCTGAAATTAAAAAATAATAATAATACCTGAAATTAGTAAATGTAACCAACAACTACCTGCTGAACATTTCCACAATTAAGTAAATCACTATTTTTTCACTAACCCTTTTCCTGATTTCCAAAATCAGCTCCTCTTCTAACTGATGTATTTAGATGCATGTATTTTCTAGTCTCCAAGATTCAGTACCGGAGTAATTTTTTTCTTTTATCTTTCTTTTATCAGTCTCTGTGTTGGGCCTTCAAATGCATACGTTTTAATATACATTTTAAAATATTTTCATCAATGTATTTGCATAACCACTCTGTGAGTAATGCAGAAGTTATAAACATTTCATCATTCTGTTGAAGGGCCTACGAGGTGACTGGCATGTAAACAGGAAGCAGAGTAAGAAGTTAAATTACTTGCCTAAGTTGACAGGACCAGTAATTACAAGTCCTATGATCCTAATGTCAACATTCTTTTCATTACACTATGGTGCCTCTCATCAACTCATATTTGGTCCATTACTCTAGATGTCTAGTGATTTTCTCTGCCTTTACTCCTTACCTCTATCTTACATATCAGTATCAGATAAAACATAGCTTTTATTGAAAGATATCGCAATAAAGAAGCTGCCAATGGTTTCCTATTATACAGACAATAAAGATCGGAATCTTATCTCTGTTTCATACGTGAAATCTCTAATCATACTGGGCTTCTCTTGTTCCTTTGAACATACTTTTAACATTCCTGAGACTGCCTTTGCTTTTAGCAGTGTTTCCCTTCTGAGTTACATATCCCCGAGTACAGGGACCTGAATGTTTATTATATATATATATGTATTATTTATATATAGTTTATAGACTAAGTATATGTATAACTACTACCTTGTGTGTTTTGATGGAGAGGGGGCAGGGAGCACCAGTAAAATTTTTGACATTAAAAAAAAGTCTTCACAACCAAAATGTCCACCAGGGAATGAATGGTTAAAGAAGATGTGATATATATACACATTGGAATACTATTTATCCATAAAAAGAATGAAATCTTGCCATTTGCAAACAACACGGTGGGACTTGGAGGGTACTACACTCTGTAAAATGGGTCAGAGACAAATACTGTATGAGCTCACGTATATGTTGAATATAAAAAATAAACTAGTGAATATAACAAAGAACAGACTCACAGGTACAAAGAACCACCTAGTGGTTACCAAAGGGGACAGGGGTGGGGGAAGGGGCAAAATAGGAGTAGAGGATCAAGAGATACAAACAACTAGGCATAAAACAAATCAGTTACAAGGATGTATTGTACAGCACAGGGAATATGATTATTTTATTTATAACTATAAATTGACTATCACCTTTAAAAATTGTGCATCATTGTGTTGTATATCTGAAACTGATACAATATTGTGCATAAACTATACCACAATTAAAAAATAAAAATGAGACCGCTGCAGTTCCACATCTGGTAATGAAGGACTATGTGGTGTTGATCACGTTTTTGCTGAGAACAACTAGGAAAGCTGAGATAACACAAAGAAATGTATCTGTTTGAAGGCACTGGAAAGCTCTCAAAACTGTGAGGATTTCACGGCTAAGACCTAATAGAGGCAGGCGGGTTGGAGAGGTGCTTACAGCCTCTCTGCTGGAGGCATCTGTCTCTTCCAGAAGCAACTAAGAACAAAGCCTTTTGCAAGGTTACAGACCTAGGTGGGGGTAGAAGAGGAAAAAAACTAGAGTTGGGCTCACCAAGAAAGAGACAAGCACCTCAGTCTTTCTGTTGAGATTCTAACATGCTGCACCCTACAAGTCAGAGTGAACCAAAAATAGATTGGAATTGAATCATCTCTGTTCTCAACTAGATTGCAGTGATCTGAGGATGCTAATGGCCCTCGCTACCCAATAGAAGTAAAAAAATCCTCTCTAGGAGAAAGTCATGCTGTCCCAAGCCTCAAAATATCTCTACAATTGTTTTTATACAATATCCAGCACGCATAAAACAATAATCAGGTATATGAGATGACAAGACAGAGAAGCAACCATAGCAGCAGGACTCATGGGGATTATGAAATGAAGACTTTAAAACAGTGTAACTAGGGAGTTCCCTGGTGGTCCACTGGATGGAACTCAGGGCTTTTACTGAGGTGGCCCAGGTTCAGTCCCTGGTTGGGGAGAACTAAGACCCCGCAGGATATGTGGCAGAGCCCTCCCCCAAATCCCCCAAAATTCTATGATTAATCTGTTCAGGAACTTAAAATATGAGTAAGAATGTGGAGAATGGAAACACAACCATATGGAATTCTATTATTGAAAGATACAAGAAAAACCCAGTGAATGGACTTAATAGCCAATTATACACTTTCACTTTTCATTTTCATGGATTGGAGAAGGAAATGGCAACCCACTCCAGTGTTCTTGCCTGGAGAATCCCAGGGACAGGGGAGCCTGGTGGGCTGCCGTCTCTGGGGTCACACAGAGTAGGACACAACTGAAGTGACTTAGCAGCAGCATACAGAGTCGAAGACAAAATTACGGAACTGGAAGAAAATTCAGAAGAAATTGCGGACAGATTAACAAAAAGACTAAAAGATGAAAAATGGAAAAAACTTAAAAGGAAGGAGAGACAGAGTTTAAAAAAAAGTCCAATATAGGTATATAATTAAAACCCAGAAGGAGAAGCGTGAGGGACTGTAAAAAAGCAGTACTGAAAGAGATGTCTCAAATAAACAAAAAGCACCATGCTTTAGATTCAAGAAGCATTATAAACCTTTAAGGAAAAGGCAAATAACACCTAAGCACTTCATATTAAAAGTGAACTATGCTAACTATGCTAACAGTGAAAAATGCTAACTGCTGATATTCAAAGAGGGGGAAATGTTGAGCATCCGTAAGTAAGAAAATTATTCTATCAAATGAATGACAATAAGACAGCTCCTTTGCAACCTAATGATGCTATCTTTAGAGTACTAAAAGAAAACAGAATTCACATTCAGATAATATAACTTTCAAAAGTTAAGACACTATAAAGCTATTTTCAAACAAACAAACTGGAAACTGGGCTTCTCTGGTGGCTCAGCTGGTAAAGAACCTACATTGCAGGAGACCTGGGTTCAGTCCCTCGGTTGGGAAGATCGCCTGGAGAAGGGAACAGCTACCCACTCCAGTATTCTGGCCTGAAGAATTCCATGGAGTGTATGGGGTCACAAAAAATCGGACACAACTGACAGACTTTCACTTTTTTTACCTCTGCCTTGGAGGAAAGAGTAACCTTTGAGTAGAGAGAAATGTCGGGGAAGGCAATGGCACCCCACCCCAGTACTCTTGCCTGGAAAATCCAATGGACAGAGTAGCCTGGTGGGCTGCAGTCCATGGGGTCGCTAACAGTCGGACAGACTGAGCGACTTCACTTTCACTTTTCTCTTTCATGCACTGGAGAAGGAAATGGCAACCCACTCCAGTATTCTTGCCTGGAGAATCCCAGGGATGGGGGAGCCTGGTGGGCTGCCGTTTATGGGGTCACACAGAGTCGGACACGACTGAAGTGACTTAGCAGCAGTAGCAGCAGAGAGAAATGTTCTCAGATGAAGTTCTTAGATTTTGAAAGGGATGAAGAACAGTAAAGAAAATATATAGGTAAATCTCAACAAATAATTACTTTTACAAAACAATGCTGACTTATTGCAGAGAAGGCAATGGCAACCCACTCCAGTGTTCTTGCCTGGAAAATCCCAGGGACGAGGGAGCCTGGTGGGCTGCCGTCTATGGGGTCGCACAGAGTCGGACACGACTGAAGCAACTTAGCAGCAGCAGCAACAGCTGACTCATTGTGCTTAAAACACACAGATTTTAACTTTAACAACACATAAATTGAGAAGAGGGGATAAAGTGGTCAAGGGTATTCACACTGTCCAGAAAGTGGATAAAGTACTAATGTATATTAGACTTGTATTTTTTTTATTATTATTTTTTATTTTTTTGGCTGTGCTGGGTCTTAGTTGTGGCATGTGAACTCTGTATCAGCATGCAAACTCCTAGTTTCGCAAGCGGGATCCAGTTCCCTGACCGGGGATCAAATGTGGGTCCCCAGCATGGATCCTGTACCAGGATTAGCACTGATAGGTGCTGTTATCATTGATCCTGTACAGCATTGACGTCTGTACCATTGGACTACCAGAAAGTCCCTATACTAGACTTTTGGATGCCAAGGATGCGCAGTCTAATTTCTAGAGCAATTAAACTATAGTAAAAAGACATGCAGGCCTCTTTGGTGGCTCAGCGGTCAAGAATCTGGCTGCCAGTGTAGGAGACGCAGGTTTGATCCGTGGGTCAGGAAGATCCCCTGGAAGGAAATGGCAACCCACTCCAGTACTCTTGCTTGTGAAATCCCATGGACAGAAGAGCCTGGTAGATTATAGTCCATGGGGCTACGGAAGAATCAGACATAACTTAGCGACTGAACAACAGCAACAAAAAGACGTAACTAAAAGGAAAAGGGGAATAAATACACCTGACGTATCACAAAGGATGAAGAAAATAGAGAAAAAAGAGTGAGGAGCAGGGGAGACAAGGAACAGTAGAATAGCAGCTTTAAAGCCTCATACATCAGCAGTAACATTAAACTTAAATTGACTATCCCAATTAAAAGATAAGACTGCTGCTTTGGGTTTACAGAGATACACCTTTAACCTGTTTTCAAGAGGTAAATATTAGAATACAGAAAAGTTTAAAGTGAAGAGATATGCAAAAACTAAAAGACTGGCTATGCTTATATCTAAGACACGATACAAGAGATATAAAGCTCACGTGTCAAAAGCCCTAACAGGAAACAAGTGACACACTCAGGACTGTTTGTTTTAAACAGAGGGACTAATTACAAATGTGTGTATAGGGTATAAGAGAATTACAAGGATGGTTCTGTAATTCAGGGCTAACAACAGGGGAACTGTACCTCTCTTAAGCTCCAAGAGACAGAAGTTAACCAAAATCTTGAGAGAGAGAGAACTGTCAAGAGTTCAAGGTGACAGAGGCAATGATCTTTGGTCAAGGTACACATTCAGTTCAGGGCAACCTCTAATGGAGGGAGCCAGGGGGAATATAAGCACTTAACTCTTTTCCACCTTACACTCTCCTTCTATCAGCTACTGATCATGGGGTGGTATCAATTCAGTCACATTCTCATCTGAAGCCAAAAACATTATCCACCCCAGACTTCTTCATATATGGTAAGGGAGAAAAGATATAAATAACAAAACATAATTTATAGTTTCATAAAACCAGTGTTTTAGATGGTCATGAAGACTAGGTTCATGAGCATAGCTGCTTTCTATCACCACCCATCTAGGTTTCTCTCACTCCTTGCTTGCACCTAAGCTGAATGGAATTCTTTATCAGGTAAAAGTGAAGTCGCTCAGTCGTGTCCGACTCTGCGACCCCATGGACTGTAGCCCACCAGGCTCTTCCATCCATGGAATTTTCCAGGCAAGAGTACTGGAGTGGGTTGCCATTTCCTTCTCTAGGGGATATTCCCGACCCAGGGATCAAACCTGGGTCTCCTGCATTGCAGGCAGATGCTTTACCATCTGAGCCAAACATTCATTCTTATAAGATGAAACCAAGTGGAGGTCCTTTTTGAGTTACCCTGGTTTTTTCATTGACTGTTGGCCAAGAGAATACTGGAGAATATCATACATTCCATATAAAGTCCTACTTACACCACTATGCAACAGCAATCGAAGTTCCCCCTTTTAAAAGGAATCTTTCTCCTTTGTCAGTAGTGTTCCCTCACACCACCACCCCCACTGGTTAATGATAGGAAAAAGTCCTGCCAGCAAGCCATGTCCACTTCTAATTCACTGAAACCATGTTTCCTAGGAATCATTCTGCCCTTGAGTACTAAAACCTTCAAAGCACTAACACTGATGCTTCACGGACCAAAAAATTCCTCCAGTGGTTTACTAAGCATAATAAGAGAATGCAACACAAATGCGTACATGTGTACACCAAAAGACATACACAGCAATGTTCACAGAAGCTCTCCTAATAGCCGAAAAGTGGAAACATCTCTAGTATCTATCAACAGTAGAATGGATAAATAAAAATGTATAAAGTAGAACACTGAATACTGTATAGCAATGAAAATGAATGAATGTATGTTACCTGCTGCAGGTAACAACATGGATAAATCTTACAATGTTAGATAAAAGAAGCCAGAAACTAAAGATACATTATGTATTCAATTTATATAAAGGTTAACCACTATCAGACCTAATTTCTGGTGTTAGAATTCAGGATGGTGATTACCCTTGGGAAGGATGAAGATTAATGACTAGGAAGGAACACAGTTATTGATGTGGGTGGTGACTACAGTTACCTTCATTTTGTGATGTCATGCTAAACAACTATATTTGTGTTTTTCTATACATATGTTCGGAGAAGGCAATGGCACCCCACTCCAGTACTCTAGCCGGGAAAATCCCATGGACGGAGGAGCCTGGTGGGCTGCAGTCCATGGCGTCGTGAAGAGTCTGACACAACTGAGCGACTTCACTTTCACTTTTCACTTTCATGCATTGGAGAAGCAAATGGCAACCCACTCCNTTCTATACATATGTTCGGAGAAGGCAATGGCACCCCACTCCAGTACTCTAGCCGGGAAAATCCCATGGACGGAGGAGCCTGGTGGGCTGCAGTCCATGGCGTCGTGAAGAGTCTGACACAACTGAGCGACTTCACTTTCACTTTTCACTTTCATGCATTGGAGAAGCAAATGGCAACCCACTCCAGTGTTCTTGCCTGGAGAATCTTAGGGATGGCGGAGCCTGGTGGGCTGCCGTCTATGGGATCACACAGAGTTGGACACAACTGACGTGACTTAGCAGCAGCATACGTATGTTATGCTTCCATTAAAAAGCTTATTAAAAAAAATACAGCTGTCATCTTGCCTATAATGTATAATTTCTCTGCTTTTGTTTTTCTGTATTTTATCAGCTTGACTATAACATGCATAGGTGTGACTTTCACTGTAACTTTTCTGCTTGTGATTTACTGAGCTTTGTGGATTTATAGTTCTATGCTTTTCACCAAACTTGGAAAACATGCCACCTGATTTTTTTTTTTTTTTTTTTACAAAATTAGTCAATACTGAAAAATAGAGGGACTACTCTCATCTCCACTCCATATACCTTCTGGGGAAGGCAGCACCATATACTGATTATGGATTCTAAGCATATACTTCATTGTTTAGGCCAACATCCCTAATTTTCAGGTTATTGTATCATAACTGGCCAGTTTTCCAATTTGTTCTCTCTGAGTTCTCGTCTAGCCTGTCAACTCATAAGCCAGTGACAACGAACCAGCATATACCCTTACCTCAGGCCATGTCTCCTACAGTTATTCCCTATGGAAAGATTTCCCTTTACTATCATGTGTAAGGGCCACGAATGAGTGGTGGTTTTACTGACCATTCACATCCAGCTGTGGCCAGCTCACTGCAGATTCTTTCAAGAATGAATAGGACCCACACTTCTTTCTCTTCCATTAATTGGTCAGCAGGAACTCCTCCTGAAGCCAATTTATATGGGCTGGGGGAGAAATTGTGGAAAGTGAAAGGGAAGTCGCTCAGTCGTGTCCGACTCCTAGCGACCCCATGGACTGCAGCCTACCAAGCTCTCTAGGGCAGAAGTAATTGCTTCTGTGGATGTGTGCACCCAGAAATTGGTTTATAAGTCATACAACATCTTGTGAATTATATTGTAGGTTAGGCATAACTGTCTTGTCTGCTTAACTAGTTCATCTCCCTCTGTTTGCACGTAGGTCTGGCTCCATGGCCTAACCAAATAAACATGGCCACTGTGTCTAGAACAGTGCCCAATCCAAAGCATATTTATGACTCTATTAACAAGTTATCGTTGTGTAACAAATTGCTACGAACTCAACAGTTAAAAAAACACATTTATGGTCTCACAATTTATGTGGTTTACCTTTCTGGCCCTGGCTTAGCTGGTTCTTTTGCCCAGAGTTTCATAAAGCCACAGTCAGGGTGTTGGATGGGCTTCATTTTCATCTGAGGCTCTCCTGGGGAAAAATTTGCTTCCAAGTTATCGAGTCATTGGCAGAATTCATTTCTCTGTGGCCTGTAGGAGCTGAGTGCCTCAGTCCTACAGACCCTTTCCAGTTCCCAGTATATGGTCCTCTCTGTAGGAAGTTCGCAACATAGCAGCGTACTTCTTTGTGGCTCACAGAAGGGGAAGAGTGACTCTAGAGAAGCCGAGTTTTAGGTAGTGTAATCTCAAGAGTGACCTCTTATCACTTCTGCCATGTTCTATTGGTGAGAAGCAAGTCACAGATCCTGCTCACACTCAGGGAGAGGATAATACAAGAGTGTGAGGGCCAGGAGTTGGGGGTCACTTTAGGGTCTGCCTGAGATAATGACCCTTTGCAATGTTTCCAATGACCTAGCCATTCAGGTGGACCAGAAACATAAATACTCCATTTGAGCTTATTAGGATGGGAAAGGAGATGCCTACTCAACACAGAACTCTGTATTCTATTCTTGTGAGAACTGATTTTCATTACAGTTTCATCACAGGATGAGTCTGTATCTCTTATAAAAGGCTTTATTTTATTATATTGGCCATTTTTGTATTTGAAAAAAAGTTGCAAAATATCCAACTGGAGTTGTAAATAAAACAAGTATTTCAGAAGAGTTCTAAATGTTTTCACTTGATTCTGTGCAAAATTACCATGGCAGCCATGAGACTACATGATTATAGAGAGTATGGTTGACTAAGGCCCCCAGTTGCTCTGAAGTTCACCACTGCATTCAGATCAAACTCTTACTTCCCACAGGTTGTTTTCTGCCACCTGGGGCCTTTTCCTCATTCCCTTCTCTTTTCACTTGATTCTGTGCAAAATTACCATGGCAGCCATGAGACTACATGATTATAGAGAGTATGGTTGACTAAGGCCCCCAGTTGCTCTGAAGTTCACCACTGCATTCAGATCAAACTCTTACTTCCCACAGGTTGTTTTCTGCCACCTGGGGCCTTTTCCTCATTCCCTTCTCCAGGTTAACCTCTACTGTACTTCCAGGTGACAGATTTTATTTTCTTGGGCTCCAAAATCACTGCAGATGTTGACTGCAACCATGAAATTAAAAGACGGTTGCTCCTTAGAAGAAAAGTTATGACCAACCTAGACAGCATATTAAAAAGCAGAGACATTACTTCAGTGACAAAGGTCTGTCTAGTCAAAGCTATGGTTTTTCCAGTAGTCATGTATGGATATGAGAGTTGAACAATAAAGAGATTTGAGCTCTGAAGAATGGATGCTTTTGAACTGTGGTGTTGGAGAAGACTCATGAGAAGGCCTTGGACTGCAAGATCAAACCAGTCAATCCTAAAGGAAATCAGTCCTGAATATTCATTGGAAGGACGGATGTTGAAGCTGAAACTCTAATACTTTGGCCACCTGATGCGAAGAGCTGACTCATTTGAAAAGACCCTGATGCTGGGAAAGATTGAAGGCAGGAGAAGGGGACGACAGAGGATGAGATGGTTGGATGGCATCACCGACTGAGTGGACATGAGTTTGAATAAACTCTGGCAGCTGGTGATGGACAGGGAGGCCTGGCGTGCTGCAGGCCATCAGGTTGCGAAGAGTTGGTCACGATTGAACCAATAAACTGACTGACTATACCTTCCAAGGTAGGATTTATGGCTGGATCTATTGAGGTTTCTTTGGTTTCCTTGAACTCCTCACTCTTTTTCCTTCCCAGTTCTCAGCTCACCTAAACCATCTTTGCCAAGAAGCAGAGTCCTTCATTCCACATTTAGGTACAACCAGAAAAAGTAGAGGGATCTCTGGGGGAAGCCATGACCCAGATTACAGAACTAGCGTACATACATGCATTGCAGCTAAAAGCTTGTGTTTTGGACTCAAACTATCTGACTTCCAATCTTTTGTTTGTCTTCCCGTGTGACCCTGGGCAAGCCATTCAGCCTCTCTGAGTCTATTTTCCCTCACCTTCAGAAGGAAGTAATGGTTTCTTTCTGTTAATGCTATGAGAACTGACAACCTCTTCCTAGGGCTGGCATATGGAATGGACTCAATAAGTTGACTCTCTCCTTTCCTTATATAGAACATTGTTTAAAATGGCTTTTTCAGTCATGCTAATAGCAATTTTGGTTCCTAATTGCAATATATTAAAAAAAAATGCTTGCGTGTTTGCTCATGTTGTGGCTTCGAGCTTTGGAAAGTGAGACATGCAGATGAATTGTGGGTCTGACAGTGAAGAGTAAGTGGTCTTGGGCCTAGCTTCAGAAGTTGGCCTAAAGAGAAACACACTACTCTTAAAAAAAAAAACAAGCAGGAAGCAAAAAGCTTTCATATGTGTGTGACGGCCCTTCTGCAAGTGTAGGCCAAAAAGCTCTTTTTAATGGTTACAGGAAAAAAAATAAGGGGGAAGGGTAGCCAGAAGAGACCACCTAACTAGTGCCTCTCCCCCTCCTTCAGCCGCTCACTGCGCCCAGGAAGGGAAAGAAAGAGCTAGTGGTGCGGATCCCCCACCTTAAGTGAGGGTGACCATTGGAAGCAGAGCCAGGGCAAGTGTCTTTACAGCGTAACCCTCCGTGTGGTGCCCGAGGAGGTGGGGGGAGTGCAAAGTTACCAGATCTGGAATCTGAAAACCTGGTCTCTCAACTGCAAGCTCCCACTTACTGATTGTGTGACTTGGAGCTAGTCGCTTCATTTCTTAGATCTCCAGTTTCATTTTCTGTAAAATGGACATAACAAAGTAAATCATAACATGGGCTGTTATGAGGCTCAAATGGGATGATGAATACATGTGAATTCCTGTAAATTCCTGGGTAGAGTTTAGCTGTTTAGTGGAATACTGTGTCCTATTACAGTCCCCCTGAGTTAGAGCTTCCCCTGTGGTTATCATTGAAAGATGGTCTTTAAATCAGCTATGACAAGTTTGGGCTTCCCTAGTGGCTCAGATGGTAAAGAATCTGCCTTTAATGAGTTTGATCTTTGGGTCGGGAAGGTCTCTTGGAGGAGGAAATGGCAACACCCTGCAGTATTCTTGCCTGGAGAATCCCATGGACGGAGAATCCCATGGACAGTGAATTTGGAGTAACTGCATGGGTGCCTCATACAGTGTGTGATGATGAGGAGGAGGATGACATTTGCGTAACTTTAAGTGGTGTATTCTATGTAGGAGGAATTGAGGAAAGCAGTCTGGTTGCATGTGGGTGCTAAGAGATTTGTCTGGAAGCTGCCTTTCATGGCACACACACTGTTTTTACTTATATCATGCATCTGTTCATTTGTGGCAGCTGAAGGAAGTGCCAGTGAAGATAATAGGGGGAGACGGTTCCCAGGGAGAGTTGAGTCTAAATACTGATATAATGTTTTAAAGAGGAATTTTGGGTGTGCTGTTTCATTTGAGTCTAGTAACTGTCTTCTGTTTCTTTTCCCATTTTATAAGGAAATTGAAGTTCAGAGAGGTTAGTTAACTTGTACAAGATCACACAGCTCACAGGTTGAAGCTGGAATTCCATATCAGGCCTGACTTGATGCCCCTGAGAAAATATATGTGGTGGTGGTGGTGGGGGGTGCTTTGTAAGTGGTGTTATCCCATGGAAATAGACATCATCCTTCCTACCACGTTTAAACGGAGAAGGCAGCTGAAGCCCAGAGAAGTGCAGTGGTTTGCTTAAGCCTACGCAGCTTATAAGCACAAGAGGGGCCTAGCAGCTGGATTTCCCCATTCCTAGAACAGAGTCTATTCTATGCTGGTTGCTGCCTTAAGAGTGCTTTCTAGTCAAGACCCCTCTCCTCTGCCCTCCCCCCTTTTCTTTTTAAAAAATTAATAAAAGGCAGTCAAGCAATGGCTAATGGGCTTGCAAGAGGCTAGGAAACATTTGTGAGGCAATCATAAGCTCGCTTTCAGTGAAACACATGATCTCGGTAACAAAAGAAATACAGAAATACATTTCTTTGAATGGTCTTCAACCTAATCAGCCCTGATGCTGCTAAACTGTTCCTGACATTCTCTGGTCTTCCTCCTTTAAAGCCCCAAATGAAGCATAATGAAATAAGCTATAAGCATTTGGGGTTATTCAACTCTCTGAAGTGCTTGAGGATGCAATTTGTAGGCAAGATGTTAAGGAATTAGAAAAAAAGAAAAGCTGGCTGGTGCCAAGCCGCATTGTAGTGATTTCTCCATGGCCCTGTTGCATGTTAGGTATGCATATGGTCCACACATTTTTCAAAAACATACCCCCAGGTGTCAGGGCCTATTCTTTAGAGTGTATCAACTAAATGCGGAGAGACGGGTGTGCTGAGGAAATGAAAAATAAAACCCCAGCTGCTCCTTAGAACATTGCTGTAATTTGGAGGCTTGGCATAGGCTGCAGTGTTCTTGTCTAGAGCCCAACAGATGCAAAACCCTAAGAGGTGACCTCCTCCAGGGCAGGACTGAGGGTACTGACTCATTGTCCCCTGGCCCAGCACGGGGCCCAGCACAGAGCTCCCCAGGACTCAGGGAGCTCGAGGTGAATAAACCAATGTGAGTGAGGCTAGTGGTTAAATTGGTATAGAGAGGAAAGGCCCTTTAGAAGAAGCTGCTTAAAATAAGCCATGATCCCAACCCCGCTTTTCCCTTAGTCAATTCCTGCCTTAAAACCCACTGCCATTTTAAAGAGATGGCTTGCATGTGTGGTGGACAAAGTGGGTAAGGAATGAACCAGGAAGACTTGGGTGTATGGCCATCAGGATTACATTTGAGCCCTTTTTCCTTCAATGTAACATTTGTAGAGCACTTAGGGCCACATTTGGCACACAGTAGGCATGCATTTCCAGAGAAGGCAATGGCAACCTACTCCAGTACTCTTGCCTGGAAAATCCCATGGATGGAGGAGCCTGGTAGGCTGCAGTCCTTGGGGTTGCTAGAAGTCAGACGCGACTGAGTGATTTCACTTTCACTTTTCACTTTCATGCATTGGAGAAGCACTCCAGTGTTCCTGCCTGGAGAATCCAGGGACGGGGAGCCTGGTTGGCTGCCGTCTCTGGGGTTGCACAGAGTCGGACATGACTGAAGTGACTTAGCAGCAGCAGCAGGCATGCATTTCATTCATTTGACCTACAGTATGCCAGACCTACTGTCAAAAGCTAGTGGTGGAAAAATAACTACCCTCGAGGAGCTCAAAGTTGAGTGGATTGGGAGAACTTTATTGTCACTGTTGAATTTTCCGGGTAACCCTTTAAGGCAGAGACTGTTCCTTGAGTAATGACGAAGTCAAGCTTTGGAGAAGCTCCATGGTCAGCCCCTAGCCCTGTAAACCTAAGAACTGGTACCTCAAATGAAACACTCCATCAGAGGTCACCAGTGGGCAGCTCACAGCTCAGTTCTGTCACAGCATATGTTTGGTTTGGTCTGCCTGTTGTTTGTGGAGAAAGAAAATGTGGAATGGGAATGCCTTTAGACAGGGCGCGTGCTTCCCAGTTCATATGATCCGTCCACACACAAGGTCTAACCGGTGGGCAGCTGAGTGTGAAATCCCAGCTCAGATGTACTGTTTCCACATGCTGTGTACTTTCCAGTGGGCTTAGGAGTATCTTATCTGCTCTGACAGGGCCTACACCTGCACTGCTGATCGTTTGGGTCTTTTCTGACTCAGTGCTGATGATTACTGTGATCCTTGTTGTAGTTTCTTTATCACCATGGATTGACTACTAGCTTTGGATTGAATAGACCAGACTGCTTGAGACTGGAACAGATGCTTGTATAGTTCCTGGACTCTTGAGTCAGGAATGGTGGTGGTGGTGGTGGGGTGGGGACATTGTGTAGCACAGACTTGGCCCATACTAAATGCTTGGTCAGTGTTTCCCAAAGAAACAAAAAGTATTGTGAAGCCAGCCTGCCTCTTCCAATAGCTCTGATTTTAAAAAGTTTTTCTTTTCTTTTTAAAGTAAAGGAGCATTCCTAGGCTATATTCAGTTTACTTTCCTCATTTCTCTTACGGAAAGGGTGGGCCGCTGGTATTGCATAAAAATGTTTCCGTGCTGAGGTCATCTGTTCCATTTAATGTAGTATGTGGAAGCTTTGGGGTCTCCATCAATCACTGGGAAATGAGCTGGAAAAAATGCAGATCTTTATTCAAAAAATCAAATTGGTCTTGGGTGCCCATGTTAAGTTGGACTTGAGCTGTCTTGGGTGGGGGCAGGTATACAATCTGGTCCAAAAGTGTCTTCAGAGGAAGCAGGGCCTCCCTGAAGTCATGGAGAAGGAAGGCCCATTGGCTGTGCTGTAACTGATAGCACAACTTGTCTGCCCTTTTTTCACTGAGGTGACTTAATAAGGAGATGAATGAGTTATAGCCCTTGTCCAGAGCCCACTGACTATGTAAGATGCCCTGTGGGCCATAATTGGTCAGGTTGAGATGGAATTGTCTGATGCATAAGAGCGAGGATTTGCAGACTGCCTAGGTTAGAATCCTGGTTCTACCAGTTATAAGTTGTAAGACATGGCACATGAATGCCTCTGTACATCAGTTTCCTTACCTATAAAGTGGGTACAGTAATAGAACCTACCTCATAGGGTTTTTTTTTTTTTTTGCCACATAGATTTTTTTTTTTTGGTATAAGTGATTTACAATGTTATGTTAATTTCAGGTGTACAGCAAAATGAATCAGTTATACATATATATATATATATCTCCACTCTTTTTTAGTTTCTTTTCCCATATAGGCTGTTCCAATTCTTGAGTATTTAATTAACTGTTATTCAGAATTGACTTAGAACAGTGCCTGGCATTATTAATAATAAGCACTCAGTGTGTGTAGCTATCAACCTTTCAAGATACCCCAAGCCTACCCTGTTATTAGGCCTGATCTACATAAAGCAACCAACTTTCACTGACCAGCTTTGATCCTGTCCTTTTAGTTGACAGGAGCTGATGTAAGAATAATGTTTCTGTTCTTTATACATGGCAGTTGGAGATAGCTTCATTATCCATACATTGTACTTGCAGAAAGACAAATACCTCTGACTATGGATATGTTTGCTTTCTGTCGACAAAAAGTGACTGATGTTAGTGTTTTCATTTTGCATTTTTGTCAGGAAACCTAGAATATTACCCACAGCTTATTTTGAGGGCCCCAAAGCATCTATTTTGTCCATCTTCTTCAAATGGATATTTATCTTAGACTAGTACGTCTTAGTTTTTTGATGGCACCGCTAAAAATAGCCAACAATAGTGACAGGGGAATTTGGAGATTATAGTCTTGAAAGCTCAGAAGTCTGAATTCTCTTTCAAATTTTGTATTTTAAGTTGAAAATGAATATATGTATTTTGAACTTGAGCCTCTTTAATATCTACGTTTGTTTTAATGTTCAGTCCATGTTTTGAATTATCAATCTTTATGTAAAACTGATGTTTCAGGAAGACACACCTCTGAGTTTATGACTCCTTGTGAAGCCATTAGTGCTGTTCATCAAGTATTTCTGGTTCTTCCCCCTTCCAGGCTCACAGTAGGACTGTATGTCCTTGTCTGTCTGAAGTCAGGTGTGACCATGTGACTAACTTAACCAAAGGAAGCACATTAGCTCTGGCCAGCGTCCAGTTTGCCACACTGCTTTGCAATGGAGAGGGAGAAACTTGGACTAAAAGGAAGGCTCTGTCAGCTGGGTCCCCAAGTGACTGACGAGCCAGATTTTTCTACTGGACAGGGTTGGACAGGCTGTGTGGACAAGAAGTAATGTTGTGTTACAGCCACTGAGAGTTCAAGGCTATTTGTCATCACTATATGATGCAGCCCATCCTGACATACACCCTCCTAATCCCCTTTAGTGCCCATCAAATTTCTGAAGGGGAGCTTATCCTCTATTTTGAAAGTGGTCTCTGGTGTCTTGTCTAAAACAGTACATTTTGGAAGGTGAGGAATACAGATGAAAAATTAAAAAGTTCAGATGCTGGACTTTCCCTCATTTTATTAAAAATTATTATTTTTAATCTTTAAAATATAACAAATAGTGTGAGACTTGTGAGTCCTTCTAAGATTTTGTGTTTTATTATGTTTATAGATTAAAATCAGCTTATTATTTGTTAATTTTGAGAATGTATTGCCCTTTTTTTCCCAATGGAAAGTGCTTTTATTTATTATTATTATTTTTTTTTACTTTACAATCTTGTATTGGTTTTGCCAGACATCAACATGAATCTGCCACGGGTATACACGTGTTCTCCATCCTGAACACCTCTCCCACCTCCCTCCCTATACCATCCCTCTGGGTCATCCCAGTGCACCAGCCCCAAGCATCCTGTATCCTGCATCGAACCTGGACTGGCGATTCATTTCATATATGATATTATACATGTTTCAGTGCCATTCTCCCAAATCATCCCACCCTCTCCCTCTCCCACAGAGTCCAAAAGACTGTTCTATACATCTGTGTCTCTTTTGCTGTCTCGCATACAGGGTTATCGTTACCATCTTTCTAAATTTCATATATATGCGTTAGTATACTGTATTGGTATTTTTCTTTCTGGCTTACTTCACTCTGTATAATATGCTCCAGTTTCACCCATCTCATTAGAACTGATTCAAATGTATTCTTTTGATGGCTGAGTAATACTCCATTGTGTATATGTACCACAGCTTTTTTATCCATTCATCTGCTGATGGACATCTAGGTTGGTTCCATGTTCTGGCTATTATAAACAGTGCTGTGATGAACACTGGGGATGTATCACTCTTTAACAATTATGTATTTACTAAATGCCCAGGACTATGTACTGTGTCTAAAAGTATGAATTATAAGTTTATGTTGAGCCATAAACCTTTGATCATTGGAGTTTGGTTGCAGTGGAAACGAAAAGTGAAATTGTTAGTTGCTCAGTGATGTCCAACTCTTTGCAATCCCATGGACTGTAACCTGCCAGGCTACTCTGTCCACGAAATTCTCTAGGCAAGAGTACTGGAGTGGGTAGCCATTTCCTTCTCCAGGACATCTTCTGAGCCCAGGGATCATATCTGGGTCTCCTGGATTGCAGGCAGATTCTTTACCCTATCATGCTTAAATATAGTGGGCACTTGGTTAACCGTATGGTGAATGAGTGTACTTTCATTAACCTAATAGTGAAAATTTACAGACCCTTCTTCACATGTTTATGTCTCACTTGGGCATTGATTTTATTTTGTTATTTTGTTTTATAGCTTGCTGTTGATGTGTCAGTCCAACTGACTAAAACACTGAGTTTGCCAAAAAATTCATTAGGGTCTTTCTGTAAAATCTTTCATGTGTGTGTGCTCAGTCGCTCAGTTGTGTCCGACTCTTTGTGATTCCATGGACTTCAGCCCACCAGGTTCCTCTGTCTGTGGAATTGTTCAGGCAAGACATACAAGAGTGGGCTGTCGTTTCCTCCTTTAGGGGATCTTCCTGACCCAGGAATCGAACCCATGTCTCCTGCATTGGCAGGTGGATTCTTTACCACTAAGCCACTGGGGAAGCCCAACATCTGACATACTAATCCTTTTATGCAGAAACTAGATAATTTCATATTTGAGTCTTCCAAAGGGGATAAGCCTAATTTCTGCACACAGCAGATGTTCAGTAAATGCTTGTTGAATTGGATTGAGTGAGGTGATAAATTTGTATTGTTTAGAAACCAAGGATACTGCAGTGTGTCCTGATATTATAAATAAATTCCCTTTGCATTAACTTTAAATCTCAGCTAGAGCTCACTCCTGTTTCTTTGGCAGAAACTTCTCACTGGGGTCAGTACAGTCCCAAGGCCTATTATGTGGGCAAACTACAGCAGCAGTCTGACTTTTGCTGTCTCTTTTTCCAACAATAAGATGAAAATGGCCCTGGCTCCTGGTTTACAGAGTGCTGAAGGATTCCTCTGTCCCAGCTGGTAGGACCAAAGCAACTATCAGGGAATTTGCATATGTCTATAACGTCTGAGAAACCAGTTTGCATAAAAAGCTTGCCTTCCTGGAACTTGAGGAGAGGAGAAAGATAAATGAGAGCGTGGGAAAGGAACGAGACCTAGAAACATCAGAATCAGGTGCTTTGATTGCCTATTGCCATGTAACAAACCGCTCTAAAACTCAAAGACTTAAAACAGTATGTTTTAACAGTATGTTAAAACAGCCAAGCGTTGCCTTGGCTCAACTGGGTGCTTTACATTTGGGTCTCTCAGGTGGCTGTTGTCTGAGAGCAGCTAGGGCTGGAATCATTTGAGTTCCTGAACAGGTTGGCCTCTGAAGTGACTTCTTCATGCACGTGTTCGGTTCATCAGCTGTAGAGCTGGAATAGTTAGAGGCTGGCCAGGTCTTTCTCTCTCCACATGACTAGTTTGGGCTTCCTTCTAGCATGACAGTCTGAGAGAAGCCGGACTTCTTACATTGCATCTGGCTTCCCTTAGAGCAGGGTTTCTCGACCTTGGGACTATTGATATTTTGGGCTATTTCGTGTAGGAGGTTGTCCTGGATATTGTAGGATGCGGAGCAGCATTCTTGGCCTCCATCTATTAGACATAGGTAGCATATCCCATTCCCCAGCCCCCAGAACCTCCCTAGACATTGTCAAATGTCACCTGGGAAGCAAAATTATCTCGGGCTGAGAACCACCGCCTTAGAGTGAGTGTTGCAGGAAACCTAGATGAAAGTTGCAAGACTTCTTATGACCTATCCTTGGAAGTTAGGCAGAGACACTTGTGTTCTGCTGGTCCAAAGTGAGCCCCAGGGCCAGTCCAGATTCAAGGAGAGAGGGCTATACAAGAGCATAAATACAAGGATCAAGGATTGATTGGTGGGAATCATCTTTGGAGACTAGGAGTGTATTAGTAGTTCACTCATGGAAGCAGTGTTCCAGGATTCTTTTTATGTTTTTTTGTCACCTCCTTGTCATGATTCTCTGCTGCATGGTCACTTTGTCCCCATTTCGGTGAGCGGCATTGGATAAAATGACATAAGTCATGGTTCCTGTTCCTGAGGATATTGGAGGCCACTTGCGGATACAGATTCAAAACCAGAGATTTTCACCATGACATGGGATATGATGAGATACAGAGTGACAGATGTGAAAGGAGCAGGGGAAAGGGTGCGTCTTCTAATGTGGGAGTTCATACGTGGCTTCCTGAAGGAGGTGAAACCTGAGCCGAGACTTGAAAGATGAGTGAATCGATCCAGCCGGGGAGATGTGGGAAGGGTGTTCCCAGATGACACAGCGCAGTGGAACAGCAGTACCCTAGGTGTGTAAGCATGCAGTGGGAGCTGGGTGGGAGCCGACACTGCTCAGAAGGGGAGAGGTAGAAAGTAGGGACCCTGTGCTCCAAGCTAAAGAGCAGAGACTTGATGTTGTGTCTATTTCCTGGTCATTGATTTATCAGTGCCCAGTCACCAGGAAATGACACATCACTATCTAGTAAAGTAAACAGCAGTGAGGTTTTCCTTTTAGGGCGCCAGAAACCTGAGGTTACTGTGGAGGCAAAACTGAGCCCTGTAAACCAGGTGTGACGTGATTCTCTACTTTGATGGGTGGGGAGGCCAAGAGGGCCAAGTGATGTGTCGGGTGCCTCCTAAATGCTAAACTCTTTGACGGGGGCTTTGGAGACCTCCTGCCTGTCAGTCCCCATAACAGCTGTGTGAGTGTGTTCTAATCATTTGTAGGTGATGTCACTGAGAGTCTCAGGCTTTCAGTGACTTGATCAGTGTCTCATAGTCAGGTGAAGAGCTAGGATTGTATCCAGGTTTTCTGAAGGAGATGTGTATGTGTATTTTGATGTTGAGTTGTCTAAAAAGAAAAAAAATAAAAAGAGAAAAAGAAAACTGAACAACCTTGTGTGTTTTTGCTTTATGATTGGAGTGTTAGAAAATGCTGGCCTGTGATTTTTGCCTTGGGCTGCTGGGCTCTGTTTGGTGTCTGAGAATATCCACATGTCCCTGTGATTCTGTTACCTTCCCTTTTTAAAAAAAAATAATTTTCATTTAAAAAGTTTTTATTGAAGTATAGCTGATTTACAATGTTTAATTTTGTTTTACAGCAAAAAAGTGACTCAGTTACTCACATACATACATATATATTTTGATATATTTTTCATATTGCTTTCCATTTTGGTTCATCAGAGCATACTGAATATAGTGTCCTGTGCTATACAGTGGGATCTTGGCTGTCTGTCCACCATATATCTATCAGCCCCAAACTCCTAGTCCTTTCCGCTCACCCTTGGCAATCACATTTCTGTTCTTTGTGTCTGTGAGTCTTTCTGTTTTGTAGATGTGTTCATTTGTATCATATTTTAGATTCCACATATAGGTGCTAGCCTGTGGTACTTGTCTTTATCTTTCTGACTTTGCTTAGTATGGTTAATCAATAGGTCCATCCATGGCACTGTTTTATTCTTTTTAATGGCTGAGTAATATTTCATTGTATATATGTCTATATATCACACCTCCTCTTCCCTTCCTCTGTTGATGGACATTTCGGTTGTTTCCATGACTTGGCTATTGTAAATAATGCTGCTGTGGACATAAGGGTACATGTGTCTTTTCGAATGACAGTTTTGTCCGAGTGTTACTATGTCCCCTGGAGTTGGGTCCTGGACCATAAGTAGTTCCCCTCTTGCTCTGTTGTCTGCTGTCCACTGTAAGATTCTGAGGAGCAGCATCCAGGCAGCAGGGATGTTTCTAATACACTCAAAGGATAAGGTGAAGGATTTGGGCTCTCAGTTGGAGAAAGACTCCAAGAAGACACCTGGCTAGACTTTGATTATAATCCTTAAGCATTCACTCCCTGGGCTAAGCCCTAAGTTACCAAGATGAGTACATTTGCCATGTAAAAGAAAGCCTCCAACACAGTGAAATCCAAGAGACTGTGTTTTTAATTCTGAAAATATGTCTACATGGATCTACTCATGGCAAACCCATACTAATAAATATACCCTTTGTTCCCAGGTTAAAGTTCCAACTTCTTTGCATGGCATATTAAGCATTTCCCAGTTTGAGCCCACCTTCCTTCTCCAGCTTCATCTTCTGCTCTTACTGATAGTGAAATACCTGTCCTTCCTTCAAAAGTCTATACATTGGGCCTTTTTCTTTTTTTAAAGTCATTGTGCCCTCCTCCTGTAATGTGTTCTTTTTTCTTTTTTGTCTAGTTTCTTTGAGATCTTGATTGTTTATTTGGCACACATCTATGAGCACCTCCAATGAGCAAAAACCCTGTGCAATGTGTGTGTGTGGGAGGATTCAGTGATAAGTAAGACATAGTCCCTGACCTCAAAGAGATCATAAGCATTACTTTCTCTGTGAAAACACACTTAATCCCTTTGGTAATTCCCAAAGCACGCTCTTAGGGTCTTTATTATACCACTGACTACCATATGTTGCAGTTATTTGTGTATGTATCGAACTTCCTCCTCATTCTGCGAGAGCAGAGATCACACCTGACTTGTTCATTGCTGCTCAGGATCACAGTGTCTAGCTCAAGTCTGGATTATAGTCAGTACACATTTTAAAATAAATGAATAAATGAACAAGTGAGAACGGATAAGTAAATGCAGCTTCTTGGTGCTTAAGCCTATGAATTGTCACTAGCTCATCTCTTACAACAGTGGGTCAGGAGAACAACTTCCTTGTTCTACATGGAAGTTCAGTGTGAAGATTTCTATATGTATTTCAGCTCTGAAATCTCTTAGTGGAAGAACAGGTTTTTGACACACAGCCAGCAAACCTGACAAAGTCAGCTTGCTTTCTTTAAGAAGATTAATGAACAAGGACTTAAGAGAAGGGATGGGTGAACTGGTTACTAACAAGTAAGAACCAGCTATAAGCTCAACCCTATTTCGGGAACAAACCAAACCAGGATCTTTGAGGTTGAGCTTGGCTTGGTTCAATTAGTGCTTCTCCTTCCCTTTGTGCCTTCGTTGCTCCCACACCCACCACAGTGGCTCACTCAGCTCTGTTGAATCATGAATCATGAGCCAGCAGCACTGCTATGCTGTGTCCTCTGTTGGATCTGGTTGTTTTTCACCTTGCTGTCCCACGAGGACAGAGGACTGGGGGTGGAGGGAGAGTCTTAGATAAATAAGCCGTTTTGCATCTTTCAGAGCGAAGGCAGGTCTGAGTGGGCTTTGTGATTCATGGTGGAAGGAAGATGTGGAGGAGGGAGGAGGCACGGGTGGGATGAGAATCAGTGAAGACAGGGAGATTGGGACATCTTATGGGGGTGGGTGGGAAAGGGGATCCACCAGAGGCAGATCAGGACTGGAAGGTGTTTGGCACATGGGTGAGGGATTGTAGGTAGAGTGGGAACACAGATAGGTACAGTTTTTTTGTTCATTTGCAAATTTCTAGTCAACTTTCAGGATCCAGACTGAATGCTCTTTCCTTATGAAAACTTGGCTTTCCCGTTGTACCCTGAATTATTAACGTTCTTTGGTTCCCTCCTCCACCACATCATTTTGCATACTGGTTCATTCTTTCTTCATTGCCTTCTCCTCTAGACCATGAGCACCCCAAGGGCTGAGGTCTGGCACACATTCCTCTTGCTCTGTTGTCTGCTGTCCACTGTAAGATTCTGAGGAGCAGCATCCAGGCAGCAGGGATGTTTCTAATACACTCAAAGGATAAGGTGAAGGATTTGGGCTCTCAGTTGGAGAAAGACTCCAAGAAGACACCTGGCTAGACTTTGATTATAATCCTTAAGCATTCACTCCCTGGGCTAAGCCCTAAGTTACCAAGATGAGTACATTTGCCATGTAAAAGAAAGCCTCCAACACAGTGAAATCCAAGAGACTGTGTTTTTAATTCTGAAAATATGTCTACATGGATCTACTCATGGCAAACCCATACTAATAAATATACCCTTTGTTCCCAGGTTAAAGTTCCAACTTCTTTGCATGGCATATTAAGCATTTCCCAGTTTGAGCCCACCTTCCTTCTCCAGCTTCATCTTCTGCTCTTACTGATAGTGAAATACCTGTCCTTCCTTCAAAAGTCTATACATTGGGCCTTTTTCTTTTTTTAAAGTCATTGTGCCCTCCTCCTGTAATGTGTTCTTTTTTCTTTTTTGTCTAGTTTCTTTGAGATCTTGATTGTTTATTTGGCACACATCTATGAGCACCTCCAATGAGCAAAAACCCTGTGCAATGTGTGTGTGTGGGAGGATTCAGTGATAAGTAAGACATAGTCCCTGACCTCAAAGAGATCATAAGCATTACTTTCTCTGTGAAAACACACTTAATCCCTTTGGTAATTCCCAAAGCACGCTCTTAGGGTCTTTATTATACCACTGACTACCATATGTTGCAGTTATTTGTGTATGTATCGAACTTCCTCCTCATTCTGCGAGAGCAGAGATCACACCTGACTTGTTCATTGCTGCTCAGGATCACAGTGTCTAGCTCAAGTCTGGATTATAGTCAGTACACATTTTAAAATAAATGAATAAATGAACAAGTGAGAACGGATAAGTAAATGCAGCTTCTTGGTGCTTAAGCCTATGAATTGTCACTAGCTCATCTCTTACAACAGTGGGTCAGGAGAACAACTTCCTTGTTCTACATGGAAGTTCAGTGTGAAGATTTCTATATGTATTTCAGCTCTGAAATCTCTTAGTGGAAGAACAGGTTTTTGACACACAGCCAGCAAACCTGACAAAGTCAGCTTGCTTTCTTTAAGAAGATTAATGAACAAGGACTTAAGAGAAGGGATGGGTGAACTGGTTACTAACAAGTAAGAACCAGCTATAAGCTCAACCCTATTTCGGGAACAAACCAAACCAGGATCTTTGAGGTTGAGCTTGGCTTGGTTCAATTAGTGCTTCTCCTTCCCTTTGTGCCTTCGTTGCTCCCACACCCACCACAGTGGCTCACTCAGCTCTGTTGAATCATGAATCATGAGCCAGCAGCACTGCTATGCTGTGTCCTCTGTTGGATCTGGTTGTTTTTCACCTTGCTGTCCCACGAGGACAGAGGACTGGGGGTGGAGGGAGAGTCTTAGATAAATAAGCCGTTTTGCATCTTTCAGAGCGAAGGCAGGTCTGAGTGGGCTTTGTGATTCATGGTGGAAGGAAGATGTGGAGGAGGGAGGAGGCACGGGTGGGATGAGAATCAGTGAAGACAGGGAGATTGGGACATCTTATGGGGGTGGGTGGGAAAGGGGATCCACCAGAGGCAGATCAGGACTGGAAGGTGTTTGGCACATGGGTGAGGGATTGTAGGTAGAGTGGGAACACAGATAGGTACAGTTTTTTTGTTCATTTGCAAATTTCTAGTCAACTTTCAGGATCCAGACTGAATGCTCTTTCCTTATGAAAACTTGGCTTTCCCGTTGTACCCTGAATTATTAACGTTCTTTGGTTCCCTCCTCCACCACATCATTTTGCATACTGGTTCATTCTTTCTTCATTGCCTTCTCCTCTAGACCATGAGCACCCCAAGGGCTGAGGTCTGGCACACATTTATACTGACCGTCTTTTCCTAGCCCCAGACTGAGTCATGTGGCCTGGCACGGTATACACCGCCTGGTCTGAGTGAGGCACAGAGAATCTGAAATGAAGACCATCTTGGAAAATCTGGGACACATGGTGAAAACGTGCTTAAGACGCCTTGTGTACGAAGAGTCAGTGGAATTTAATAGTCTTCTTTTTATTGCTGTTTCCCCCAAATTCTTGGGTTTCTGCCTTCCCTAATATGAAGATGCATTTTGCTAAAATGATTCGTTTTACAAAATTCCTGCAGGCCAAGCAAGAAGAGGCATGCACTTAGGTTTCAAATGGAAATGCATGATCTGGAAACCTGAGGTTTCAGTTCCAGTTTAGTTTATAGGTTCAGCTAGTTGTTTCAAACCTCTTTTCCTAACCAGGATCTCAGAGAAAAGTGAGAAGTGCCCACAGTCCCAGCATGCAGCTATCAAAATCCTACTGTATTCCAGACCCTTTTGCTTATGTTATTCCATTTAGAACCATCCTAGGAGACAGGTAAATATTAGCTGCATATGTTAAGCAGGTGAAGAAATTGCTTGGCTCCTTGAGGGGCAGGTATGAGCTATGCAAGAATCATTTTGAGCCTAACCACCATCACAATCCAGACAATCAATAAAAACTAAAAAGAGCTCTTGTTTGTTGAGAATGTAGGAATGGCAGCTGCCCTTGTAGCCTTTGTGGTTAGGCTAGAGTCACTTTTCTGGGACACTGGGGGGCAGTGTGGTATAGTGGTTTGAGCCTGGGATTTGGAGTAGGGAAATTTGGGCTTGGGTTTGAAAGCTGTGTGGCCTTGAACATATTAAGCAACCTCTCTGAGTCTCAATTTTCTTGTCCCCAAATGGGGATAATCACTGTAATACCCATTCCCTGGGCTCTTATGAGGATCAGATGAAAATGGATGTGGAAAGGGCTTTGTAAATTATAAAGAGCTAAGTACTTGATTCTAATGTTCTTGTAAGTGCATTATTGGGGGTGGGGACTCCCAAGGTCCTTTCTGACTAAAAATCATTGCCCTCGAAACTGCCTTAATGATTAAGGCAGTTGACTTAGATTGATTAAGGCAATTTCTTGAATCTAGAGCTTCCTCTTGGGGTTCAGATATACCCTACAGGGGACTGTTGATCAAATAAAGATACATTCTCTGACACAGAGGTAGAGAAAGATACTCCAGCTTTTAATGGGGAGTCCATTTATTAGTTTAATCCTCTGAAAGGAGAGCAGGTTGTTCAGGATCCAGGACAGGGGTATTTGACTAGCGAGGAGGAGAGAAAAGGTTCCAGGACTGGATGTTCCAGGAGGCCAGGTGAACACCAGGGCTCTGGGACTCCAACTTTGGGGTCTGTGCTTAGCTGAAGGGAGAAGGGCAGAAATGGAAAGTGATATCTGGTCAAGAGTGAGTACTGAAGATCAGCGAATCTTGCAGTCCTGAGGCAGGGAGGCCCTCTCTTGGTCTCCCAGTCTCCTCCCTTGTTTCCGTATCTTCAGTCATTCAGGAGTTTTTCCATGTCTGCATGTGCCCTCTCCTGTCTTCTGCCTGATGGTTTTCTTCATGTCAGTTGACTGACAAGTAAATTCAGCTTCATCTAAATCGAAGGTATCTGTGAGACTGCCTTATAACTACTAAAATAAAAAATACATATTCATGTATCATCTAAAATCACTCTGTGGGTCACCAGTTGTCCACGTGCCACCTTTACTGAAACCTTGTATTCCAGATGAATCACCCATCTGAAGATGGAGTCTGCTCTGCAGCATCTTCAACAAGTAGTCCCCCTACATTTGTTTGCACAGCTCTAGGGACCGGAGCTCTGCTTTCCTCTTGAGACAGCAGTGCTAGAAAATTATTCTATAGATTGTGCCCAAATCTTCTTACCTGTAATTCCACCCATTGGCTTTAAATCTGGGGTCACAAACCGTGTCTGCTTTCGCTTCCCATGATTACCTTTTAGGAATCTGAAGCCAGCTCTCAGGGATCCCACACTTCGGTCAGGCTGGACGCCTCCAGTTCCATCCAGCATTCCTCTGATGACACCATTGCAAGTGCCCTTGACACATTTTGTCAATGTTCTTTGGAAAGACTCCAGTTTTGGAGTTCCCTCTTAGAAATGTAGTTTCTTAAAAAATGTACCTCTTAAAAATGGAACATAATTCTCTAGGTGTAGTCTAGACAAATGAGGTTGAATGTGACTATGGCCTCTCTCATTCTAGATATGTTACCACTATAAATACAGATTAAATAACATCCTCTTAATAATGTACCTACCAAAGGTCAGTAGGTTCTCTGCAGAATGACTGTTCTTACAGCAGTGCATATATCTTGCTGTGAATATCCACACTCTCACCTGCCCATCCCAAAGCCAGTCAGAGGCATGTGTGGGCTATCTGACTGCCATCCTGGGCAGCATTCTTTAAACCTTTTGGATTATGCACGTGTCTCTAGAAAAATATATTGAGCATGCATCTCTAATATATGCATGTTTATTTTCTTATAAAGAGTGTAATGGGGTTTCCCAGTGGCTCAAGGGTGCTTTGCCAATGCCTCAAGCAGTGAAGAATCTGCCTGTGATGCAGGAGACATGGGTTCAATCCCTGTGTTGGAAAGATCTCCTGGAGGAAGAAATGGCAACCTACTCCAGTATGGTTGCCTGGAAAATCTGCTGGACAGAAGAGCTGGGCAGGCTACAATCCTTAGGGTTGCAATGAGTTAGACATTAGTGAGCATGCACACACACACAGAAAAGAGTATAATGGTCTCAGACATATAGTACATGACAAAATGGGAAATTTGGAAGTGTGAGATAAGTCAGTCAAGCATAGACATTCTTACCCTCACCTTATTGGATTATATTGCACACCCCAACTGGAGTTCACCCTGGAATTCAGAACACTCACTGTCTTCCTGCTAAACAGAGCAGATCTCTGGATGAAAGGATTGACCCCCCCAGTTGCGGTCACTCTGGCACCATGCCCTAATGCACTGTTCTCGAACTTCCCAGATAATGATGGTGACAGGCATGGGTAAGCACTCAGAGGAATCAGTGAAGGAAAAGGGGTCATGTCTATCCCACCATCCCCATTTACTACCCTTATCTTGCTTTCTCAGCTCACATACTCCTCTTTCACTCTATGTCCCTTACACATTTTTTCCCTAAAAGACTAGAGATGTCTTTGGAATGCACAGAGGTATGGTGACATGCTAAAAAGGCAATAGTGATTTTGGGTGCCAGAGCAAACAGGAGAAATCTTTGAAATAAGGTTCCTTCTACTGTAAAAACCTCAAGTGATAAGCTGGAAGTGATCGGCCTGCTTTCTCAGCTCACATACTCCTCTTTCACTCTATGTCCCTTACACATTTTTTCCCTAAAAGACTAGAGATGTCTTTGGAATGCACAGAGGTATGGTGACATGCTAAAAAGGCAATAGTGATTTTGGGTGCCAGAGCAAACAGGAGAAATCTTTGAAATAAGGTTCCTTCTACTGTAAAAACCTCAGGTGATAAACTGGAAGTGATCGGCCCTGGCATGAGTTCAGAGCAGCATGAACAAAGTGAGAGTGGATGTACAGTCTCTCCATGGGGAAAGGCTGGAGCTGCTGCGTAGCTTTAATCAGAAGAAGACAGGGCAGGGCAAGAGGTTATTTTCAGATGCTCTAAGAGTCAGGCAGAAGCAGCATTCATCCCCTTCCCTGGAGCATTGAGGGATGATTAGGGAGTCCTAGTGGAGGCTATCACCTGGGCTGGAGAGTTGAGTTCTCCAGTTCCTTGACGAGTTTAGGTATGAGCTAGGCAAGCAGGGGATGGAAGGCTATTAGACTGGAAGGTTGCAGAGTCATTGTGAATTCCAGGATTTGGAGCTTTTAAGGTAAGAGTGAGATATGATTGGGAGGACCCCAGTTCTGCCTGATCCCCAGTGACTCCCTTATGGCCCTGGAGTTCTGACATCCCTATTTCTGCTGGCATGGGGCCGCTTCCTTTTGTGAGGTCAAGGCCTAATAAGGTAGGTTGATCTGGAGTGAATGGCAGAAAGCCCTGGGTGGACCACCGCCTGCCATAATTCAGGCAGAACTTTCTGGGTACATGCAAGATTTAAAGGGAAGTGACACCCACTTCACCTTTTTGCCCTCAGTGAGCAAAAAATTGTCCTCTTCTGGACATTTTCCTTATGGGTTTCTCTATAGAATCATTAAAAAGTGTGAGATCTGAAAACCTGGGAGTATCTGTTCTCTTTCCTGAAGATAAGAAACCATCAACACCATCTTGATCAGGCCAGTGTCACCTCCTATTGGGCAGCCTTATGTCTTATGGAGCCTAGGTCACCTGAATCTGTTAATCTGGCCTCAGGGATGGCTTGGGATCTCTTTGTCCCTTCTGTAGCTCCTCTGTTTCATGCCCTTGTCACCTTTCATATGACAGTGACAACAGCCTCTTGCTCTTTGGTTTCCTGGCCTCTATGCCCTCTCTTCAAGAGTGGTCAACTTGAGAAATCAACTCATCACACCAGCGCCCCCCTGAATAATTCTGTGTTCTCTGCATACAGGATAACAACTCAAACTCAGTCCTTCATAGTTTGATGCCACATGACCTCTCCTCCTTCCTCTCCATCCAAGAACTGCTTCCCCCTGCACCCTCAGTATACCTCTGCCATGGGGAATGCAGACTTTTTCTTACGCTGTTTTGGTTTCCCAGAATGCAATGCCCTTATCCATATTTTATGCTTGGGAAACTCCTTCAGACCTTCTCAAAGTTCACATTTTCTGTGAAATCTTTCCTGGCTCACCCAGGCAGGGTCAGGGTCTCCTCCCTGGCCGCTTGGAGTCCTTTGAGCCAGACTCTGCTGTGTTGACCCATGTTGAGTCCACCTCTGTGGCTCATGAGTGTGCCCATCAACCACAGGGACAGAGCTGTGCTTATGATGGCACTTTCTGTGTGCTCTGGGTCAGGAAGACCCCTTGGAGAAGGAAATGGCAACACATTCCAGTATTCTTGCCTGGAGAATCCCATGGACAGAGGAGCCTGGTGGGCAACAGTCCATGGGGTCACAAAGAGTTGGACATGACTGAGTGACTTTCACTTTCATTTTCATGTGTATCCAGGAAATATTAGTCAAATGAATGGATAATTAGATTTCCTAGCCTGTAATTCGGAGAAGGCAATGGCACCCCCACTCCAGTACTCTTACTTGGAAAATCCCATGGACGGAGGAGCCTGGAAGGCTGCAGTCCATGGAGTCGCTGAGGGTCAGACATGACTGAGTGACTTCACTTTCACTTTTCACTTGCATGCATTGGAGAAGGAAATGGCAACCCACTCCAGTGTTCTTGCCCGGAGAATCCCAGGGATGGGGTAGCCTGGTGGGCTGCCGTCCATGGGGTTGCACAGAGTCGGACACGACTGAAGTGACTTAGCAGCAGCAGCAGCCTGTAATTCACTGACCTGCTGTCAGTTCAGTCTCTCAGTTGTGTCTGAGTCTTTGAGACCCCATGGACTGCAGCACGCTAGGCTTCCCTATCCATCACTAACTCACGGAGTCCACCCAAACTCATGTTTGTTCAGTGATGCCATCCAACCATCTCATCCTCTGTCATGCCTGTCTCCTCCTGCCTACAATCTTTCCCAGCATCAAGGTCTTTTAAAATGAGTCAGTTCTTTGCATCAGGTGGCCAAAGTATTGGAATTTCAGCTTCAACATCAGTCCTTCCAATGAACACCCAGGACTGATCTCCTTTAGGATGGACTGGTTGGATCTCCTTGCAGTCCAAGGGACTCTCAAGAGTCTTCTCCAACACCACAGTTCAAAAGCATTAATTCTTTGGTGCTCAGCTTTCTTCACAGTCCAACTCTCACATCCATACATGACCATAGGAAAAACCATAGCCTTGACTAGACGGACCTTTGTTGGCAAAGTAATGTCTCTGCTTTTTAATATGCTGTCTAGGTTGACCTGCTGACCATCCCATAAAGAAGCATGATATTAGACTTGTCCTTTGAAAGTCAGCTGAAATGGCCTCTCATTTTCTTCAGAGCTATTGGGTCTGTAGCAGAGAGAGCACTGTGTAAGTTTGTAACAGAATATCATAATCTGGGTGGCTTAAACAGCAGAAGTTTATCATCTCACTCTTCTGGAGCCTGGAAGTGTCTGTAATCCAGGTGTCAGCAAGGGGGGTTCTTGCTGAGCGCTGTGAGAGAGGATGTTCCGTGCCCCTCTCCCGGCTTCCAGCGGTTTGTCGGCAACTTTCGGCCTACAGAGGTATTGCCTTAGTCTCCCCTTCATCTTCACGTGGTGGTCTCCCAGGGTGTGTGTCTGTGTCCAGGTTCTCTCTTCTTATAAGGACACTAGTTGTGTCAAGGCCCGTTTTAATTGATTCCTGCTGCAAAGACCTGAGTAATGTCACACTGAGGTACTGAAGTGCATATGGGGACATAATTTGAACAATTATAAAAATACTGAGTTCTTGGGAATATGACTTCCGCTCTCTCAGCATCCCTTTCCACACATACAGAATTGAAGACGGGACAAGATGGATAGACGCCTGAAGCCTCATTTATAATTCGTTCTCTTTCACTTTGGAAAGAGAATATATTATAAATTCCTTCATTCATTTAACAAATAGCTCTTGAGTGCCTACTGTGTGCCAGGCACTGAAATTTGTGCTCCATAAGCAGAATTCTCTCAGTGGTTTGTACCCTTCCTGCTGAGTGAGACATCATGAAGTGTCCATGATATATCTGTGGTCGGCATCTTCAATGCAACCTGTGTCATTCGATGGGGAATCCACTTCATCAGCTATTTGAATATTGGTTTCACAATCTGAAGAATAGACCTGTGGTTGCCAAGTTTAAATCTTAGGCATTATCTGGTTATGAAATCAGTTTGGAAACATTTGAAGTGAGCTGCATTGCTCGGCCATTCTCCAATCCCAGTTTCTGGCCTCTGGAGGCGCAGTCACCATCTATTTGGAAAGGAAGTATCAATGGTAGCGCTTACTTCCTAAGAGCCTCTGTTGTTAAGAATTGGAGGAGGGTTCAGGATTGGCAACTCATGTACACCTGTGGCTGATTCATGTCAATGTATGGCAAAACCAATACAGTATTGTAAAGCAAAATAAAGTGAAAAAAAAAAAAAAGAATTGAGCCTCATTTTAAAGGCACATAATGTAGCCGGGCAGCCACAGACATAGGATTGGGTGCCTCCTGGAGTGGTGGGTGAGCCAGGCTCCCTGGGATTATTCCCTGGACCTTTCCTCTTCCCTCATTGAGACCAACAAAACTGTGTTTATCATTTAAAAAGTTCCCATAGAGCCAGGGCTCTCATGTCCTCTGGAGTTTGTGCTGTGCACCTTAAATGCTTTATCTAATTTAATGTTTGTGACTGCCTTGAGAGATAGGAACTATTACCATGACTATTTTATGAGACACTAAGTTGCTAAAACCTGAACCAACTTTCCTGAGGTCTTGTAGTTGGTAAAGGCAGAGCAGGATCTTACATCCAGGTCTGTTTGACTCTAATGAGGGGGCTGTCACCTTTGCCTCTCTTGGCATCTCTTAACACATCATTCTGATCCTGTCACTCTCTTGCTAAAAACAGTCTGTAGCTCCCTGTTGCCTATACTGATGGCATTTTACCAGAGATCTGAGAACACTGTGACGCTGAATGCAAAATCTGTGTATGTGTGAGTATATTTTCTGGGAAGAGTATTCAGATCTTGGCCAGATTCTCAAAGGGTTCCTGACTTCAAGGGCTAAAGTACACATGCCCTAGAGAGGCAGTCAAGGCTCATCACTGTCAGAGCTTTACCTTTCTCACTGGGGTATTTCCTTCAACTTCCTGTTCAGTTCTGTTGTTCCAAACTTCTAACAGCTTTCTGGAAGTTTCCTTGCCCTTTCACACCTTCAGGCCTGTGTTCATGTGGTTTCCTCTGCCAGTACTGCCTGTTGTCCTCTTCCTCACCAGAGAAATTCCAGCTCATCCTTCAAAGTCCAGCTAGGATGCCACCTACAAGAAATTGTCCTCAATCCGCCCCCTGCTCTGGGCTTGTGTGAGTTTTATTCCCACTGTTCATATAGAACTCATGGCATTGTCTGGGGACTGAATGGTTTTGAGCCATTGGAGACCCAGCGTCCTTGTCATTCTGTACTGTTTGGTAGAGGGCCTGGCCCAGGGTGAACATGCAGGAACCATCTGTTGGAATTTAAAAAACAATGAGTCATTTAACTTTATCTGGGTCCCATAATCTATGGGACACATTTTTAGACTGGCCTTGGAGGGCAGAACTAACTTCCATCTTTTAGGCTACATGTGTTCTCCCAGATCTTACTTTGCTGAAATGTTTGATATGGGAAACCAAATTTGGAAATAATAAGCCCTGTTATGCTTCTACTGGACAGAATAGAAAGAAAGCTGGATAGACTGAGAGCTGCCTCTGTGTAGTGACTGGTATTTTCAGAGTCATATGCTAAGTCGCTTCAGTTGTGTTTGACTGTTCGTGACCCTATGTAACGTAGCCCTTCAGTTTCCTTTGTCCGTGGGATTCTCCAGGCAAGAGTACTGGAGTGAGGTGCCATGCCATCTTCCAGGGGATCTTCCTGACCCAGGGACTGAACCTGCATTTCCTGCAGCTTCCACATTGCAGGCAGATTCTTTTACTGCTGAGCCATTGGGGAAGCCCTTCAGAGTCATAATGGTCAGATTTAATAGTGAGGACTTGCTCTATTCATCTCTTTGTGACCCTATGTAACGTAGCCCTTCAGTTTCCTTTGTCCATGGGATTCTCCAGGCAAGAGTACTGGAGTGAGTTGCCATGCCCTCTTCCAGGGGATCTTCCTGACCCAGGGACTGAACCTGCATTTCCTGCAGCTCCCACATTGCCGGCAGATTCTTTTACTGCTGAGCCATTGGGGAAGCCCTTCAGAGTCATAATGGTCAGATTTAATAGTGAAGACTTGCTCTATTCATTTCTCTGTTGCCTGCCATCTGTCTACCCATCCACTTCATGAAACATCTTCCTCGTTAAGATTTTCCTTCTCTTTACCCTTTCTTTCTCTCCTCTTCCCTTGCCTTGCCTTCCTTGCTGTTCTCTTTCCTTCCCACATTCTGGAACCAAACTGTTTAAACTTGAGTCCTGGTTCAGACATTTATCATTACTAACTCTAAAACTCAGTTTCTTCATGTATAAAATGAGGGATTATAATAGTACCTGACTAGAGGATGTTATAAGGAGTTAATTAAATGAGTTAATCTATGTGAGACTCTTAAAATCGTGTTCAGTCAACCTTAATGCCTCTTGGTTTCTCAACGACTTCTTTGTTTTTCTTAACGACTTGCTTTTCTTTTGCTGTCCACCTTCTCTCTCACTTTCGCAAGCGTGCTCTCTCTCTCTGGGTCTCAGTCCTTTTTTCTCAATCTCAGTTTTTCTCTCCCACCCCCCCACCCCCAGGACCCCATTATAGGTGTTCACAGTCTTCTGTCTTCCACTGCCTGACTCACTAGAAGGGTCTCAAGTACCTTCTCTGGGCCCATGGAGCCTACAGACTCCCCTAGGAGACCCAAGTCCCCAGAGCCTTTAGGAGATGCCCGGGCCTTTGTGTCGTCTCCACCGTGGCCTAATGATTCTTTTCCCCCAGGCTCCTGAGGAGCCCAGCTGTGGTTCAGCCTAAGGCCTCCTGCACTGAGTGACAGCGGTGGGTGGTTGGCTGGCAGGCCATTCCTCCCTTCCCTTCCTTTCCTCCTGCACAAGATGAGGGAGACTACACACCTTTCACTCATGCTTCATCTTAGAAGCTTCTGTACACTGAGGGTAAGACGAAGCCTGGCTTGGGAGCACCCTCTCTCACCATGCTTCAGCCGTGAGTTAGACTTATACCAATTTCTGACTTACTCTGTTAAAGCAAAGGAGGTTCCTGCTGATACACTGGGTAGGAAGCAGAAAGCCTTCTTGATTCAGCAGCTATGCACTGGTGGCCTCACTGTGAAGGCTTTGTCAGCGCGTCCCACCTCTTCTTTCATCAGGGGCCTCCTGTCGGCCCTGAGCACCTTTACTTTCATTATATATGAAAGCTCCCACTTGCATATATTGTGTTCTTACGTGAAAGTGCATGAGCAAAACCCACACCATATATGCACATATTCAGAGGAGGTTTTATTCCCTGAGAGCTGAAAAGTGATATGAAATCTGTTTTTACCTTGCTTTTGGATAATGTAATTTCAGCATGAAGAATATGTTTTTAACGTTTTATTCTTCTCCTTCCTAAGTAAATATGCAGTCTGGCTTAAGTCCATCAAGTGTCCAAATGAAGCAAAAATCTGCTGCTATCAGCTTGCCTAAGGATTTCCAGTTGAGCGAAATCTCTGAGATCTGAGCAGCTAATTGTTAGTGTCAACTGATTATGTTCCTGTTTTCCAGGAAGGCTGGGTAGGGGGCAGCACTTCACTATGTCCCCTGGACTCCCACCCCACTAGTTTAATTTCTAATTTTGCTCTTGGGACAGCTCCCAGTAGACCTATCTCTCCTGTCTTTCTTTCTCAGCCTCTCCTGTACAGTCTTCCAGCACAGAGGGAGATGCTTTCAGAGAGATTTGACTTTCCTGAAGGAAGTTCTTCTCCCCAGCCTGCCAGGTGGGGACTGGCTTATAGAGTTAGGGTTGTGCTTGCAGAATTTTTCGTGGACATGCAGGTTATTGAGTGAGAGACCCTTTCATAGCTTGTGGGGGAGCAAGTTGCAGGCTGATTCAGGGGTTCCTAGGACACAGAGGATGCTGGGCAACCCCTTATGCTAATTGGGGTTTATTCCTTCCCTTATTCATTCAACAAATACTAGGTGAGTTCCAGGTACTTTGCTGAGCCCTGGGGAAACCAGGGTCAATGGAACACTGGCCCATTCTCAAGGGGCAGATTCAGGTAGGAGAAAAAAATAAAGTGTCATTTTTTTTTTTTTTTGTTCTAAATATTTGTTCTGGGTTAGCCTGCTCATGTTTATGATATGATATGACTCTACTTGCATATCTATCAGGGATAAACATTTGTTTTTAATTCCTTCATGGGTTCTCATCAAAAGTGGCCACCAATTCCCATTGCTACCCGGAGAAGAATTTAAATTCTGCAAGAGCAGAAACTGTTAGTTTTATTCACAAAGGAGAAGGGGACGACCGAGGATGAGATGGCTGGATGGCATCACTGACTCGATGGACGTGAGTCTGAGTGAACTCCGAGAGATGGTGATGAACAGGGAGGCCTGGCGTGCTGCGATTCATGGGGTTGCAAAGAGTCAGACACGACTGAGCGACTGAACTGAACTGAACTGTACACCCAGTATCTAGTAGCAAAGTTTTTAAAGTGTAGATATACAGAAGCTATTTGTTGAATAAATTAATGAAAGGGAAGGTGAAGGGAAGATGGTCAACAGCAGTGTTTCTAGATTTGTGTAAAGAACTTGTTAAAATATAGATTCCCATCCCAAAGGCTCTGATCCAGTAGGTCTGGGGTGGAGCCTGAATATTTACTTTCTTCCAAGCTCCCAGGTGATGCTGATGCCATTGGCATCAGCCACGCTTTGTGCAGTGAGGGCCTATGGAATGTTCATCCCTGTCCTACATCAGTGACAGGAAGTGCTACTGGATCCTGTTCTCAAAGAACTGCCTTGGAGGTTTAGCCCTTCCCACCTTCCTAGTAGAGGCCCCAGGCTGTCATACAGGATCATCCCAAGCACTGGGGATTTTGTACAAGTGTGTGAAAACTCAACCATGATGCAGGTGTTTAAGCCAACCAGTGGAAATACGAATGTGAATTTTCAGCAGTCAGCTTGTTAAGTGAAATACAGGTCAATGAAAGCGTCTCTGTTTGTAAAACGCTTTTGTCTATTTTGAGGACGGTGATCCCTTCTTATGTAATCCGCTTCTTTGAGAAAAAGAAGAAACTCTTGTGGCAGTTTGGGTTTTTGCTTATTCATCATCACTGTATATTCATGCTGAGTCAGTTTTAATTGTCTTTGACCGCCCCCAGGGCTGTCAAATGGGGTTTGCTAAACTCACTCTCCAAACTGCTGTAGGATGCACTGACTAGTGAGGGGCAGCTTTCAAACTTTCTCAATCTTTCCTGCAGTTCTGAATGAGAGGTCTGCCTCAGTCTCAGGGAGACTCTCTGATTTCTTCCCTTTCCACAGATCTTTGGAGGCTGGTGTCTCAGCCCAGACTTACTGTAGGCTTCACCCCTCAGGTGTATATATCGCAGTCACTGTTGAAAGCTGTCATCTGTTAGCTGTTAGATAAAATAAGCACTGTGGTGACAGGTAAAGAGTCTTGGAGTCTTTGAGGAACTTTTTGGGAATCGCCTCCCCCACAGCCTGGGCTGGGTCAAGTGCCTCACTGCCGAGCACACACAACCCCAATACTTGTCTGCGCTTCTACCATAGCACATGTTGTGAAACCACCAGGGCACGTGTCTACCTCCTTGTTGGATCTGGAGTCCCTTGAGCACAAGGATTGTCTCATTTCCTCCTTAGCTGAGGAGCCCAGAACAGGGCCTGCCATGTGGTAGCAGCTCACTTGATGGCTCTTGGGCTTATGAGGAACCTTGTTCATGTACTAGCTGAGGTGCTTGCTGATGGTGTGATCTCTTAGTCACTTCTTCGAGCCTTGCTTTCTTCTTCCGAAAAATGAGGATGAGACTCTGTATGGGAGTGTTGGCTTTCTCTGTGCCAAGCCTGATTCTGCATGCCTCTTGGGTGACATCTTACGTAATCCTCATAATTACCCTATGTGTGGGTATTATTATTAACTATTTTCAGTTAAGGACGTTGAGGAACAGAGAAGCTATAGAATTTTCTAAAGTTATCTGATAAATGGGACAAAGGGTGGGTCAGGATTTGGAGTCTGGCTGTCTGATTGTGGAGAAGGAAAAGACAACCCACTCCAGAATTCATGCCTGGAGAATTCCATGGACAGAGGAGCCTGACAGGCTATAGTCCATGAGGTTGCAAAGTGTTGGACACGACTGAGTGACTAACACTGTCTAATCCCAGAGCCTGCAAAATAGCCACTATAGTAGTTGTTCTCAGCTTGGGGTGATTCTGCCTCCCAGGGGTTATCAAGCTGGAGACAACTTGGATTGTCCTGGGTGGCAAGAGGAGGCGCTGCTGGCCTCTAGTGAGTGGAGGCCAGGGATTCTGCTAAACATCCTTGGATGCATAGGACAGCCCCCACAATAAAAATTTGTCCTATCCAAAATGTCAGTTGAGGAATCTTGCGTTACACTTACTGCCTCTGAGGAATCAAGTGTGCAAAGAGCCAGGCCCAGAACAGGTCCATAATAAATGGCACTTCATTCTCAAAATTCACAAGCTGCAGCCCGGAGAAGAACGATCACTCAGTCTCCAGTTTGCTCCAGCAGCTCAAGTTTTATTCTTAATGGTTCCCGGCTGCTTGGCATCTCTAGCTCGAGAGTTCCTGTCTTTGTGAGATGTGCAGACAGTTATCAAGAGTTAGGGCAAAACTTTCCTTGGGAAAAGTCCAGCTTCCCTGAGACCTGGCAAGTTGAGACATTCCACACCGAACACACCTTCCCCTAGTGCCTCCTGGCCTCTGACCTCATGGCACGGTTGACTCTGGAGAGGGCTGGGTTTCTGCATGAAGCTTCTCTTTTCAAGGAAACTGACATTTGTCACCCTATGCATGGGAGGCATTGTGGTGTACTTGCCGTTACCACCATGGTTTGGACGTGGACATTAGCATATTCTGGTCCTTGGAAGTCAGTGAGTCAAGGAGGGCATGACAGACACCCTGTTGGCTAGTGCAGCAGAAACACCCTGCATGCTGGGCACTTTGGAAGCGGAGCTCTGGGTCCATGGCTTTACCACTGACCCACCAGGTGCCCTTGGGCAAGTGCTTGGAACTGACTTCTTTCATTGTCAGCATGAGGGCCTCCATCCTGTTTTATGCAGCGTCATGGAATGACCTTTGGGCAAATTGGCTTCAGGGCTGTTTTTATGTATAAGAGAGAACTAGAAAGACAGGAAGGTAATGACAAATTGAAAGGGTGCTTCTGTGCATGCAGCGGGTGCAGTGATTTAGCATTTGGGGTTTTGTTTATTGTAAACTCATATTCCTTCAAGCCTCAGCAATGTAGAGTTAAGTCAAAACTGTTTTCAACAGTGAAGGACCATTGAATTTTTGTTGAAAGCTTGGGCACAGCCTTGCCTGGATCTTAATACCTAGTGCGACATTTTCTACCTGAGAACTCAAGAAAGTTTTACTTAAAATGTTGGCCAACCAGTAGGCAGACTGGTATATCGACTCTGGAGAACCGATGGCAAACAATGAGCTAGTATATCCACCCTGGCACAGGAGCAGAAGCAACTGGCTCCTCTGAGGCCTAAAGAAAAGATTGATTTCAGTTAGAACGTTACCTGAAATTTATGATCTGAGGGGAGTTTGTTCCTTCTTAAAGCTGACATCATGTATGTATATGTATCTCAAAACTCATCAGGTTGTACATATTAAATATTTATGACTTTCTGCATGTCAGTCATACCTTGAGAAAAATGGTTAAAAAAAAGTTGACATAGGACCTGTCTCTTATACACATCTAGATGTGTATAAGAGACAGGAGCTGGGGCTCTTAACTTCGAGCTTTGCTGCCAGCAGCAGCAGCTGTTCCAATGGCCTCGACCCTTACCTGCCACTGCTCTGTGGCGGTTGGAATCATGGCTACTCAAAACGTTTTGAATTCTGTCATCCTCTATTGGCTGGTGCCATAAACCTAAGCTGATGGCTTGCAAAAAAAAAAAAAA
>SJYX01021700.1:65918-109537 GCA_006410675.1 Oreotragus oreotragus
CTTTAGGATGGACTGGTTTGATCTCCTGGCTGTCCAAGGGACTCTCAAGAGTCTTCCCAGCATCACAGTTTGAAAGCATCAATTCTTTGGCACTCAGTCATCTTTATGGGTAGTTCAGTTCAGTTCAGTTCAGTCACTCAGTTGTGTCCGACTCTTTGCAACCTCATGAATCGCAGCACGCCAGGCCTCCCTGTCCATCACCAACTCTGGGAGTTCACTCAGACTCACGTCCATCGAGTTTGTGATGCCATCCAGCCATCTCATCCTAGGTCGTCCCCTTCTTCTCCTGCCCCCAATCCCTCCCAGCATTAGAGTCTTTTCCAATGAGTCAACTCTTCGCATGAGGTGGCCAAAGTACTGGAGTTTCAGCTTTAGCATCATTCCTTCCAAAGAAATCCCAGGGCTGATCTCCTTCAGAATGGATTGGTTGGATCTCCTTGCAGTCCAAGGGACCCTCAAGAGTCTTCTACAACACCACAGTTCAAAAGCATCAATTCTTCAGCGCTCAGCCTTCTTCACAGGGAAAGATTAAGCTGTAACACAGTAACCCCAATACACAGTGGATTAAATAAAAATTGGAGCTTATTTCTCTTTTACATAACAGTCCTATTGTAGGTAGATGGCCTGGGCAGGCTGTGCAGCTCTAAGAGGTCACTCACGGACATATGTTCCTCCTGTATTGTTGCTCTGCCATCTCAGAATGTTTTCTTCATCTGCACAATCAGTTTCTTGCCAGCAGCATGCCCATGGTCTAACCCTTGGCAAAGGAGAAAAAAAAAGATTGACAGGCAAGCAATTTACTGTGAAGAATGTGACCAGAAGTTGTACATATCATTTCCTACCTTCACACCATTAGGGAACATGGCCATGTAGGCACACCTAGCTGCAAGGGAGTCTGAGGAATGTGTTTCTGGTGGCGTGGATATGTGTTCTGTCAGGATGGAGGTGTGTGTATGAGTGCATTTATCTGTCCTAATACTAAATAGAAGAAGGAAAGAATGGATCTCTGGAGACATGTAACGGTTGCTGATATATACTCTTTCATAAAATTAAAAACATAACATATCTTTCTCTCCCACTGCCTCTACCCTCAGTTCCCACACTCCTCCCAGCAACATCTAACCAACTTCTTGTCCATTAAATGTCACTGCAACCTCTCCCTCTGGAGTGCCTTCCCTCACTCCCTGTCTGATTCAAGCACTTCTTGCCTGTGATCCTGAAAACCTTTGTACTTCTCTCTCTTTGGGGTGTAGGTCAGTTATTGAAAACTGAGTTTGAGTCAAGGCTTTCCCACTTTATTGGCTGTACAACTTGGCAAGTTTCTTGCTCTTGCTGGATCTCAGTTTCCTGGTGAAGCCTGGTAGTAAAGTGCCTATATGATAGGACTGCTGTGAGGATCCAGTGAGATGCAGTATATAAGTTGCTTGGCACAGTCTCTGGTGCATGGAAAGCACTCAGTAAACATTTGGCTGCTGGTGTCTGAAATCTATCCCTGTATTTGGAAGATTTCCTCAGGATGAAACCTGGAAGGACTGCATCAACCTGTGTCCACTTTCAAAGCTGAAAGTCCAGATGCTACTTTCGCCTCCCCATTGGGACCCAGGGCTTAGCTTAGCAGATGCTCCAGCCTAACACTCAGTGTCATTACTTCCTGCACTACCCAAGAGGTTTATCCTGTTCAACTTGGTAGCAACAAGAATAGCCTGTTTTCCAAAGTAGCCATGGAAACAGGACCAGCCATGTTGTCCACACCAGATCTTCCCCATGGTGGGATTTTTGCTGTGGTCCTATTATATGGCCTTAGTTCCTGCCCATTTTTGACATCTTGTTCTCTAAGCTCAGAAATTCTGTGTGAAATTCTTTTCTCTCCAATACATTTGTTTTTTCCTTAAGTAAACAAGAATTGGTGTCCGATGCTTACGACCAGGAGCTTAATCAGCAGAGTTAACTTTCGTTATTATTATTGTGTTGTTTTGCCCTCATCCTAGTCTACTGTAGTCACTGACTTACCTTCCTCCCTCCTGGACTGTGAACCCAGCTGTTGAACAGTCCCCAGCACAGTACTGAGCTCAGGATAGACTTAAAGAATGAGTATGTGACATCTAAAAGCTTCCCAGGTGGCTAAGTGTAAAGGATCCACCTGTCAGTGCAGGAGCCACAGGAGTAGCGGTTTTGATCCCTGGGTCCGAAAGATCCCCTGGAGAATGAAATGGTAACCCACTGCGGTATTCTTATCAAGAAAATCTCAGAGACAGAGGAGCCTGGCAGGCTATACTCCATGGGGTTGCAGAGAGTCAGCTGCGACTGAACATGTATGACTAGAATATAAAATGATGGAGTGGGAAATGAATAAATGAATGAGCAGATGAATGAAATATTTGTCAGTGCTTATGAGGATTCATTCTTACTGCCTCTGACTTGGAGTTGAGGTATCCTGAGTTATGGTGACATGAACAGAGTCCAGATAATGCACTTCTACTATATAATTTCAATTTAGACGGCCTAAATGACCTGCGTTTTCAGGCTGAATATACAGATAGTTACTGGGGCTCCCACATTGACACACATCTTACATCCTGGTTATAAGACATCATTACAACATCCAGATTATAGCGAGGGTTCCCCAGGAATGACCATAACCAGGTACATGATGTTTTTCCCTTTGTGAATTCCTTTACTTAATTCTCACAGAAATGCTGATTGATAGGTATTGCTATCCCCATTTTACAGATGAGGAAACAGTTTCAGAAAAGATAAGTAGCTTAGAGAAGATGACTCATCAGGAAATAGCAGAGTTACATCTCAAATTAAGTCCTAATCTCTAAATACTATGCTTTCACTGTTTTACTTCTCCACCCAGGGAGTAGTAAACTGTCAACGTTGGTTATTTACTGAGGGTGCTTTTTTCAGTGAGGAAGCTGAAATATTCTAGAGGCACTAATCACATTATCCTGGGCACTGTGTTGGCAATGCACCAGGAGAACTTACATGTGTCATAGCCTTGGAGCTATGCTTGATGTTTTGGAACTTACACTGATCTTTAGAAAACCACAGAAGATTATAGTACATATTATGATTTGCAGTGTAACCAACCAAACCAAATTAATTTTCAGTGGTAATAAACCAGGAAGCTTTGGCCAATAATCCATATGGATTCTGTAGGACACTGCCCCAAAATGTGTCTGAATGATATATGTCTCCCTCCCATATTGGCTCAAAGTATTCACCCCCACCCCCCATTTTATTTCTGATATTAGCCATGCTCACATCTCTGTGTTCCTTGTAGGAAACATGCAGATTCTGGATCCCATCATGCTTGACAATAATGGGTTTATATCATGGTGGAGCTATTTGCAGGAAGTTTTTCAGAACCATCTCCATTTTCTTTCATAGGCTTGGGCTGGTGGGCAACCTTAGAGGAAGTGAAAACAGCCAAGGGTGTTTTAATGAGAACTGTTGGGTGAAATTGCACATCTCCAAAGTGCATAATTCCTTGACATTGACAATGCTATTTAGATAACAGGAAGCCTTTATCTTGGCCCTCAGCTAATTTGTCTTTGGCAGAACAACCAGATGGATGGCATTATACAGATTCCATTTTAAATTTTATTCAGGAATTTATAAACTTTTAAAAATAAGGTATATGACAGTTTTTTTAAAATTCACTTAGTCATCATTCAAATGTATTTGAAGGTTCTTTATAGCACCTGTCACTATGTGATAGTATCATGTAGATGTTTATGTTTGTCTGTTTATCCTCTCTCTTAGCTGAGTTGGCAACTGGAAGGGAAAGGCAATGGCAACCCACTCCAGTACTCTTGCTGGGAAGGTCCCATGGGTGGAAGAGCCTGGTAGGCTGCATTTCATGGGATCGCTAGGAGTTGGATATGACTTCACTTTCTCTTTCATGCATTGGAGAAGGAAATGGCAACCCACTCCAGTATTCTTGCCTGGAGAGTCCCAGGGACGGGAGAGCTGGGCGGGCTGCCATCAATGGGGCCACAGAGTCGGACACGACTGAAGTGACTTAGCAGCAGCAGTATATTTAGAAGTGAAGTCTGAGAGAGCAGAGCCCTCCTCTTTTCTGTTTGACACAGGCCCACAGCACCTGGGGCAGTCATAGGCACATGATAGGGACTTGCTGAATATTGGTTAAATGAATGAACTAATGAAGTAAAGTAAATAACTGAATGGGGCTGAGATCTTGATACACAATCTCAGTATTCTGGTAGAAATATGTTAACAAAAATACTAAAAAAAAAAAAAAAAGACTAAGAAAAGAATGGAAAGATGATTAAATGAGCAAAATTACCTCTAATTCTGTTATCATTTTCATCAAAGCCATGTTTCCTTATCTGTAAATTGGGAATAATGGTATTTACTAACAGGTTTTAGGGAAGATTAAAGTTAATTCTTGTACACTTGGGTTGTGTGTAGAATATTAATATGGAGTTAACAGTAGGGGCACAGGAAAGGGTGAGGAGTATCCATCCAAGGACTGAAAATAACATTTTTAAGGAAGTTCTGCTTCCAAGTCTCAAATTTTATTTTAAGGTAAATTTGCATGTTTCTTCACAGCTTAAAGAGATCTTTTTCCATTTCACCCAATTATCACTCCATAACAGTGGTTACAGTTAGTCCTGTTTCACAGATGGGAGTCAGAGGTTGGGTTCAGATTTAAGTATAGAGATTCCTGTCCTTTCAGGAGCTTCCTGAGTGAGCTTTTCCTCTGTTCATGGATACCTCCTCTTGCCTCTCTGGCCAGGCTTGCCTCTCCAGCTCACTTTTGCATTGTTTTTGTGGAATTCAGACCAGGGGCCTCTTAAGGGCACAGACTGTATTGTTTTATTTGCAAATTTTCAGATGCAGTCTGATTGCTTATGTGTTTATTAGTAACAAGGATTTTACAAAGATACTATGTACCTGGTTTATGTTTTGTCTAAGCAAATACACAACCACTCTTATTTTCTTCTCCCCCCTCTTCACTCCGTGCTCCCTTCTCAAAACCTGTGACCCAGGGCTGGGACGCATGCTCTGCCCAGAGCTCTGCTAACAAGAATGGTGACAGCAAATGCTTTCTGAGAGCTGATAGCACACCAAAGACTGAGCTGAAGCTCTCTATGCTCTGTTTCATTTAATCCTCAAAACAACTGGGGGAGGCTAGTAATGTGATTATCCCATTCCAGAGATGGGGAGACTGAGGCTCAAAGGACTAAGGGAACTCATCAAAGTCTGACCTAGTCTGGGGCTGATATAGCGCCATGCTGCGGGGACAATTCAGGTCCCTCACTAAAGTGGCAACACTCCCCTGGGGACAGAGTCTGCTGGGGAAAGGTGGCAGCAGGTTGAGAGGTGGACGGAGGCCTACGGGCCCAATCAGGATACTACAGAGGTAAAAAGAAGGACCAAAAAGCCGTGTGAGGAAAACAGACTCTTTGGTTCCCCTGGTCTAGGTATTAGAAGGTATTCTGGGTTGAACTGTGTCCCCCTAAAATTTGTATGTTGAGGTCCTAACCCCCAGCACCTCAGAATATGACTTTATTTGGAAATAGAGACAGCGCAGGGGTAAGTAGTTAAGATGAGGTTCGAACTGGTATCTTAGACAGAATACTAACACAGAAAAAACACATTAGGTAAAAAGTTAGGAAATTTGAATCAAGTGAGGACTTTAGTCAACTAAAAAAAAAAAATCTATATGGAACTGCAATGTACCAAGAATAATAAGACATTTTGGAGAAAAAACAAAATAAGTTGAAGCAGAGCTTGGCTTAGATGTGAAACGTTACTTAAAAACCACAATCAAGCCATTTAGCACTGATGCATAGATAGACAGATACATTAAAACAGGATAAAGCAGTGGTTAGAAAACTAGAGCCTTGTGCAAAATCTAGCTTGTTGTCTGTTTTAGTAAATAAAGATTTTTTGGAAGCAAACAAAAAGATGAGGTTATAGTGGAGTAGGGTGGCCCCTGATTCCATATGACTGGTATCCTTCCTAAAAGGGGAAATTTGGACACAGACACATACACACTGGGAGAACGCCATGTGGAGAGAAAGACAGAGATTGGGGGGATGGAACTGCAGGCCAAGGACACAGTGGTGATGGCCAGCAAACATCAGAATCCACGGGGGCGGAGGAAGCATAGACAGGCTCTCCCGCACAGCTCTCAGGAAGAACAGCCCTGCCAACGTCCCAGACTTAGAATTCTAGCCTCTAGAACTCAGAGAATGAACTTCTGTTGCGTAAGCCACTCAGTGTGTTGCAGCCGCCCATTATATCTCTAGGTTCCACATCTCCAAAGAACTTTTTTTTAATTACAGGAAATTCCCAAAAGCAAAACTTGAATTTGCCACGGAGGCAACTATTTGCATAGCATTTACATTGATTAAGTATTATAAGAAATCTAGAGATGATTAAAAGCATATGAAGGATGTACACAGGTTATATGCAAACACGGCACAGTTTTATGTAAGGGACTTGAGGACCTGCAAGTGCTGGTAAACTGAGCGATGACTGTACTCTGTAATGGCAGCCCTAGCAAACTCATATCCTAGGCTGATAAAATCTTATACTGAAAGAAAATGAGTAGTGCAATTCGAGTTCCTGTGAACAGTTCCATTTTAACCAGACATGTTGCAGAGAAAATACACTTTAAAGCTTTATATTAAAAGAAAAATGCAAACAATTTTTGCAATCTTAAAATTAAAAGAACAATATGATCTAATAGCTTCAGAAAGAAAGAACGTTTCCACCTCAGTCTTTCTAGGGCCCAGTGGTGGCAGCAGCTCACCAACACTCATTTTCACCCCTAAGCCCAGTAGATAGTCTCTCAGAAACTCCCACTTAAAACGTAATACAGGATTGCGTGTAGTAGTGGACATATGACTTTCAGCAAAGGGAAGTCTAGATGGTCTCAGACAATTGGTTGTTTTCAGAAAGTGAGGATGTTTTCAGTTCTCCAGAGTGAGTGTTAGAAGATTCTGTCCATTGGTCTAACTGTTCCAACTTGAGCAATCACAGAAAATAACAACTATTGGGAGTAACTTGATTCGGGGAGAAGAGACCCATAGATTCCCCTCCTAATGAAAATTACTGATAATAAGACATACATCAATTGCCAAAAGGCTAACAAACCAGGTCAGTGTGTTATAATGAGGGAACAGTGAATTATGAATGGCTGAGGTGAGGGAACAAAGCCAGTACACTTCTGTTCCATGTTAGGGAAAGAGACCAGCCTGCAAGGAACCAAGGCCCTCAGAAAAAGTAAAGGCTCAAAATTCTGCTTGAGGTAGCAGACAATGATTTTTAAAATGAACAGAGTATAAAATATACATCTCTTGTTTAAACATCTTAAGTGTTACAAATGTATTCTGTGTCTGATAAAAATTTAATTGGTTATAAAACCTAGAATCTGAAAACTGAACTTGTATGAAACACTATTTTATATGTTTCTGATAAATCGCCCAAAACTTTGGAAAGGTTTTTTTTTTTTTTAACATAGAAATAAAGAAGAAATACATTTTTGTCCACAGTAAACAGATTTAATTGTAGATGTGCTAACAAGTTCTGCAATCATTATAAGAATTTGTTTGTTTAAGGTGATTAAAGAAAACATTTAGGAACCATTTATACAGAAGCATGCAGGAGATCATGATTAGATCTGAATTTGGCATTTCAGTGACTAAGAGAATCTAATTATTAAAACTTGCTTTATTAGTTGGTAAGTGATGTTTAAATGTTCAGAAAATTTGTTCAATAGATTTATAAACTGAACAAACTGCACACTAAACAAAGCGCAAATAATGGAAGTGTCCTTATACAGAAACTCTGTTTCATTAAAGATCTTGGCACAACCCATCTCTAGATATAAGGAAACTTAGGAAAGGAGTTCCTCTGGCCAGGGTGTGGCCACAGGATTCTTCCTCCGTCTGACTTACCAAATACCGTCAGATGCCTCACGAAGCTCACATCCCCCACACCGTCCTGCAGACACCTGAGCAACAGGACAGCTGTGTTCAGGCCACAGTCTACAACACAGGTTCACCCTCCACCCTGCCAGCAGCCCCCCTCCTCAGGATCCGCCCCAGCAACTGGCTCACAGGGCTTCACCTGCAGTTTCCCAGGCTTCAGTCTGTCCTTGCAGAGGCAACGGCCCTGTCTGAGGAGTCTTTGAACCCCGAGAGCCAAGCCTGTAGGACAGGCAGGAACGAGGATGTGCCGTGGGAGACAGTCAAAACCCAAGGTTTCACCAGGACACTTTAGGCTGTCTGGGGCAGGCCCCATCTACTCCCTGTTCTTCAGTTTCCCCAACATCAGAGAGAGGAGGAGAAGGGGGCCCACTCACTTGAAAGCCCCCGAGTAGCCGAAGTACGGTTCGTGGTGGGAGCAGGCACACTTGTCCATCCCTTTTCCCGCACACAGTTGGCACAGTTTGGGGAAGTTCGGCTGATCCGCACAGGGGATGCAGCTGCCCGCAAAGAACTTGGCCGCTGCTGCTCAACACAGACACATGGACTTCAGGGCATGACCTGGCGGGGCCTCTGGGTCGTGTGTGTGTGTGTGTGTGTGTGTGTGTGTGTGTGTGTGTGAGTGGCCCTATGTGAGAGCCCAGAGGTTTGAATGCATTGCTTCAGACTGTCGTGAGGAAGTGTGCATGGAGAGATGGCCAACAGTGCCTGGTCCAAAGGCATGGATGGCTCATGCGTGGGCCTGGGTCTCCAGAAGCTTCCCAGTGTGTCCACTGCAGGGCTCAAAAGCTGCTGAGCTGCACCGAACCAGGCAGCTCCAGTTCTCCTCACCTGGCTTGGTCGCCAACATGGAGGCTCGGGAGTGGTGGTGGGGAGCGCGGCAATCTAAACACTCAGGAACCCCAACAGTCCTTCCTTATCTCAGGAAATGGTCCCACCCACTCTTCTCTTTTGATCCAGGGCCCATGGTGGCTCACAGGAATCCCTCTTCCAGGAATTCATGGGAAGGGGCTGCATTCACTTGCTTCATGTGAGTGGGTGTGCCAACATAACCACCCAGGCAGACCTCCAACAACTCAAGGCAAGATGGAACCCCAAGAAAACACAGCCAGAGCTGTGGCCCAGGTTGCAGCATCCCATCTGACCTCGGCAGCCCAAAACACAGGTGAGACATGAATGTTGCAGAGCTGGCAGGGCTCAAAAAGAAACACTTTTGCAAAGTGCAGAAAATCTGGCTATCTTTCAGGGGCCAAAAAGGCACCCTCGGTTCACCCTGGCTCACCATAACTGAGTTCCAGTCCACTCATCTCCTCTCGCCTTCACCCCCAGCTCTCTTCCAAGGCACTGCGACCTGACTGCTGGTGGTATGGTGGTCACCCTTAGAGAGTCTTCCTGGGCAGCTGGAAGGGAGCTCCCCTTTCTCCTGAGCCTCCACCATGGCCCTTGTCAAACCGCAATGCTGGGATACCACAAATGTGGGGCTGCCAGGAGCTCAGAGACAGGGTCTCTTTGGCTGAAGGAAGGGAAGTCTCAGCTGCCGGTCACAAGGGTCACTGATGCAGCAAACCCAGCCAGTACATGTTTAAAGCAGGTTGTCCTCACCCCATCTCGGACTTCATGAAACCCATACACCTGGCAGTGATTGTAAGGCCCCAATACAATCCATGTGGGTCCCAGCAGTAGGAACTCTGTCAGAGGGCACCCCACCCTGGCCAGCTTACCTTCTTGTGACCAGTCAGAGGGAAGAAGTATCCTCATGGGGATGTTCCATCCAGCAGACCACCCCAGGCCTGTGTGGCAGGACTTCTTGCCTTGGAGCTGATTCAGCTGGAAGTTGCTGCCCTTCTTCACCACAGCTACGACATAATGCTGAGTCTGTGGATCTGCAAAACAGCAGAGAAACAAGGGCCGAGGCAAGATGCCGCATCATTGCTACTAATCTTCCAGAGTGTGTGCAGTGGAGCCTGGGGGATTCTAGGACCCGCAGCACCTTCTGGTTAACAGGTAGAAAAGGAAAGGGAAAGGCCCCTGATCGACAGAAGAGAAACTGTTCCTTTTCAAGGCAATAGGCTTGAGGGCGTACAGCTCCCAGTCATCGTGATGTTACTGCTTCTCCCCTTCTCTGCTCCTCTGTCTACAGCACAGACACGAAGGTGAAGGTGTGGGAGGAAGGTACACAGGGCATCTGAAGATTTTACTGGGGCCTTCAAGTTGGACTCAGGTTGAAGCAGGCCGTGCTCCCGCACACACTGGCAACATTTATGGACAAGTAGGACAGGCACCTCATTCTTCAGCTCCTTAAGGTCCCTTCTCACAACATTCACTGCCCATGTTCTCTAGCACCTGCAGGGAACTTGGCAAAAGGAGAGGCTGTCCGGGGATACGCGTCTCCAGAGAGGCGTCCCGTTGATGCAATCCCACTGAGTGGGCAGTGGACTCCAGAGAGCACAACCCCTCTCACTCAGCAGCACCCAGCAGCATTCCTGTCAGGAGGCTTAACGTCCACAGCTTCCCAGAAAGAGCCAAGCTCCCAGCCTCCACAGGTCAGCGTTGGGGACAGCCTTCCACAGTACAAAGAACCCCAGCAACTCGTTCCCTGCACGTGTAATACCAACAGAGTCCTTGCCTCCCTCCACAGCAGCTGTGTCAGGACAGAGGCCTGGGTCCCCATGAGGGACGCACCATCTTTTGACCCATAGAACTCTGCCACGACAGGCTTCAGGTTGTAGGGCTTCAGACCTGCCTCATAGACCAAACCGCCATCCACCATCACAGCATCTGCTTCATGTGTCTGAAAGAAGAAAGGCCAGACATAAATGAAGCTTCTCAGCTCCAAGGAAGACTCACTTAACCCTCTGCCAGGGTCACTTGTATCCCCTGGGATATTTGCACGGCTCAGACCTCCTCCACCTTCCTCATGTTGGCTCAGAAACCTTTCCCCAAACATGTTTTTAAAACTACCACCTCACAAATGCTGGAAACACTGTTTTTCTCCTGAGCCCTTAGCAACCATCCGACAAACCTTCATTTATTGTTTGTCCTCCCCCTTGGAATGCAAGCTCCACCAAGGTGGGGATGTTACTGTTCTGTTGTTTTATCTTAACAAAGCCCAGCACCTATTACCAGCAGAAGTACAACAAATGATGTCGGATAAGTGAGTGAATAAATCAGAATATTCCATCCATCTTGCTGTTGTTCAGTCACTAAGTCGTGTTCACCTCTGTGATCGCATGGACTGCAGCACTCCCGGCCTCCCTGTACCTCACTGTCTCCCAGAGTTTGCCCAAGTTCATGTCCATTGAGTAGGTGATGCTGTCCAGCCATCTCATCCTCTGTCGCCCTCTTCTCCATTTCCATCTGGCATTTCCATCCATAAGAGTCATGTTTTACATTCTTAAGTCTGGATTGCCTCTTCAAGAATCTGTCAAGGATTCCTTCCTTTCTGAGAAAAGCAGTAACCTCACAGCCTCTTCTCAAAAATCAGGTTAGATCGATTCCCTAGCCCTTATGGAAATCTTTTTTCTTCAACCGGAGGGCATGACAACCCACTCCAGTATTCTTGCCTGGAGAATCTTGGTGGAGAGGAGCCTGGTGGGCTACAGTCCAAGGGGTCACAAAGAGTCAGACACTACTGAGCGACTAAGCATAGCACAGCATACAAATTTATAATTTATAATGAGAATTACAGAAAATAAATAAAAGCTTGTGTGTATCTTTATGGCCCCTACAGGATCTTTCCAAATTTCTTCCAGAAATGATGTATAAATTTATAATTTATAATACCAATAGCAATGCATGCCAATTTCATGCAAAGCTATCAGCAAGAAATGCTATCTTTTAAGAAATATTACTTCATTTAAAAAATATAGACTGTTACTTTAAGGATGCTTTTATTTGCATTTCTTTGATTATTAAAAAGGATGAAGACTTTTCCTTCCTCGTTTATATCATCTATTAGTTGTAATTTCTGTGAGCAGCTTGTTTATAGTTCNAAAGCTATCAGCAAGAAATGCTATCTTTTAAGAAATATTACTTCATTTAAAAAATATAGACTGTTACTTTAAGGATGCTTTTATTTGCATTTCTTTGATTATTAAAAAGGATGAAGACTTTTCCTTCCTCGTTTATATCATCTATTAGTTGTAATTTCTGTGAGCAGCTTGTTTATAGTTCGTTATTCTTAAGCATTTCTTATAAATTTAAATGACAACTTTATATAGCTTTTAGATCATATTGCTTTGTTATAGCTGATGTGAATATACTTTTCTGTAGGCTTAGGACTTTAATTTTTTTTGTCAGAGATTAAAAATTTTTACATTTCCAAATTTGTCTGCTTTTGTGATTTATCTTGTCATATATAGCTACATTAGTCAAATTGAGTCAAGCTAGGAGTTTATTTTGGTAAATGTATTAAAAATCTCAGTTGATTTTATTTCTAAATGGCTATCCAATTGCCCAGCTAAAGATTCCTTCCTCAGTCTTTTCTTCGGAACGTTTGCCTTGTCACACAGTATCTAAATCTATGTGGATCTAACCATTAAGTCTGGAACCCAACGCCGTAGTCGTGGACTCATAGTTTGCATCGACATCATACCATGTGGATAACTGGCTATCTTTAGAAAGCTGGAAGCATGTCTAAATCTTGTTCTCCTCCAGGTCTTCTACATCTGACCAGGGACCTTGTTCTTTGCAACACTGTTATTAAATATGTTATACTTACAGACAGGCCTCAGCTACTCCCCCGCTCATTTTATTTTTCACAATACTATTTTATATTCTCATCCATACTTAAGAATTGCAAAGTTGTTTCACTGACTTTTAAATTTTTTAATATTATTTTTATAAAATTATATTAAATTTATGAATCAACTTTGGGAGAAAATGCAAATATATGAAGTTTAGTCTTCCTATCTGGGAATACAGCATGTATTTTAATTTATTAATATTATTATTGTTCATCTGTCTCAGGCTCTTGTATTATATTTATTATATTCTTGCAGATCTCTCATATAACATTTTTCTGTGTATCATCTTACATGTAAATAAGATCATAATTTGGGGTTCTTTTTCCCCAACTAGTGACCACTGAGAGTTAAAATGACATTAAATTGTGATACATTTATCTTTTACCAAAGTACTTTTCTCATTAATAATTATAGTAATATTTCTAATGATTTTATTATACTTTGTAGGCATGTAAGCATCTGAAAATATTGACATTTTGTTTGTCTCTATCATTTTATATCATTGCATTACTAGGAAATTCCGAAAACAATATTAAGTAATAACAGTGACACTAAAACTTCTTGTTTATTTCTGAGTATTTATATGTTTCTCTCTCAGTACAAATCTGGCTTTGCTTTACTATGGGCATTCTCACTGAATCCTTATCTATCAGTTGTATAAATATTATTATTATTGCTGTTTTCACTATTAATGAATGTTGAGCACCTATATTTTCATCCACACATAGTCCCTGTACTTTCAAGTCTAGTTCCTTTGGGGAGAAAATTGTTCTAGAGCAATAAACTATAGCAAGCACAGAAAAAGAACAAGAAAGTATGGATTTTCTCCCACTCTTCTTAGACAGTAGTAACTTACCGCAATGGCCCTGATGCAGTCACGGTAAGAGGTTCTCTTCACGCAGGCAACATGAGGACCATCCACTGCAAGGGCTTTGTTCATACTGTCGTGGAAACTGTAGCACTTACTCGCCTCAAGACTCGAGACAGTGCACCATCTCACAGTCTTCTCAGGGACAGCCAGACACAGCCCTAGGGAAGAGGGGCCAGATGTGTAAGGGAGCCACAGAACTCACCATTCTCTGCAGGACGGAGAGGTTAAAGACAGGTCAAGGGTTGGCTGAGAGGAGTAGACACCGAGTGGACTGGCTATCTGGTAGGTCCCATTTCCCTGACCGTACCTTTCCCTTTGGGAAAAAAAAAAAAAGCCAAAAGCACCCTCCAAAAGTTAAATATAGAATTACTGTATGACCCACTCATACTTTTGGGTATCAGTATATCCCCAAAAGGATTGAAAACAGGCATTCAAATCCTCCTGAGAAATCTGTATGCAGGTCAAGAAGCAACAGTTAGAACTGGACATGGAACAACAGACTGGTTCCAAATTTGGAAAGGAGTACATCAAGGCTGTATATTGTCACCCTGCTTATTTAACTTATATGCAGAGTACATCATGCGAAATGTCGGGCTGGATGAAACACAAGCGGGAATCAAGATTGCCAGGAGAATTAACAATAGCCTCAAATTTGCAGATGACACCACCTTTATGGCAGAAAGTGAAGAGGAATTGAAGAGCCTTTTGATGAAAGTGAAAGAGGAGAGTGAAAAAGTTAGCTGGTGCACTAGGATGACCCAGAGGGATGGTACGGGGACGGAAGAGGGAGAGGGGTTCAGGATGGGGAACATGTGTATACCTGTGGCGGATTCATGTTGATGTATGGCAAAACCAGTACAATATTGTAAAGTAATTAACCTCCAATTAAAATAAATTTATATTTAAAAAAAAGAAAAAGAAAAAAGTTGGCTTAAAACTCAACATTCAGAAAACAAAGATCACGGTGTCTGGTCCCATCATTTCATGGCAAATAGGTGGGGAAACAATGGAAACAGTGAGAGACTTTATCTTCTTGGGCTCCAAAATCATTGTAGATGGTGACTGCAGCCATGAAATTAAAAGACACTTGCTCCTTGAAATAAAAGCTATGACAAACCTGGACAGCATATTCAAAAGCACAGACATTACTTTGCAGACAAAGGTCTGTCTAGCCAAAGCTATGGCTTTTCCAGTAGTCATGTATGCATGTGAGAATTGGACTATAAAGAAAGCTGAGCACCGAAGAACTGATGCTTTTGAAATGTGGTGTTGGAGAAGACTCTTGAGATTCCCTTGGACTACAAGGAGATGAAAGCAGTCCATCTTAAAGGAAATCAGTCTTGAATATTCATTGGAAGCACTGATGCTGAAACTGAAACTCCAATCCTTTGGCCACCTGATGCGAAGAACTGACTCATTTGAAAAGACCCTGATGCTGGGAAAGATTGAAGGCAAGAAGAGAAGGGGATGACAGAGGATGAGATGGTTGGATGGCATCAACTTGATGGACATGAGCTTGAGCAAGTTCCAGGAGTTGGTGATGGACAGGGAAATCTGGAGTGCTGCAGGCCATGGGGTCTCAAAGAGTCAGACAAGACTGAGAGACTGAACTGAATTGACTAAATTACATATACACAAACATTCATAGCAGCACTTTTTGCAATGATCAAAAATGGTGGGAACAACCCAAATGTACAGCAAGGAAAGACTTGATAAACAATATATAGTATATCCATACAATGGAATGTAATCTACCATAAAAAGAATAAAGCAATGCTACAGCATTGATAAAACTCAAAAATAATATATTAAACGAAAGAAGTCAGACACAAGTGGCTACACATTATATCATTCAGTTTATATGAAATATCCTGAATAAGTAAATCTATCGAGATGCAAACTGGTGGTGGCCAGGGGCTGGGGGAGAGGAGGATGACTGCAGGATAGTCTCTTGGGTGACAGAACCATGCTGGAACTGGATAAAGGTGGCATCTGTATAACCAATCCACTCCAGCACTCTTGCCTGGAAAATCCCATGGACGGAGGAGCCTGATAGGCTACAGTCCATGGNCTATCGAGATGCAAACTGGTGGTGGCCAGGGGCTGGGGGAGAGGAGGATGACTGCAGGATAGTCTCTTGGGTGACAGAACCATGCTGGAACTGGATAAAGGTGGCATCTGTATAACCAATCCACTCCAGCACTCTTGCCTGGAAAATCCCATGGACGGAGGAGCCTGATAGGCTACAGTCCATGGGGTCGCAAAGAGTCGGACACGACTGAGTGACTTCAGACCATACTTTTATTTAATCACTAAATATTTGCTGATTTATTTGGCTGCACCAAGTCTTGGTTGTGGCACACGGGATCTCTAGTTGCTCTGTGCAAACTCTCAGTTGTGGCATGTGAGACTTAGTTCCCTGACCAGGGATTGAACCTGGGCTCCCTGCATTGAAAGTGCAGAATCTTAGCCCCTGACTCACCGGGGAAGTCTCTGAACTGCATACTTTTAAATTACTAATTTTGTGTTAGTGAATTTCACCTCAAAAAAGAAAAAAATCTTACGGAAGGGAAGTTGGAACCTGAGTCTTTGTCTTGACGTTGGATACCTCAGCCTTCCATGGTAGTAACTGCTGGAGATTAACATCAGTGTCAGTTCATTTCACTAGCCCTTTGCTGCTGCTGCTGCTGCTAAGTCTCTTCAGTGTTGTAATTAGTGTTGACAGTATTATGAAAGCAAAATGCTGTTTACAAATCTGCAGTATTTGGGCAAAATGTCAACTTAGTTGAAATCCAGATGAGAGTAGCAGTAGTCAGTTACCAGTTTTTGAGGAGGCTCTGTGTGTCAGCAGTAGGCCACATTCACAACCCTTCTTGAACTCCTGCAACTGCCTTGCCATTTAAATACTGATGTTCCCATTTTGTAGATGAATTTAAGCAAGCAACAAAAAAACCTATCAGAGACTAGAAATGAAGGTAATCCTTGAAACCCCCGGTCTGTTTGACTCCAAAACCTGTATTGCTCTTTAACTGCCTATAAGAAGGAAATGTAAAAATAAATGGGGCAAGAGATATCAAATTTCACTCAGAGAAATCCGTACCAAAGACAGGAAGTGACAAATGGAGTGCTTCAGCTTTGTTTGAACAGGCCCATTTGATAGCAGCCACCCAGGGTAGGCAATGGCACCCCACCCCAGTACTCTTGCCTGGAAAATCCAATGGACGGAGGAGCCTGGTGGGCTGCAGTCCATGGGGTTGCTAACAGTCGGACAGACGGAGCGACTTCACTTTCACGCATTGGAGAAGGAAATGGCAACCTACTCCAGTATTCTTGCTTGGAGAATCCCAGGGATGGGGGAGCCTGGTAGGCTGCTGTCTATGGGGTCACACAGAGTCGGACACGACTGAAGTGACTTAGCAGCAGCAGCAGCAGCACCCAGGGTAGGAGAGCCAGTGAGAGAGTGGAGCTGTTGGGCCATGTGCCCTTATGCAGAATAGATGTGTGCAGAGTAATAACTCATGTTGCATTTTGCATTTTGAGCCTTTTAAAGCATGTTTACTCTGCTTGCCAATGCATATTCTTAAAACATTCTGCTCTTGGAAATGACTGGTAACCATGGAGACAATACAACTCTATAAATGAAAATAGCTTTGTAAGTAGATTAAGTTACACAAAGAGCTACTGTATACAATTGCAGTTTTTTTTCTTTTTCAAAAGTATACACTTACTGCGAAAACTTCTTCAGACCTTCTGATTTTCCATCACTTTTGCTTATGTTCAAATGATTAAAGCTGCAGCTTTTGCACTCCTGATGTTTTAAAATTATTTTTTTTTACTGAATGAAAGATTCAGTGCTTTAACAATTTTCCAAAGTATCACACAGTTGATTTCGTACAATCCTATAATAACCTTTTTTTTCCCCTCTCTTACTTCTATATTACCCCTACTCCTTCCCTCTCCCCAATGATAGCCATGGTTCATTCAGTGTGAATATAAAATAGGGGGAATGATATTTGCATTGTTAGAGAAAAGCTAAAACCTTGACAAAAACATGGTACTAAAACAGGGAACTAAGTGAAACAAACAAAACACAAAACGAAAAAATTAAACCAGATAGACTTCTGTTTCCACCTATGACAGATAACTGATATGGGACTTGCCCTAGCACTTTAAACAATGAAAACAAACAAACAAACAAAAAGCCTGGGAAAAAACATATGAAAAAAAATGTTTTAAAACACTGGGCAACAGGAGGTTCATGATTATGATCCTTGAGAGAAGGGAAACAAATAAGGTAAGCCTTGAAATCACTCTAGCTTTCTTCCTGGACAAAATGTCCAGATGGCAGGGCAGAAAGGAGCAAACAGTCTGATGGTCATTCTAAGCTGAGGAGACAGAGATCGTAGCTTGGCAAGGCAGAGGCAAGTAAGAATGTGCAGCATAGGGTGCCTAAGAGCAGGGAGTGCAAAAAGGGAGGAGAAAGAGAGACAATCAGAGATCCAGAATTTTCACACCCTGGAGGCTCCGGCTAATTATCAGTCTGATCATTGTGGAGGCCAGGCAAGGACAACTGCTAGGGGGAGAAAATTTAATGGGGACCTTAAACCAAGCATTTCACAGAGTTCAAATGGGGTTAAGACTCATCTGAGTTCACACCATTCAGAGTGGAGAAAATCTTATTGAGTAAATAGTGCATTTTTGAAAGATTCCAGAAGTAAGCTAAACTAGATCTGGAAAGAAAAGTAATCTAGACACAGCCTAAACATCTTGAAAACTAATCTTAAACATTAAGCTGATCTGAAGACATTATGAGTGCCTTCCAGAAAAAAGGTTGACACCCCTTAAATTAAAAACAAATCCAGTACTCAGTAAGGTAAAATTCACTGGACATGGAACAACAGACTGGTTCCAAATAGGAAAAGGAGTACGTCAAGGCTGTATATTGTCACCCTGCTTATTTAATTTATATGCAGAGTACATCATGAGAAACGCTGAACTGGAAGAAACACAGGCTGGAATCAAGATTGCTGGGAGAAATATCAATAACCTCAGATATGCAGATGACACCACCCTTATGGCAGAAAGTGAAAAGGAGCTAAAAAGCCTCTTGATGAAAGTGAAGGAGGAGAGCGAAAAAGTTGGCTTAAAGCTCAACATTCAGAAAACGAAGATCATGGCATCCAGTCCCATCACTTCATGGGAAATAGATAGGGAAACAGTGGAAACAGTGTCAGACTTTATTTTTTTGGGCTCCAAAATCACTGCAGATGGTGACTGCAGCCATGAAATTAGAAGATGCTTACTCCTTGGAAGAAAAGTTATGACCAACCTGGATAGTATATTCAAAAGCAGAGACATTACTTTGCCGACTAAGGTCCGCCTAGTCAAGGCTATGGTTTTTCCTGTGGTCATGTATGGATGTGAGAGTTGGACTGTGAAGAAAGCTGAGCGCCGAGGAATTGATGCTTTTGAACTGTGGTGTTGGAGAAGACTCTTGAGAGTCCCTTGGACTGCAAGGAGATCCAACCAGTCCATTCTGAAGGAGATCAACCCTGGGATTTCTTTGGAAGGAATGATGCTAAAGCTGAAACTCCAGTCCTTTGGCCACCTCATGCGAAGAGTTGACTCATTGGAAAAGACTCTGATGCTGGGAGGGATTGGGGGCAGGAGGAGAAGGGGACGACCGAGGATGAGATGGCTGGATGGCGTCACGGAGTCGATGGACATGAGTCTGAGTGAACTCCGGGAGATGGTGATGGACAGGGAGGCCTGGCGTGCTGGAATTCATGGGGTCGCAAAGAGTGGGACACGACTGAGCGACTGAACTGAACTGAGCAACCAATAAAACTAATACACACGTGAAGGTGCAGGAAAATGTCAACCATAACCAGGAGGAAAATCAACCAATAGAAGAGACCCAGAAGTGAAAGAGAGGAGGAAATCAACAGAAAATAACTTTAAAACAGCTCTTTTAAATGTCAAAAATGCGCTCAGATATATATTTTTAAAGCATGAACATCAGTGCTGCCAGGGGACGTGGCACGTCCTTTCTGCTCTCACACTAGTCGTGTGTCACCACATGCACCCTGAGCATGCAGAATGATGCCAGCAAGTGGGGGGACCTGCACTTGCCATGGAAATGCCCCACCAGCAACTGTACCACCAGTACCAAGGACCAGCTGAACCTGGCCAAGGCTGACAAAATGACAGGCAGCTTCAAAGGCCAGTTTAAAACAAGGCTACCTGCGGGGCTCTTCACAGGATGGGAGAGTTAGATGACCAGTCAAGGCTTATGGCATTGTGTAAAAGAACTTCTGACTAGACAGGATCATGGAAATGTGAAATATTTTTCATGAATAGTGACCTCCTCAGAAAAGAAAAACATGAGTATAATGAGGATACAAATGTAAGATGTAAAGAGCCAAAAAGAATTGCTAGAGATAGAAAATCTGAAATGAAAATTCCATTGGGTGGGATTAACAGATATTACAGAAGAAAAAAGATGATCTGGAAGACATCATTAGAAACCATCCAAAATGAAGCAGAGAGAAAAAAGATTGAAAAACAAATGATCTGAGCCTCAGTGATTTATCATATTCTATCAGGTGATCTAACATACGTGTAACTGGAGTCCAGGATAAAAAAGGAGAGAAGGGACAGGAAAAAATATGGGAAGAAATATTCAGCCAGAGTATTTCCTAATATTATGAAAATTACAAACTCACAGTTGTGAAGCCATCAGAGAAAAGAGGCAAAATTAGGTACAGAGGAACAAAGACAATAAATATCTCAGACTTTTTGTCAGAAACCATACAAGTTAAAGACAATGGAATGATATCACTAGAGTGCTAAAAGAAAAATAACTTACTATCTTAGAAATCTACAAGCAATGAAAATAACTTTAAGAATTGAAGGAAAAAACAAACTTTTCCAGGCAAACAAGTGTTGAGAGAATTAAGGTTCAGCTAACTTGCACTACAATGAATGTTAAAGGAAGTTCCAGACCCAGGTGGTTACACTGATGAATCCTGTCAAACACTTAAAACAGAAATCTCACCAGTGCTACACAGACTATCTTGTAAAGTAGATGAGAAAGTAGTACACCTAGGAAATATTCCTTAGAAAAAATATTCATTTTCTAAAGACATTAACTTGATACCAAGTCCAAACAAAGACAGTAAAGACAAAGTAAACTATAGCCAAATATCCCCCATGAACACAGATACAAAAATCATCTACAAAGCATTAACAAATCAAAAAATATTAATAAATCAAATCCAGCCAAAAAGTTTTGAGTACATGAATACACACACACACACACATTTATCCCTTACCCAGGAATGAAAAGTTGAATTAAAGTGCAAAAATTAATCAGTATAGTTCACCATATTACAGAATAAAACAGAAAAATCCATATGATAATCTCAATAGAACAGAAAAGGTACTAGCCAATTCAAAATTCCAAAGTAAGGATAGAAAGAAATGTCCTTAACCTGATAAAGAGCATATACAAAAAAATCACACTTGCTGTCATACATAATGGTGAAAGACTGAATGCTTTCCCTTTCAGGTCAGAAACAAGTCAAAGATAGACATTTTCATCACTTCTAACATTGTAATAGAGGTCTTAATCATTTTAACAAAGCTCAAGAGAGAAACGAAAGGTATACGGATTGGAAAAGAAGATACAAAATTGTCTATATTCATAGATAACATGTTTCTCTACAAAGAAAACTTTAAGGAATAAATGAGTTTAGGAAGATCATGAGATTTGAGGTCAATATACTAAAATCAACTGGATCTCTACAATGCTAAAAAGATAAAAACTACAAAAATGAAACTTTAAAAATACTACTTACAATGACATATCTAGAGATGAGTTCAACAAATTATGAATAAGACCTGTACATGAAAACTACAAAATATTCCCAAGATAAATGAAAGACCTAAATAAATAGACATAGAATGTTCATGGATTAGAAAACTCAATATTAAGATGTCAACTGTCCTCAGAATAATGTATAAATGCGATCCCAATAAAATCCAAACCTACTCTTGCTTTTTATAGAAATTGATAACCTGATTCAAAAATGTGTTTGGATATGCAAAATACCTAGATGGCCAAACCAACACTGAAGTAGCACAACAGAGCCAGAGGATTTATACTATCTGATTTCCAGACTTACTATAAAGCTATAGTAACCAAGACAGTATGATCTTGTCATAAGGAGCAACTAAAGCTTAATGTAACAGAACAGTCTAGAAACTGACCCATATAAAGGTAGTAGGTCTTCCCTGTAGCTCAAATGGTAAAGAATCTGGCTGCAATGCAGGAGACCCAGGTTTGTTCCCTGGAGAAGGGAATAGCAGTCCACTCCAGTATTCTTGCCTGGAGAACCCCATGGAAAGAGGAGCCTGTTGGACTACAGTCTGTGGGATCAGAAAGAGTCAGACTCAACTGAGCAACTAAAACTACTACTCTACTACAACATTACTACTATGATAGGAGCAGTAGATTTTCAACAAAGCTGCCAAGGTAATTCAGTGACGAAAGGGTATTCTTTTGAAAAATAAAAAAGCTCTCAAAAACAAGTCCTGGAAAAACCAGATATTCATATGAGAAATATGAATCGCAACTCTTTCTTTATACCACACACAAAAATTAACTAAAAACGCATCATAAACCAAAATACAAAACCTGAAGCTATAAAACTGCTAAAATAAAACAAAGAGGAAAATACTGCAACTTGTGGGGCTAGCCAGTTATATTTTTAGAGACAACACGAAACATAATAACAAAAAATCAAAATCAGGTAAGTGAACCTGATCAAAATGTAAGACATTTGCTCTTCAGAAGAAATCATTTAGAAAATGGAAAGCTAAGCCACAAATTTGGTTAATAATTGTAATACATCTATCCCTGGTGGCTCAGACAGTAAAGAATCTACCTGCACGTGGAAGACACAGGTTCAGTCCCTGGGTTGGGAAGATCCCCTGGAGAAGGGAATGGCTACCCACTCCAGTATTTTTGCCTGGAGAATTCCACGACAGAGGAGCCTAGTGGGCTACAGTCCATGGGGTCACAAAGAGTTGGAAATGACTAATATGTAAGTAAAGTGTAAGTAATACACTTNGGGTTGGGAAGATCCCCTGGAGAAGGGAATGGCTACCCACTCCAGTATTTTTGCCTGGAGAATTCCACGACAGAGGAGCCTAGTGGGCTACAGTCCATGGGGTCACAAAGAGTTGGAAATGACTAATATGTAAGTAAAGTGTAAGTAATACACTTTATCTGACCAAGGACTTGCATCTAGAAAATATAAAGGGCTTTTTAACTGAAGAAGTCAAGTAATCCAGTTGAAAAATAGGGAAATATTTGTATAGATACTCTATAAAAGAAGATATACACAAAAAAAAACTTCAACATTATTACTTTTCAGAGAAATGCAATTTAAAACCATTGTGAACTACCACACATATCTATTAGAAAGACTAACTGTGAAAATACTGACAACACCAAGTGTTAGCAGGATGTAGAACAACTGAAATTCTCACATAGCTGGTAGGAATGTAAAGTGGTACAACTACTCAAAAAAAATTGATATTTTCTTAACAAGTTAAACATACCATTATGACCCGGCAATGCTACTCTTAAATATTCACCCAAAAGGAATAAAAACATATGTCCACCCAAAGACTTGGATACTAATAGTCAAAGCAGCTTTAGTCATAATACCCCCCAATCTAAAGACAATAAACATCCACTAAGAAACTAGTGGAAAACAAACTCTAGTAAAGACATCGTGAAATACCATCAAGCAGTAAAAAGGAGTGAACAACAATGTGGATGAATCTCTGAACAATTATGCTGAATGAAATTAGCCAGACACAAAAGACTAGGTACTGTATACTTCCATTTATGTGAAATCTTAGAAAAGGAAAAACTTATCTAAGGTGGGAAAAAATGGGAATGACTAGGAAGGGATAGTGGATAGTTTGAGAGTGACGGAAATGTTCTGTGTTTTGATTGCGGTGGTAGTTATATGGGTAGGCATGTTTGTTGAAATTCATCGAACTGTATGTGTACATAAAGAAAGGCATTATAGTAAGTGTAAGTAAAAGTTATTTTAAAAAGAAAGGGAGTGTATGTAAGCAAGCTAAGGGTCACTGGAGTCAAACAGCCTAAACTAGACCAGCCATCAGTAACACTCCATCAGATCATGTGACAGTTTCAAGAAGGGGTACTCAGAGCCCACCTCAAATATTTCAATCTGGTAGCCCATGCTCACTGTGTGGAAAAATCTCTTCCCCAGAGGAGCAAAGGATCGAGAAAGGTGGCAGCCAAGGGGGAGGGACAGGCTGTTCTGAGCCCCTGGTTCTTGGCTCTTACAAGGTTTCCTGATCACCACCCCCTCTCCACTGACAATTTTAGTTTAAACTAGTTTGGTCGCATTCCTGTCATCTGCCACCTGAGGCATTTTTAATGGAAAAGAACACTGAGCTTTGAAGAAAGCCGGTCCCCAATTCCAGCCTTGCCCAGCGCCAACTGGGGATGAAATGTTGGGGTGGAGTGGGCAGAGGACAGAGGAGAGGCAGCTGTTGCCTCTGTTTAGTAAACACAAAGCTGACTGGGAGAGTGAACTCTCAGTCAGTGCCTGACACTGCCAGGAGAAGGATGGAGGGAGAACAGACAACAAACACAAGCACTGTTCAGGGAGAATGGGGCGAGACCAAGAGGCTGCACGAGATTCCCTGTGGCCATGGCTGGATCACAGCAGCAGCAACCCGTCAGCCCTCCTCGGCCCCTGCAGAGCTCCCTCTGTGGGCCTAGAGGGCAGCACTTGGCCAGGGAGGCCCAGAAAGCACGCCTTGCATTTCCTGCCTTCTTCTGCCCAACCCAGGTTACCCCTCCCCTGATGACAGATACGCTGCCCCAGAAAAGACAACCTGAGACCTGACAGAACCAGGGCTGGGCAGTACCCAGTTGTTCAGCCTGGGAGGGCTTCCACCTGCATGAGCTCAGTGGCTTTGTACTGTGACCTTCCTTACAGTTACCCAACCAAGAGCCCCCTTCATTTAAGGGCAGGATTTTTTTTCCAGCGATAACTCACCTGTGCCTAGAGCGCTGCCTTTAGGCACGTGACCTCAGGTCAGGTGCACAGCAAACTGTGTTTGCTGTGAAAAAGTAATTTCTACTGAACTGAGGAGTAAATTAGCTCAGAGAGGGCAAGGGACCACTCAGAGTCACATGGCACTGCGTGGCGGGTGGATCTCATTCTAGGGTGGGTGTTTGTCCCTTATATTTCTCCACCTCTCTAGTGTATGGTAGGGATGGGAGGCATTGTATGTTCAGAGCAGGAAATATCCTTCTGGTTAGACACTTGACGAGATTACCTCACATGCTTCAGCCCCTCATTAATAGTCTGTGAGTCCTGGGGAAAAAAATCCGTTCTCTCCTCTGACCCTGTTTCCTCCCCTCTAAATGGAATGAACAGCCTTCAGGCAAGGGGTCAGGAACATTTTTCAGAACTGTCTACGGAGGCAATGACTAGCTTTGTGAGCCATACTCGACTCTGCCTTAAAGCCTGAAAGCAGCTCTTGTTGTTGCTGTCATTGTTTAGTCACTGAGTCAGGTCTGACTCTGCGATGCTATGGACTGTACCCAGGTTCTTCTGTCCATGGGATTTTCCCCGCAAGAATACTGGAGTGGGTTGCCATTTCCTCCTCCAGGGGAATCTTCCCCACCCAGAAACCACACCTGCGTATCCTACATTGGCAGGAGAATTCTTTACCACTGAGCCACCTGGGAAGCCCCAAAGCAGCCGTGGATAGTACTTAACTGAATGAGCCTGATCCTGTTGCAGTGAAGTGTTATTTATGGATGCTGACGTTTGAATTTCATTTAAATCTCATGTGTCAACACTATTTTTCTTTTTGTTTTCTTCCACCCATGTGAAGATGTAAAACTCATTCTTAGCTCAGTCTGCTGTATATAGGCGGCTGGCGGAATTTGGCCGGCTGGTGATAGTTTGTGAACTCCTGTCCTAGGCTATAGGGTTTCTTCAAGGGCGACTGCCTGTCAGGTGTACTGATGCACCTCCGGGGGTGGAAGGCACTTTGCAGCCAGCCAGACTCTGGGCTACTTCGAAGCCGCTCTAGCCCAGGCAGTGTAGCGTCCCGCCGGGGCCCTCTGCTGGTACCCGGTCCCCATCCTAGGGGGCCGCCCTCACCCAGCTTCCAGCGCGCACTCACCCAGGGCGCCCGCGCACAGCAGGGAGCAGATGACGAGCCTCATTCTCTTCGTTGGCGCGCGACACCTACCCGGCTCCCGGGGCCTCAGCTAGCTTTACCTGCCCGCGAGGGGGCGGATCCGCCTCCTCGGAAGGATTCGCTCTTCCGGCGGATCGTCCTCGCCACACCCCCATCCCTTGCGCGGGCATCTCGCCAGCCGCGCCTCGGCTGCATCTCTGCTCGGCGCCAGGAGCTGCGAGGCTGGATCTCCGCTCGCCAGCTAGAGCCGCACCCAGATGAGCCGCAGCAACCCTGGAGCCCGCTGGAGAGAGACACTGAGGCCCAAGGTGAGAGTGACCGCCTGGGCCCCAGGTTAGTTACTAAAATGCAGGTTCCTTGACTTCTAGACGTAGACAGCAGCTCTTGCGTGGCCCTCCCTTTCGGGACTGAGGGGCGGTAGACGAGGTGAAACCTGTGGATCCCTCCTCTAGGAAGGCATGTACCCACGTATATACAACATTTTGAACACAATTTTCAGCGATCCTCAGACTCTTCCGCCTAAGCGTTCCGGATGCCCACTCCAGGTCACTCCCAGAAGCTCTCCTACCCGCAACCCCCATAAAATGGTCTCCTGCAACCCTGTGCTGAAGGCTGAGATCTGGTGAAGCGCAGGTGCAGACTGAGGAAGACTTCCTCCGGAAGTGTATGAGCTCTGCCTGGGGCAAGTCTTCCGAATTTAGAGAGAATTTGAAAAACTTTCTTGAATGTAATAAACATACATGAAACTTCACATGTCCCAAGTATAAAACGATGAATTATCACCAAGTGAGCACAAGCGCATAATACACGAAAAGGAACGTTAATAGGGTGGGATGCCCCTCCTCAGTTACTTCCCATCTTCCCACAAGCCAACACAGACTAATTCTGCTGACTGTTTAACTTTACAGACATAGAATCATACCATATGTACAATGTTGCATCTGGCTTCTTTCACTCAAGGTTACATTTGTAAGATTCATCTACCTTGCTGTTTATGCACAATCCCAGGCTTCGTGTTGCTCAGTTCAGTTCAGCCCAGTTCAGTCACTCAGTCCTGTTTCTTTGGAACCTCAAGGACTGCAGCACACCAACTCCCAGAGCTTGCTCAAACTCATGTCCATTGAGTCCTTGATGTCATCCAATCATTTCATCCTCTGTCATTCCTTTCTCCTGCCTTCAGTCTTTCCAGGATCAGGGTCTTTACCAATGAGTCAGTTCTTCCCATCAGATGACCAAAGTATTGGAGCTTCAGATTCAGCATCAGTCCTTCCAATGAATATTCAGGACTGATTTCCTTTAGGATGGACTGGTTTGATCATCTTGCAGTCCAAAGGACTCTCAAGAGTCTTCTCCAACACCATAGCTCAAAAGCATCAATTCTTCAGCACTCAGCTTTCTTTGTGGTCCAACTCTCACATCCATACATGACTACTGGAAAAACCATAGCTTTGACTAGATGGATCTTTGGTGGCAAAATAATCTCTCTTATTTTTAATATGCTGTCCAGGTAGATTTGATATGCTGTGGTAGATTTTCTTCCAAGGAGCAAGTGTCTTTTAATTTCATGGCTGCAGTCACCATCTGCAATGATTTTGGAGCCCAAGGAAATAAAGTTTCTCACTGTTTCCATTGTTTCCCCAGCTATTTGCCATGAAGTGATGGGACTGGATGCTATGATCCTAGTTTTTTGAATGTTGAGTTTTAAGCCAGCTTTTTCACTCTCCTCTTTCACTTTCATCAAGAGGCTCTTCAGTTCCTCTTTGCTTTCTACCATAAGGGTGGTGTCATCTGCATATCTAAGGTTATTGATATTTCTCCTGGCTATCTTGATTCCAGCTTGTGCTTCATCCGTCCTGGCATTTTGCATGGTGTAATCTGCATATAAGTCAAATAAGCAGGGTAACAATATACAGCCTTGATGTACTCCTTTTGCAATTTGGAACCAGCCCATTGTCCCATGTCCAGTTCTAACTGTTGCTTGTTGACTTGCATACAGATTTCTCAGGAGACAGATAAGGCAGTTTGGTATGCTCATCTCTTGAAGAATTTTTCACAGTTTTGTGATCCACACAGTCAAAGTCTTTGGCATAGTCAATGAAGCAGAAGTAGATGTTTTTTATGGAATCCTCTTGCTTTTTGCATTATCCAACGGATGTTGGCAATTTGATATCTGGTTCCTCTGCCTTTTCTAATTCCAGCTTGAGCACCTGGAAGTTCTCAGTTCATATACTGCTGAAGCTTCATTTCGAGAAGTTTGAACATTACTTTGCTAGCCTGTGAGATGAGTCCAATTGTGCAGTCGTTTGAACATTCTTTGGCATTGCCTTTCTTTGGGATTGGAATGAAAACTGACCTTTTCCAGTCCTGCGGCCACGGCTGAGTTTTCCAACATTGCTGGCATATTGAGTGAAGCACTTTCACAGCATCATCTTTTAGGATTTGAAATAGCTCAACTGGAATTCCATCATCTCCACCAGCTTTGTTCATAGTGATGCTTTCTAAGGCCCACTTGACTTCACATTCCAGGATGTCTGGCTCTAGGTGTGTGTGAGTGATCACACCATTGTCATTATATGGATTGTGAAGATCTTTTTTGTACAGTTCTTCTAGTATTCTTGCTACCTCTTCTTAATATCTTCTGCTTCTGTTAGGTCCATACCATTTCTGTCCCTTATTGAGCCCATCTCTACATGAAATGTTCCCTTGGTATCTCTAATTTTCTTGAAGAGATCTCTAGTCTTTCCCATTCTATTGTTTTCCTCTATTTCTTTGCACTGATCACTGAGGAAGGCTTTATCTCTCCTTGCTTTTCTTTGGAACTCTGCATTCAAATGGGTATATCTCTGGGTTATCCCTCTCCTTTCCCAGAAACTTGGCACCTCTAATGTCTAATGCTCTTAAATAGATGTTTTCTGGGGCTTTATCCACATCTGGATGTGCTCAACAGGAGCATGGTTCTTATACAGGCTACTTCAACATGACAGAAGAACAAATGAGGACAACATTAGCTACTAATTGTTAATCTTTATTTTTTTTAATATTCTAGCATATTGTTAACTGAATGAATGAATTTTACAGGTTATTGTGCTCATTTCCAACTGTTCCAACTCCTCATTTATTCATACCTTTGGAAGGAAATAGGGTCTAACATTTTTTTCTTGTTTTACATGCTAACTCTAAGTTGGAAAATAGTGTCTCAAGATGTAAGGCTCAAAAAATTGTCAAATAGGTTAATAAATGCACATAAAGGATTATCTCAAAAGCAGATTGAGCAATATTCTCTGTAGGCCAGTGGACAAAAACTAAATAGGGTCAAGAGGTGAGTGTTTCTCTTAAGGTTAATGATCTGCCTAAAGCTAACATAGCCTAAAACCAGTAGCCCAAGATCCCCAGTGACCTCTGAGTGGGGCAAACTCTGGAAAATTCCTATTTATTGTAACCAAGTCATATTGCAAAGGAAGGATATCCATAATCCTAAAGTCATCAATGTTGCTTTGACATAATCATAACAGCAGAGCAGGTTAGATTGTATCATAGGAAACAATTTAAAGACTTCATGATGGCCTTTGGAAAATTAGGAATTTGTAAATTTATCATAACTGTGTGCCAGGCACTAAGCTAAGTGTTTTTCAAATATTAATTTATAGTAAACTCATAAGTTACTATTATCATCTCCATTTCATACAGGAAGAAAGTGAAGCACCAAGAGGTTAAGTAACTTGCCTGAGGTCAGACAGACAGTACATGTCAGAGCCAGTATTCAAGCTAGGCATCCTGCTTCCAAGTCCATGCTCTTCCCCATGTGGCCTCTGGCATTCATCTCTGAACCTGTTTCACTCTTTTCCTCTTTCCAAGGGCCTTTCTGATAATAAAAACAGTTTTTGAAATGGTAACACATTTGTTTAAACCCTGGCAACTTCAGAATTCATTAGGTTGGTACTAGTTGACATAACAGATAAAATGCCCAATCTCAATGGTTTAACATAACGGAAGTTGGCTTCCTGCTAGTATAAAGCCCAGTTGGAATCAGAGGTCTTATTTTGTTGGAGAGGCAGGGATGCAGGGAGGGGGGTCCACCTTCATAGCTCTGGTTGGTCAATTAGAGATACAGGCTAAGAGATGCTCTGCCATTTTCAACATGTGGTTTCCAAGACTGCCTTGTATGTTGACACCTAGAATAAGGAAGTGTGTGAGGTACAAGAGGTTTCCATGAACTAGGTCTAGAAGTGCTATGCATCACTTCTGTTTATATTCTATTAGCTATAACTCAGTCACATGACCGCACCGAGATGCAGACAGGATGGGAACTGGAATCCCTGGCTCAGCAACTTTGTCCCAGCCACAACATACACTATCAAAGAGGATCACATGTCTTCGGTCTTTTGTCTTTGTGTTTCCCCAGAAAACACACTTTTAGATAAAACTTTTCAAGTGTTTTATTTGGTAAAATAAAGAATATTTGCTAAAATTAAGTTAGAGAATGGGAAAGAGAGACAGGGATAAAAAGGCAACCAAAGAATATACTGACAGGTCAGTTGCCACCATGGAGACTGGAGCTTAATTCCACTGGGGAAACTCTGGGAGCGAGGGTAAAATAGCCCACCCAAGAGGCTTGCAAACAAGAGTCTTTGTACACCAACTCCTGTCAGTAATTGTTTGAAGGTTTTTTTCCCATGGGTCATAAATCCCCTTGCTTCCTGGGCTACTGTGCAGATGGCAAAGCCGATTCCCGGTGTCACAGAATGCTTTCATGCAAAGAAACACAGGTGCTGGCAGTTGGAAGTTTCCCAGTATGCCTGTGAGTGGTAAGGCTGAGGGGATATACATGGGATGCTAAGGATCTGCTACACAATCTCTGCCAGAATCCACCAGCTGGTCCAGTGACATATGGACTGAAAAGATTGAGTGCTGCTCACCCCTCATCCCCACCAATCACATGGTGATATAGAATAGTGGAACAGGGACAGAACAGCTACAGTAAAATTTCTTTTCAGAAAGTCCCGGAAAGAGGAGAGATTCCTAGCTTTTGCTGATCAGTATCAACTTTGAAGTCCTCCTGGAGAGGCATTGGATAGTTCCTCTTCCTGACTCAGGTTCTGCTCTCTGAAAGTAGTTCCTTTTCTCAGTGTTCTCCAAAGACCCTCTTGGAGGGTCCTCCTTCTCTGTGCTCCTCTCTAACCAGGTCTGGATAGGGTATTGAGAAACTAGTGCTCCCTGAAGGCTGCATGACTTTTCACCCACTTCCTATTATGCAAGCTTGAAAATTGTATTAAAGTTTGAATACTCAGAATTTCTGGTTTTCTTCACAAAACAATGACCTCAAAACCCTAGTAACCTTCAGATCTACTTGCTCCCAGTTAGTTTCACACATACAAGACAAAGGCAAGGCCTGAGTGGTGAAGCTGGTGAAGATACCTGAGACATATTTATTGATTCCATAGATAGCAAAAATAGAAGAAGCCAAAGGTGCTAGCTCCCTGGGTCCTTACCCACACGCTGAAAAGGATGACACCAAAGAAAAGGGGCTGGTGACTGCAACTGAGATTTGCAGTCCAGTTCCTCATCACTGGGGAACCAAATCTAGATCATAGCTATGTGGTTTTATATTCTGCAGCTCTATTCTGAGGGGACAGTGCAGAGAGCACACTTCATCAGAATCTGGGAGGTGATGAGAAGCAATCTCAGGACATTCTTCTGGGGCAGGTGGGAAGACAAGTGGGAGGTGGCCTCCATCCTCTCATGTTCCAGCAGGATCACAGAGTGTTTGGCTTAGATGTGCTGCAGTTTCAACCTTCATCTGTATGGATACGTACAAGTTTGCCAGGAAGCCATGGGAAAGCTGTTCCCCTACAGTAGTTGCCACACTCACAGTTCTCTCCTGGTCTAATTTTCAAGCCTGATTGCTATTCTTTACCCCATACCTGTTTCTCTCTCAATTAATGGTACCTAACAATCACTTCATGGTAAATAGATGTGGCGAAAATGGAAACAGTGACAGATTTTATTTTCACGGGTTCCAGAATCACTGCAGATGGTGACTACAGCCACGAAATTGAAAGACACTTGCTCCTTGGAAAAAAGTTATGACAAACATAGACAGCTATTAAAAAACAGAGACATCATTTTGCCTACAATGGTCCATATAGTCAAGCTATGGTTTTTCCAGTGGTCGTGTATGGATTTGAGAGTTGGACCATGAAGAAAGCTGAGCACCAAAGAATTGATACTTTTGAATTGTGGCACTGGAAAAGATTCCTGAGAGTCCCTTGGACTGCAAGGAGATCAAACCAGTCAATCCTAAAGGAAATCAGTCCTGAATATTCATTGGAAGGACTGATGCTGAAGCTCCAATACTTTGGCCTCCTAATGCAAAGAGCCATTTCATTGGCAAAGAACCTAATGCTGGGAGAGATTGAGGGCAGGAGGTGAAGTGGGTGACAGAGGATGAAGTGGTTGGATGGCATCACCAACTCAATGGACGTGAGTTTGAGCAAACTCTAGGAGATAGTGAAGGATAGGGAAGCCTGGCCTGCTGCAGTAGATGGGGTCTCAAAGAGTCAGACATGACTTAAGAGACTGAACAACAACAAGCCAGGTTGAGGAGGAGGTCTTTCTCCTACCCTTACCTAGGTCTTTCTCACATGGATGGGTTATAATGTACGTTTGTTCTGGAAAACGTCTCTCAGGTTTCGTTTCATTTTTAGGGCCTAGACGCAATCAGCTTTTCCAACCTTGCAAAATCCAAGTTTTGGATTTTTAAATTCCTTTTACTTCTTGCATGTAAACAAGCTAATCCTTCCCTGAGTTTAGCACTTTCTTATAATACCAAATTAAATGCAGCCAATAGCAACCAATGCATGCTAATAACATCCTATTTTACCTCCTCTTCCTACACTTCAGTGGATTCAGTTGACCTATATGTTCTACCTTCCAGGTATGAAGACAACAGTCTAAATAAATATTTTGCCACCACAGAGACTATTTCTATAGCAAGAAAGATCATTTACTAACCTCATTTTAAAATTATACATCCCCTTATTTGTACATAGTCTTTGTGGTGACAAAATATTTATTTAAACTGTTGTCTTCATACCTGAAAGGTAGATCATAGGCCTATTAAGTGATCAAGTATAGAAGGAAGAGGTAAAATTAACCTTATTTTAAAATTATACATCCCCTTATTTATACATGGGGCTTCCTTGGTAGCTTAGATGGTAAAGAATCTGCCTGCAATGCAGGAGACCCAGGTTAGTTCCCTGGGTTGGGAAGATCCCCTGGAAAAGGAAATGGCTACCCACTCCAGTATTCTTGCCTGGAAAATCCCATGGACAGAGCCTGGTGGGCTACAGTCCATGTGGTTGCAAAGAGTCAGACACGACTGAGCAACTAATGTCAGTGTTATTTGTATGTATTTATTCATTCAAATCACTGGAAACAAATATAAAACACTATCGCTGAAAAAGTCTGGTTTTAGTTTATGTTGTAGTTTTCAGAAATCTCATCAATGTAGCAAAATATAATGGGAAATATTCATATTCACATTACCCATGTTTTAAAAATAACTATCTTTTTATATTTGTTTCCTGCATTTTTCCATTTTACAAATGGATAGATTTCCCTTTAGGCTTACCCCAAGCAAAGTCTAGAGTGTCTGGCTCTAGGTGACAGAAGTGCTAAGGAAACAGGAAGGCGAGGGGAAAGTTAATGCCCAGATCCCATCTTCAGGGCAGCTTCTTAAGAGCACATCACAACTTTTCTGTGCTTTCACTAACATCTTCATGGGTGAAAATCCATATAACTGTTTTCACCCTTTCCTAAAGGATTACTCTTCAAGCAAACTTCAACATGAATCAGAATCATTCTGAAGGCTTGTTGAAACACAGAGCAGCAGCCGCATCCTGGAGCTCAGCCGGCCTGTGGTTGGACTCATGAAGGTTCATTTCTACTAAGTTCTCAGGTGATGATGGTGCTAGTGGTCCAAACACCACACAACATACACAACCACTGCTCTAGCCAATGCCCTAGATTAACCAGGGCACCTCAGAAACAGATAAAGACCATTTCTGCCCATGAGATGACACAGACGGCAAAACTTGTCACCTGGCCTCCTATTCCAAAGAGGAGATCAACTCCCCTGCTATTCAAAGTCAACCACTAAAAGCTAAACAGTTAATTTCATTCTCAGATGGTAAAGAATCCACCTGCAATGCAGGAGACCTGGGTTCAATCCCTGGGTTGGGAAGGTACCCTGGAGAGGGGAAAGGCTACCCACTCTAGTATTTTTTCTGGAAAATCCGTATAGACAGAGGAGCCTGGTGGGCTACAGTCCATGGGGTCACAAAGAGTCGGACACAACTGAGTGACTAAACACAGCACATGACTCCTGTCTTCCTCCTCTGAGGCCTTCACTGGGTCCTAGAAATGTGAAGAATGGGCTCCTGTCCCTTGCAGAGATGTGTGGCAGCCTGTGACAAGGAGCATTTGGTGAGTCAGGAAGGACAGGGGGGTTCCAGTCATGGTGCCTCTGAACAACCCTAGGTGTGGCCACTTTCTGGCTGTGTGGCCCTGGGCCAGTCACACAGTCCCTGAGCCTCATTTTCTCATCTACATGACTTGAGAGGTGGCTACCCCCTCACAGTTGAAAGACAGTGTAGGAAGGGGGTGGTTGGAAAATATCAGGTAAATATTCACTCAGTTGAAAGATATTGGAGGAGGCTTGGTTGAAAGATACCAGGGAATAATCACTCAAGAGAAAGATACTGGGGGTAGGGGAAGGTGCTGGTTGAATAATACCAGGCTTTGCTCAGTTGTGTGAGACTAAGTGGTCTGTAATGAGTGGTTGGATATAAGGCTGATCTGATGCTTTTCCTCAATTTGGCTACCTTCATAGCATTTGTTGGGATAAAAGTGAGGATATTACATGAGAGCTTTGCTCTGAAGGAGAGGCATAAGGCTTCTCCCAGCTGCTTACTGTTTTCTCAGGCAACTGAGAAATTTACAGTAGTGGAGGCAGAATCCTCGTACCATGCAGTGGTCCCATAGGGAAACCCCGCTCATTAATTAAAACACTTTCTCATCCAGGGGTCACAAAGAAGAATTGGCCATTCAGTGATCGGAGCACCCATGGTGGTCTTAGATCACAGAAGGGAGAAATTGAGACATGTGAGAGGGCTGAAATGCCTCTAAGGTTAACCCTCGAGGGTTAAGTTCACAAGCAGTGCACTGGCTTACCACAGAATTGCATTAGTGAATTCTAATCTCAAAAATGCAACTTTAAAATGGGAAATACAGCCTCTCCAACACAGAAACAAGGGATATCAGAAAGCCAGCCTCTAACTGACACCCAAGCCAGGGTTAAGGACATACAAACTTATACTTGCAAGTACCTACTCAACTGGGAAAATTATACTAAAGAAGAACTCAACCTAAAAAAGGCCAAATCAGGGTTCTTCTGATATTCAAAAATTGCTATTTTTGTGCATGCAGAAAAAGCCAGCCACAAATCAAACAAACTGAGTGGAAGGCTTACTTTGATTGGTATTTAGAAGCTACTAAACTGGAAAAGGCTGCCAGAACTCTGTCTCTTCTTTTGCTCCTCCCGCAAATCTTTTCCTGTCTGGATTGCCTGGTCCAGATGCTGTATCTTTTTCTTTTCCAACTCATCTGCCTTCTGCTGCTTTTTCGTCCCCAGTAAAGGAAGAAAAAAAAAATCAGAAGTGATTATAACTNAACTGGAAAAGGCTGCCAGAACTCTGTCTCTTCTTTTGCTCCTCCCGCAAATCTTTTCCTGTCTGGATTGCCTGGTCCAGATGCTGTATCTTTTTCTTTTCCAACTCATCTGCCTTCTGCTGCTTTTTCTTCCCCAATAAAGGAAGAGAAAAAAAATCAGAAGTGATTATAACTCCCTTTAAGGAGGAACCTATTACAGGGAGAGATGAACCATCCTTAGTGTTTATAACACACCCAGGACCTAAGCAGAACTTTAGAGCCTTAGCTAAGGGATTTCCGATCCAAGTTAGGATCCATTAGGATTTGCTAAGGAATTTGAGTTACACATCTGGACTTATAAATCTGGGTTTTCAGATCTATATCAATTAATATAGCTGTTAGTTTCTGAAAGCAAAGCAAGGGAATGAATTTTTAAAAGCAGGATGTAAACATTCCTTAATGGATTTTGAACCACAGGCTCACACTGAATACAAGGAATTAGCTCAGAAATTGCTTGAACTTATCCCACAGGTTTTTCCAAAAAGAAAAAGAAGAAAGACCAGAGATTCACCAGTGCAAGCAAAGATCAGATGGATCAATTCTAGATTATTATGAAAGGTTTGAAAAAAAACTTTTAAGCAATATTCTGGCTTGACACCTGAATCATTCTCTAAGCACCAAAGCAGTCCCTTGCTTAACTCTGCTTTTTCAGAAGGCTTAAAGAAGCATTTGACTACTCTAGTCAAAGGATAACCTAGATTGGTCAGAGTTACAAACAATATGAAAGGTTTGAAAAAAAACTTTTCAGCAATATTCTGGCTTGACACCTGAATCATTCTCTAAGCACCAAAGCAGTCCCTTGCTTAACTCTGCTTTTTCAGAAGGCTTAAAGAAGCATTTGACTACTCTAGTCAAAGGATAACCTAGATTGGTCAGAGTTACAAACAAATGCCCTTGTTACATTGGCTGACCAATATTTCACAATCATTAAAAAAAAAAAGTAGGGGGTATCTACAAAAATGATCAACCTTCAATTGTGCCAATGCCTGTTGAAGTTTAACTGACTCTTGTTTAATTCCCAACTAGTAGAGAAAGCTAGCTTGGAAGAAAAAAAGATATATATATATATATATTCAAATTCTGACCCTGAGAGAATAAGGCCTACTAGGAAAACCTGATTTTCTCATCCTGTTTCTTAAGCCCAGAGTTCTAAGGATTATTTATTCTATCTTGACCATCTCTAATTCTTGAAACGGGGAGAAAGGGGATAGGGAAAATATTTAACTTATACCAATTATTATTTACAAGTAGTGAGCTGTATATTGGGATATATGTTTCATGACTAAGTTTAGAAAATGAAGCTATGAGATCCCTTGTTGTATCTGTCTGGATATATGTATGTCTCAATATGCATGTTTGGATAATATTTCAGAGGTTAATTTGTCAATGAGCTCTACTTAATTGAATTAAAGAAAATCAAGTATTTATATAAATTCTGAAAGATATAGAAGATAACTGGCCAGAATTAATTTCAGATTTACATAAACTGGGAAATATTCAATATTAAATTAATACCTGATATTAATGTTTAAGTTTTTTGACCTAATTAATATAGACATGTCTTTAGAGTCATCAACATTAAGTATAATACTTTTATTGCATCTGGATTTAAATAAAATCTTGTTATAGCTACTGCAACTTTGTCAGCAAGGAAGGTAACTTGATGTGAAGGAACTTTAAAGGAAAGAAAATACAAATAATGCAAGAGCTCTTAGAAAAACTCTATTAAGAATAATTATGCTTAGAACTGTCTATATAAAATAATCTCTCCAGATTCTGGTAACTTGAAATTCTAAAGTTGTGCTGAATTACTAAGTGATGGAAGTTTATTGAATAGCTAGGTCACTCCCAAATAAAATAAGATATTGAAACATTAATTACTAAACACTGGCTTTCTCTTTCAGAAACACTAAAGATATTTTGGGGGGTGGTCCTCAGATGGTGGAGGAATAGGATGGAGAGACCACTTTCTCCCCCAGAAATTCATCAAAAGAACATTTGAATGCTGAGTAAATTCTGCAAAACAACTTCTGAATGCTGGCAGAGGACACCAGGTACCCAGAAAAGCAGCCCATTGTCTTCAAAAGGAGGCAGGAAAAAATATAAAAGATAAAAAGAGAGACAAAAGAGGTAGGGATGGAGATGAGTCTTAAAAAAGAGAGAAGTTTCCAAACACCAGGAAACACTCTCACTGCTGAGTCTGTGGCGAGCCTTGGAACCTCAGAGGGCAACATAACCGGGAGGAAAAATAAATAAATAATTAAAGCCCACAGATTACATGCCCAACAGTAACTCCCAGTGGAGAAGCAGCGCAGACGCCAGCATCTGCCACTAGCAAGCGAGGGCTGGGGCAGGGAGACACAGGCTGCATTGCTTAGAGTAAGGACGGGGCCTGAATGCCCCAAGGGCAATCTGAGGGAACTAACTTGAGATAGTAAACCAGACTGTGGGATAGGTATCCCATGAAAAGCCCTAACCTAAGACACTGCCAGGCCCGCTCACAGAAGGAAGGACTGAGCAGAGCTAGCTGGCTGCAGACTGGCCCATCCCCCGCCAGAGACAGGCAGGCGAGGGCAGCCGGAGCCGGAAGGGGGCAATCACAGCCCCAGAGAGGCATCATCTGCCAAACTGCAAGCAGGCTTCATTGCTAACCAAGACTTCTTGGGATTCTGGGTCATCGACATCCACTGGGAGGGTCGCAGCCAGAGATTAGCTCCCCAGAAGAGACACATGGCACACCTGAGAAGGTGTGCCGGTTGTACACCCAGAAAACCAAGCAGCAGGGGCAGGGGAGGCGATAAGTCACAGCGACTGCACTCGCCAAGCTCCTGGTCACTTGAGCTGCTCAGACCTGGGAAAGAGACAAAACGCAGGCTCAGCTGAGTCTGCGTCTTTGTGGAGTACCCGAGTACCTGAACCTGAGCGGCTTAGACCTGAGAAGTGCATACAACCCAGGGCCGGCCTCAGACAGTTCCCGGCAGAGGAAGCTAGAGCCTAAGCAGTGTAGTCAGGGAAAGCACACGCGCCCTGAGTCGGGGCAAACCCAGTGTGGCTGAGAGACTGCGAGCACACGCCAGTGTTGTTTGTTTGCAGTGTTCCTCCCTCCCCACCGCCTACTGAGCAAGTAGCCTAAAAAAGTGTCCACCACCGCCCCCTTGTGTCAGAGCCGAAATGAGACACTGAAGAGACCAGCAAACAGAAGAAGCTAAAACAGAGGGAACCGTCTTGGAAGTGACAGGTGCAATAGATTAAAACCATGTAGTTAGCACCGACTACATGGGAAGGGGCCTATAGATCTTGAGAAGTATAAGGCAGATCAAGGAACTATCTGAAAATGAACTGATCCCACACTGTCCATAACAACACCAGAGAAAGTCCTAGGTATATTTTTACTATTATCACTTTCTAAATTTGTAAAAAAAAATTTTTAATTTTTAAGTCCTCTATTACTCCTTTAATTTTCATTTTTATAACCTCTATTACTTTTCAAAAGAAGACCCTATTTTTAAAGCAAACTTCATATATATACATTTTATAATTTTTGTGACTTTGTTTTTTTCTTTAATATTGTATTTTTGAGAATCCAACCTCTACTCTAGATTTTTAATCTTTGCTTTTTGGTATTTGTTATTAATTTTGTACCTTTAAGAAACCAATCTTCAGTACCCATTTTTACCTGTGAGAAAGATTGCTGGCTTGACTGCTCTCTCCCTCTCTCGACTCTCCTTTTTTTCCACTAGGTCTCCTCTATCTCCTCCCTCCCCCTTCCCTTCTCTACTCAACTCTGTGAATCTCTCTGTGTGTTCCAGACAGTGGAGAACACTTAGGGAACTGATTACTGACTAGATCTGTCTCTCTCCTTCTGAGTCCCCCCTTTATCCTGGCCACCTCTGTCTCCTTCCTCCCTCTTCTCTGTATAACTCCGTGAACATCTCTGAGGGATCCAGACTGTGGAGAGCACATAAGGAGGTGATTACTGGTTAGCTTGCTCTTGCCTCTTTTGATTCCCCCTCTTCTCCTCCTGGTCACCTCTACCTCCCTCCTCCTTCTTTTCTTCTCTTCTCCATGTAACTCTGTGAAACTCTCTGGGTGTCTTCACTGTGGAGAAACTTTTCATCTTTAACCTAGATGTTTTATCATCAGTGCTGTATAGATGGAGAAGTCTNAGAGTTCTAAGGATTATTTATTCTATCTTGACCATCTCTAATTCTTGAAACGGGGAGAAAGGGGATAGGGAAAATATTTAACTTATACCAATTATTATTTACAAGTAGTGAGCTGTATATTGGGATATATGTTTCATGACTAAGTTTAGAAAATGAAGCTATGAGATCCCTTGTTGTATCTGTCTGGATATATGTATGTCTCAATATGCATGTTTGGATAATATTTCAGAGGTTAATTTGTCAATGAGCTCTACTTAATTGAATTAAAGAAAATCAAGTATTTATATAAATTCTGAAAGATATAGAAGATAACTGGCCAGAATTAATTTCAGATTTACATAAACTGGGAAATATTCAATATTAAATTAATACCTGATATTAATGTTTAAGTTTTTTGACCTAATTAATATAGACATGTCTTTAGAGTCATCAACATTAAGTATAATACTTTTATTGCATCTGGATTTAAATAAAATCTTGTTATAGCTACTGCAACTTTGTCAGCAAAGAGTTCTAAGGATTATTTATTCTATCTTGACCATCTCTAATTCTTGAAACGGGGAGAAAGGGGATAGGAAAAATATTTAACTTATACCAATTATTATTTACAAGTAGTGAGCTGTATATTGTGATATATGTTTCATGACTAAGTTTAGAAAATGAAGCTATGAGATTCCTTGTATCTGTCTGGATATATGTATGTCTCAATATGCGTGTTTGGATAATATTTCTGAGGTTAATTTGTCAATGAGCTCTACTTAATTGAATTAAAGAAAATCAAGTGTTTATATAAATTCTGAAAGATATAGAAGATAACTGGGCAGAGTTAATTTCAGATTTACATAAGCTGGGAAATATTCAATATTAAATTAATACCTGATATTAATGTTTAAGTTTTTTGACTTAATTAATATAGACATGTCTTTAGAGTCATCAAGTATAATACTTTTATTGCATCTGGATTTAAATAAAATCTTGTTATAGCTACTGCAACTTTGTCAGCAAGGAAGGTAACTTGATGTGAAGGAACTTTAAAGGAAAGAAAATACAAATAATGCAAGAGCTCTTAGAAAAACTCTATTAAGAATAATTATACTTAGAACTGTCTATATAAAATAATCTCTCCAGATTCTGGTAACTTGAAATTCTAAAGTTGTGCTGAATTACTAAGTGATGGAAGTTTATTGAATAGCTAGGTCACTCCCAAATAAAATAAGATATTGAAACATTAATTACTAAACACTGGCTTTCTCTTTCAGAAACACTAAAGATATTTTTTGGGGTGGTCCTAAGATGGTGGAGGAATAGGATGGAGAGACCACTTTCTCCCCCAGAAATTCATCAAAAGAACATTTGAATGCTGAGTAAATTCTGCAAAACAACTTCTGAATGCTGGTAGAGGACACCAGGTAACCAGAAAAGCAGCCCATTGTCTTCGAAAGGAGGCAGGAAAAAATAAATTGAAACATTAATTACTAAACACTGGCTTTCTCTTTCAGAAACACTAAAGATATTTTGGGGGGTGGTCCTAAGATGGTGGAGGAATAGGATGGAGAGACCACTTTCTCCCCCAGAAATTCATCAAAAGAACATTTGAATGCTGAGTAAATTCTGCAAAACAACTTCTGAATGCTGGTAGAGGACACCAGGTACCCAGAAAAGCAGCCCATTGTCTTCGAAAGGAGGCAGGAAAAAATAGAAAAGATAAAAAGAGAGACAAAAGAGGTAGGGATGGAGATCCATCCCGGGAAGGGAGTCTTAAAAAAAGAGAGAAGTTTCCAGACACCAGGAAACACCCTCACTGCTGAGTCTGTGGCGAGCCTTGGAACCACAGAGGGCAACATAACCGGGAGGAAAAATAAATAAATAATTAAAACCCACAGATTACGTGCCCAACGGTAACTCCCAGTGGAGAAGCAGCGCAGACGCCTGCCCCTGCCACTAGCAAGCGAGGGCTGGGCAGGGAGGCACAGGCTGCATTGCTTAGAGTAAGGACGGGGCCTGAATGCCCCGAGGGCAATCTGAGGGAACTAACTTGAGATAGTAAACCAGACTGTGGGATAGGTATCCCGTGAAAAGCCCTAACCTAAGACACTGCCAGGCCCGCTCACAGAACGAAGGACTGAGCAGAGCTAGCTGGCTGCGGACTGGCCCATCCCCCGCCAGAGACAGGCAGGCGAGGGCAGCCGGAGCCGGAAGTGGGCAATCACAGCCCCAGAGAGGCATCATCTGCCAAACTGGAAGCAGGCTTCATTGCTAACCAAGACTTCTTGGGATTCTGGGTCATCGACATCCACTGGGAGGGTCGCAGCCAGAAATCAGCTCCCCAGAAGAGACACATGGCATAAGGTGTGCCGGTTGTACACCCAGAAAGCCAAGCAGCAGGGGCAGGGGAGGCGATAAGTCACAGCGACTGCACTCGCCAAGCTCCTGGTCACCTGAGCTGCTCAGACCTGGGAAAGACACAAAACGTAGGCCCAACTGAGTCTGCGTCTTTGTGGAGTACCCGAGTACCTGAACCTGAGCGGCTTAGACCTGAGAAGTGCATACAACCCAGGGCCGGCCTCAGACAGTTCCCGGCAGAGGAAGCTAGAGCCTAAGCAGTGTAGACAGGGAAAGCACACGCGCCGTGAGTCGGGGCAAACCCAGTGTGGCTGAGAGACTGCGAGCACACGCCAGTGTTGTTTGTTTGCAGTGTTCCTCCCTCCCCACCGCCTACTGAGCAAGTAGCCTAAAAAAGTGTCCACCACCGCCCCCTTGTGTCAGAGCCGAAATGAGACACTGAAGAGACCAGCAAACAGAAGAAGCTAAAACAGAGGGAACCGTCTTGGAAGTGACAGGTGCAATAGATTAAAACCATGTAGTTAGCACCGACTACATGGGAAGGGGCCTATAGATCTTGAGAAGTATAAGGCAGATCAAGGAACTATCTGAAAATGAACTGATCCCACACTGTCCATAACAACACCAGAGAAAGTCCTAGATATATTTTTACTATTATCACTTTTTAAATTTGTAAAAAAATTTTTTTTTAATTTTAAGTCCTCTATACTCCTTTAATTTTCATTTTTATAACCTCTATTACTTTTCAAAAAAGACCCTATTTTTTTTCACATACATTAGCAGTTTATTTTCAACTTTTTAATCAACCAGAGAAAAATAATTCATCTTATGGTTCCAACCCTTTGGAAGTTTAGAAACATTATTATTTTTTTTTAATTTTATTTTATTTTACTTTACAGTACTTTAGTGGTTTTGGCATACATTGACATGAATCTGCCACGGGTGTACACGAACTCCCAAACATGAACCCCCCTCCCTCCTCCCAACAGATCAAGGAACTATCTGAAAATGAACTGATCCCACACTGTCCATAACAACACCAGAGAAAGTCCTAGGTATATTTTTACTATTATCACTTTCTAAATTTGTAAAAAAAAATTTTTAATTTTTAAGTCCTCTATTACTCCTTTAATTTTCATTTTTATAACCTCTATTACTTTTCAAAAGAAGACCCTATTTTTAAAGCAAACTTCATATATATACATTTTATAATTTTTGTGACTTTGTTTTTTTCTTTAATATTGTATTTTTGAGAATCCAACCTCTACTCTAGATTTTTAATCTTTGCTTTTTGGTATTTGTTATTAATTTTGTACCTTTAAGAAACCAATCTTCAGTACCCATTTTTACCTGTGAGAAAGATTGCTGGCTTGACTGCTCTCTCCCTCTCTCGACTCTCCTTTTTTTCCACTAGGTCTCCTCTATCTCCTCCCTCCCCCTTCCCTTCTCTACTCAACTCTGTGAATCTCTCTGTGTGTTCCAGACAGTG
>SJYX01021700.1:138502-148988 GCA_006410675.1 Oreotragus oreotragus
GGGATTTCTTTGGAAGGAATGATGCTAAAGCTGAAACTCCAGTACTTTGGCCACCTCATGCGAAGAGTTGACTCATTGGAAAAGACTCTGATGCTGGGAGGGATTGGGGGCAGGAGGAGAAGGGGACGACCGAGGATGAGATGGCTGGATGGCATCACGGACTCGATGGACGTGAGTCTGAGTGAACTCCGGGAGATGGTGATGGACAGGGAGGCCTGGCGTGCTGCGATTCATGGGGTCGCAAAGAGTCGGACATGACTGAGCGACTGAACTGAACTGAACTGAACTGAACAGTTATTTGATTTGTGTATATTTTCCCCCTTCTTTGGGTAGCATTTTCACATTGTATTCTCTGGTAGACGAAAGTTTTAATTGTGATGAAGCCCAGTTTATCTGTTTTTTTCTCATTGCTTGTGTTTGTGGTGTCATAATTAAGAAATCATTACCAAAGGTAGTCATGAAACTTTCTCATACATTTTCTCATACAAGTTTTGTTTTTATTCTTTAGAGCTTTGATCTGGGTATTACGTAATTTTCCTCTGCTCATTGGAATTATCATATGGTTTTTCCTTCTTGGTGTGATAAATTGTATTAGTAGATTTTATATTGTCAAATCAAGTTTAAAGTCTTCTGGATGTGATATATTCATCTTTTTTACACATTACTATATTTAGTTTGCTAATATTTGATTTGAGCTTTTATCTACTCAGTGTGATACTGACCTATACTTTTCGTTTTTCTGTTATCTTTGTTGGGTTTTGTTATTAATTGATAAAATGGATTGGGGGATTATTCTTTTTAAAAAAATCTCAGAGTTTGTGGTAAATTGTGAGGTTATTTTTTTCCTTTTTTTTTAAAAATCTCAGAGTTTGTGTAACATTGGGTTTCCCTTTCCTTGAATGTGTGATGAAGCTCATCTGTCTATTTGGGCCTAGTGTTTCTTTGTAGGAAAATTTTATAGTACTAATTCACTTAATGGATATAAAACTGTTCAGTTCTGTTTTTTTCTGAATCAATTTTTGTAAGCTGTGTTTTCTAGGAAGCTTAATGGCTAATTTTATTAGTCTTTTTAGCAAACAAACTTGATTCATAAATTTATTCTTTTTTCCTTCTGATTTCTTGAGTTGCGCGATTTGCTTTTTTTTTTCTTTTTTGGTAGTCTTTTAATCTAAGTATGTCAATAGATTTCTCTGAAAGTACTCACTCGCCTAGTTGTATTTCAAAAAAATTTTTAAAATTATTTTATATTTTGACCGCACTGGGTCTTCATTGCTGCACGCAGGCTTTCTCTAGTTTTGGAGAGGAAAGGCTGCTCTAGTTGCGGTGCACAGGCTTCTCATTGCAGTGTGTGGGCTCCTCCTTCCGGTGCCTTCTCCTGTGGAGCACGGGCTCTCGAGCACCTGGGTTCTAGCAGTTGTGGCATGGGCTCAGTAGCTGTGGCACATGGACGTCAGTTGCCCACAGCATGTGGACTCTTCCCAGACCAGGAATCAGACCCATGTCCCCTGCTTTGGCAGGCGGATTCTTACCTACTTTACCACCAGGGAAGTCCCAAAAGATCTTTTATGTAGAATTTTTGTAATTTGTTATTGTTGTTACTCACTTGCAGAGTCGTGTCTGACTCTTTGCCACCCCATGGACTGCAGCACTCCAGGCTTTCCTGTCATTCACTATCTCTTGGAGTTTGCGCAGACTCGTGTATCCATTAAGTCAATGACGCTATCTAGCCATCTCATCCTCTGCTGCACCTTTCTCTTTTTACCTCCAATTTTCCCCAGCTTTAGGGTCTTTTCTAATGAGTCTATTCTTTGCATCAGGTCGCCAAAGTAATTCTGTTCTAAATATTTTCTACTTTTATCATATCTTTGGTCTGTGAGGTGTTTAGGAAGTGGTTTTTGTAAATGTTCTTCTGTGCCTCAGAAAAATGTTTTCTATGACTGTTTGGAAATTTATACATTTATATGATGTAACCAGGTTTTGTCAGTTCTGTCTGTGCGTGAAATAGATGTTAAACCCTCTGTTGGAATGGTGACTGTCACTTTTCCATGCAGTTCTGTCACATTCAGCTCTTTTGTGTGTATTTTGAAGTTTCATTACATGGTGATCCTCATTTTCCTAATTTTTCTTTTACTTATTCAATCTTTCCCAGCATCAAGGTCTTTTCAAATGAGTCAGTTCTTTGCATCAGGTGGCCAAAGTATAGCAGTACTAGTCTAACCTAAATGTCCATCAGCAGGTTCACTTCCAGTCTGATGGCTTTCCCTTTTCTTAAAACTTTCTTTCAAAGAACAGAAGTTCCTAATTTCAATATAGCCCTATCAATCTTTTTTTCTTAAGGGTAGTAGTTTTGTGCCCTGCTTAAGAAATCTCTGCCTTAGACCAAGGTCATTAGTACATTCTATGCTATCTTCTAGAAGATTTATTGTTCTATATCTCATATTTAGGCCTGCATTCAACCTAGAATTAATTGTCCTATGTGAAAGGTGGGTCAAGATTAATTATTTTTTCCTCTTTAAATATCCAATTTAGCCGTTTAGTGATAAGACCATTGCTCTTCAGTGTCATCTTTTTCTACTGGTTTTATTTTATTCTTTTTATTTTTAAAAATATTTATTTATGTACTTGGCTTTGTCAGGTTTTAGTTACGGCATGCTGGATCTTCAGTCTTCATTGCTGGCATGTGGGATCTTTAGTTGTGGCCTATGAGATCTAGTTTTCTGACCACAGATCAAACCCAGGACCCATGGGAGCACTGGGAACATGGAATCTTGCCACTGGACCACCAAGGAAGTCCTACTGGTGTTAAATAATGCTAACTAAATGGAGGAAAGTTAAGAACGATGTTGTTTTGTTTCTTCTAATACCTATACAGCTTCCTGTTTGTGTACGTGGAAAAAAAAAAAGGTGAAGGTGCTAGTCACTCAGTTGTGTCCAACTCTTTGTACCATGGACTGTAGTCCACCAGTCTCCTCCAAGTGGCTATCTGGAAGCTATGGTAAAAGATTTTTGGGTTTTTTTTTGCTAAGCTGGATTTGTTTTTTTAGATATATTTTAATGATCCTTAAACCAAGACCACTGCAAGATTTGATGGCAGTCTTGGATTTTTGCCATAGTCTTGAGAAGGCAACTTAAATTGTTTTTTGTGTTGCTTTTATTTCTTTTTGAATCATTGGCAGGAAATAAAAAGGAGATTGCTTGAGGTCAAACTTTCTTCCCAAGATAAACTATATTGTTGCTGAAAAAAAAATTGCTTCCACAAGTGAAAAAAAGAGCAGACTTGTCACAGAAATGTAGTTAGCATCATGTAACTGGAAGACACTTAAGTTTCTTAGATTACTGAAAAGACATCAACAGTTTTTAAAAGTCTGAATTTCCAAGGTTCAAGAAAGCCACTTTGCTTTGGGGTCCAAAGAGGGACCTTGATAGAATAATAGAGTTGAAAGGGTCATGTTCCCAAGTTCCTCTTCTGCCACCAGATACTATGGACTCTTTTGTTTCCTTCTTTTACAATTAGAGATGCAGGTCAGTACTTATGTGTTTCCTGCTGTGACTGTGTCACCTGTTTCATTGTACACCTTACTCCCAAGTGCACAAGTGGTCCACAGTCTGGCCTCTGTATTAGTTTTATTTTTGTTGTACCTCCTATTCGGGAAGCTTTCCTGAGGGTAAGAAAATAGAAGCCTGCTGCTGTTGTTGTTGCTAAGTCATATCTAACTCTTTGCAACTCCAAGGACTGCAGCTTGCCAGGCCTCCCTGTCCTTCACCATCTCCCCGAGTTCTCCCAAGTTCATGTCCAAAAGGCTACTACATAGCAATAAAATTTTTTCCTCTGCAATTTATTAAACATAATTTTCAAATTATTATCACTAAACACTCACCTGTGGCCGTGTTAAACTCAGAGCTTGGAACAGACTTTAGTTCCTCCCAGATCCTTCTCATTTCTTTTCTCAGTTTTTGTTTCCCAAAACTATTGCCTTTTCTTACTTTACAAACAGTGTTGATTTTTCCAGTAGGCCTAAGGAAATGTGTAGTTCCTCTTACATGTTCTCAGCAAATTCCACCTGGTGACTACAAATTTATTTCCCAAGTGCTTAAAGGTTAAAGATAAGTTTGTAACTGGGAAATGCAGTAAAATTAATTTACAACCTGGAACAACCGCATTATTATTTTTGTCAATGCTGTGTGGCATGCTGCAAGATCTTATTCCAAAACCAGGGATTGAACCAGTGTCCCTTGCATTGGCAGCACAATGCCTTAATCATGTACCACCAGGGATGCCCCACAACTCTATATTATTGAATCTAATGCACCATCAATTGTAAGGTGCACCATCTTGTTAAGTATCAGAAAGAGAGAAAACAAAAAAATTCTCTCAGTGAAATCATGAAACATCAATGGTAAGATACATCCCAATTTTTAAAATGTGTAAAATGGCTCAGAAATGTCATGGAATCTATGAATTATGGTAATCACGTCAGTTCTCTAACTAAGTAATTTGCAGCATCATATCCAAGAAAAAAAAATATAGCCATGAGCATGATGGGCTTCTCAGCTGGGGCTAGTGGTAAAGAACCTGACTGCCAATACAGGAGATGTAAAAGTTGCCAGTTTGATCCTGGGTTGGAAAGATCCCCTAGAGGAAGGGATGGCAACCCACTCTAGTATTCTTGCCTAGAATACCGGACAAAGGAGCCTGGCGGGCTACACACAGTCCATGGGGTTGCAAAGAGTCAGACATGACTAAAGTGATTTAGCATGCACAAATAAGCGTGATAGTTCCTGAACTCAGCTGTTCATTGGAGAAACCTGGGGATTTCTGGATCCCTCTTGAAGAAAGCCGAATCAGAATACTGGAGGATGGGTCCAAAGAATGCATAAACAAAACCAGCCAACATGTTAAAAAGCTTTCCCCACTTTGTTGGGCTGGTCGTCTGTATTGGGAGCTATAAAGACAGAGAAAGCCTACCTGATAATATGTTTGTCATCGCTATTGCACTGTTGCAGTTGGCTAACCTCCAGAACCAGCAGAAGACAATGTTTATGGAAGAATCATCTGATATGTTGCTTGTTTTTTTCTCTTCTATAAGGAGAAAATGGGTTGATGGACTAATGCTGTTCATATTTTCAAAAACTGAGAGTGTGAATTATATTAGTACTGAAATGATTCTTAACAAAAAGTGCAAACAAGTACTGAATAGAGAGGTTGGTATTTTAGAAAGGAATCAGTTGATCACAAGAACCATAAGGTATGTTTAATACTAAACTAACCTAATTTTTCTTTTTAAATTTTTCAAGTAAGTTTATGAGATTAGTATAGTTTAAGTGCAGCAAGGCATTTGACAAGCTTCCAACGATATCCTTGAGGATGTGATGATGAAATACATACCATAAGATTAACTGAATTCACTTCAAGGCTGATCAAAAAAATGAAACAAGTTTCTGTCCTTGACCCTATCTTATTTATCTTTTTAACAAACAATTTGATTGAAGACATATAATAACACATTTGTTCAATTTGAATTGTTACCAAAGTTGGTGGAGCTCACTGGCACTATAATCTGTCAAACTAAGATCTTGACATGCTGGGACATTTGGGAAAAATTAATTTAAAAACTATGCACTCTCTTTTTTTTTTGGTTAAAATATGTAATTTGAACAGATACAGTATATGTACAGTGGAGACATCTGAAAATGTTCTGAGCATTTTAGTTGGTCCCAAAGTGAAAGTTGCTCAGTCGTGTCTGATTCTTCGATACCCCATGGACTGGAACTTGCCAGGTATCTCTGTCCATGGAATTCTCCAGGCAAGAATATTGATATGGGTAGCCATTCCTTTATCCAGGGGACCTTTTCAACCCCGGGATCAAACCCATATCTCCTGCGCTGCAGGCAGATTCTTTAACATCTAGCTACCAGGGAAGCCCAGTTGACCTGAAGTTTATCATGATTTTAAAGTGTAACATAACAGTTGAAAAGCTAAAAAGATTAGCCAGCTATAGGGAAACTCACCAGCTCTCTTAATGGAATAACTTTCTCATTCCTCAGGTTTGGCAATGGACAGCGGGGCTCCAGATAGGGAGTGCTGCTGGACTGCACAACTCTTCTCTTACCTTAAAGAGATTGCTCTGGCACCAACGAGCTGTACCCCCATCTGTCCTTATTCTAGCACAAGCCACAATTTAAGGTTCCAGGAAACTGGAGACAGTTTCTACCCAAAGACTACCGTAAATAATTAGTCTCCCGGATTGGCTCTTCTCAGAAAACAGAACTCTGGCTCTCTCCAGGGTCCCCTCGTGTGACCTCCTGTCCAGCCATAGCATTGTTTCTCTTTGCTAACCACCCATTTGCCTCTTCAACCAAGAGCCCTCTGAACCCTTCAGAAAGACCCAAAGTGGAACAAGGAAGATGGTCCATCTATTCTTCACTGTAAATTTTCTTCTGTGTTGTAGTTCTATTCCCAGAATGTTTCTATTCCATGGATTTTTGACACTGGAATGATGATTCCATTACCATGAGACCCCAATGTCTACTCATGTGATTGGTGTGACAGTACACTTTGGCATTAAGAGGACAACTATGTTGTATCACACTAGTCCAGTATTAGGATGAGATACACACACATGGACAGAGAAGTCCTTTCCATCAAACTATATCATAACCTGAACTAAGAAATGATTTCTCTGATTTTGCAGCATAACAAATTTTGAATGCTAAATTAATTTCTGTCCATCAAAAAAGAAAAACTTTGACAATCTGCTGTGTTTTCTAAAGAAGGAGCTCAGGTTGAAGAAATTGAGAACAATGTGCACACTGCTATATTTAAAAAGAATAGCATTGAAATATGTGTACTATCATGTAGGAAATGAATCGCCAGTCTGTGTTTGATGCAGGATGCAGGATGCTTGGGGCTGGTGTATGGGGATGATCCGGAGGGATAATGAGATGTGTATAAGAGACAGCAATTAGAGATGCAGGTCAGTACTTATGTGTTTCCTGCTGTGACTGTGTCACCTGTTTCATTGTACACCTTACTCCCAAGTGCACAAGTGGTCCACAGTCTGGCCTCTGTATTAGTTTTATTTTTGTTGTACCTCCTATTCGGGAAGCTTTCCTGAGGGTAAGAAAATAGAAGCCTGCTGCTGTTGTTGTTGCTAAGTCATATCTAACTCTTTGCAACTCCAAGGACTGCAGCTTGCCAGGCCTCCCTGTCCTTCACCATCTCCCCGAGTTCTCCCAAGTTCATGTCCAAAAGGCTACTACATAGCAATAAAATTTTTTCCTCTGCAATTTATTAAACATAATTTTCAAATTATTATCACTAAACACTCACCTGTGGCCGTGTTAAACTCAGAGCTTGGAACAGACTTTAGTTCCTCCCAGATCCTTCTCATTTCTTTTCTCAGTTTTTGTTTCCCAAAACTATTGCCTTTTCTTACTTTACAAACAGTGTTGATTTTTCCAGTAGGCCTAAGGAAATGTGTAGTTCCTCTTACATGTTCTCAGCAAATTCCACCTGGTGACTACAAATTTATTTCCCAAGTGCTTAAAGGTTAAAGATAAGTTTGTAACTGGGAAATGCAGTAAAATTAATTTACAACCTGGAACAACCGCATTATTATTTTTGTCAATGCTGTGTGGCATGCTGCAAGATCTTATTCCAAAACCAGGGATTGAACCAGTGTCCCTTGCATTGGCAGCACAATGCCTTAATCATGTACCACCAGGGATGCCCCACAACTCTATATTATTGAATCTAATGCACCATCAATTGTAAGGTGCACCATCTTGTTAAGTATCAGAAAGAGAGAAAACAAAAAAATTCTCTCAGTGAAATCATGAAACATCAATGGTAAGATACATCCCAATTTTTAAAATGTGTAAAATGGCTCAGAAATGTCATGGAATCTATGAATTATGGTAATCACGTCAGTTCTCTAACTAAGTAATTTGCAGCATCATATCCAAGAAAAAAAAATATAGCCATGAGCATGATGGGCTTCTCAGCTGGGGCTAGTGGTAAAGAACCTGACTGCCAATACAGGAGATGTAAAAGTTGCCAGTTTGATCCTGGGTTGGAAAGATCCCCTAGAGGAAGGGATGGCAACCCACTCTAGTATTCTTGCCTAGAATACCGGACAAAGGAGCCTGGCGGGCTACACACAGTCCATGGGGTTGCAAAGAGTCAGACATGACTAAAGTGATTTAGCATGCACAAATAAGCGTGATAGTTCCTGAACTCAGCTGTTCATTGGAGAAACCTGGGGATTTCTGGATCCCTCTTGAAGAAAGCCGAATCAGAATACTGGAGGATGGGTCCAAAGAATGCATAAACAAAACCAGCCAACATGTTAAAAAGCTTTCCCCACTTTGTTGGGCTGGTCGTCTGTATTGGGAGCTATAAAGACAGAGAAAGCCTACCTGATAATATGTTTGTCATCGCTATTGCACTGTTGCAGTTGGCTAACCTCCAGAACCAGCAGAAGACAATGTTTATGGAAGAATCATCTGATATGTTGCTTGTTTTTTTCTCTTCTATAAGGAGAAAATGGGTTGATGGACTAATGCTGTTCATATTTTCAAAAACTGAGAGTGTGAATTATATTAGTACTGAAATGATTCTTAACAAAAAGTGCAAACAAGTACTGAATAGAGAGGTTGGTATTTTAGAAAGGAATCAGTTGATCACAAGAACCATAAGGTATGTTTAATACTAAACTAACCTAATTTTTCTTTTTAAATTTTTCAAGTAAGTTTATGAGATTAGTATAGTTTAAGTGCAGCAAGGCATTTGACAAGCTTCCAACGATATCCTTGAGGATGTGATGATGAAATACATACCATAAGATTAACTGAATTCACTTCAAGGCTGATCAAAAAAAATGAAACAAGTTTCTGTCCTTGACCCTATCTTATTTATCTTTTTAACAAACAATTTGATTGAAGACATATAATAACACATTTGTTCAATTTGAATTGTTACCAAAGTTGGTGGAGCTCACTGGCACTATAATCTGTCAAACTAAGATCTTGACATGCTGGGACATTTGGGAAAAATTAATTTAAAAACTATGCACTCTCTTTTTTTTTTGGTTAAAATATGTAATTTGAACAGATACAGTATATGTACAGTGGAGACATCTGAAAATGTTCTGAGCATTTTAGTTGGTCCCAAAGTGAAAGTTGCTCAGTCGTGTCTGATTCTTCGATACCCCATGGACTGGAACTTGCCAGGTATCTCTGTCCATGGAATTCTCCAGGCAAGAATATTGATATGGGTAGCCATTCCTTTATCCAGGGGACCTTTTCAACCCCGGGATCAAACCCATATCTCCTGCGCTGCAGGCAGATTCTTTAACATCTAGCTACCAGGGAAGCCCAGTTGACCTGAAGTTTATCATGATTTTAAAGTGTAACATAACAGTTGAAAAGCTAAAAAGATTAGCCAGCTATAGGGAAACTCACCAGCTCTCTTAATGGAATAACTTTCTCATTCCTCAGGTTTGGCAATGGACAGCGGGGCTCCAGATAGGGAGTGCTGCTGGACTGCACAACTCTTCTCTTACCTTAAAGAGATTGCTCTGGCACCAACAAGCTGTACCCCTATCTGTCCTTCTTCTAGCACAAGCCACAATTTAAGGTTCCAGGAAACTGGAGACAGTTTCTACCCAAAGACTACCGTAAATAATTAGTCTCCCGGATTGGCTCTTCTCAGAAAACAGAACTCTGGCTCTCTCCAGGGTCCCCTCGTGTGACCTCCTGTCCAGCCATAGCATTGTTTCTCTTTGCTAACCACCCATTTGCCTCTTCAACCAAGAGCCCTCTGAACCCTTCAGAAAGACCCAAAGTGGAACAAGGAAGATGGTCCATCTATTCTTCACTGTAAATTTTCTTCTGTGTTGTAGTTCTATTCCCAGAATGTTTCTATTCCATGGATTTTTGACACTGGAATGATGATTCCATTACCATGAGACCCCAATGTCTACTCATGTGATTGGTGTGACAGTACACTTTGGCATTAAGAGGACAACTATGTTGTATCACACTAGTCCAGTATTAGGATGAGATACACACACATGGACAGAGAAGTCCTTTCCATCAAACTATATCATAACCTGAACTAAGAAATGATTTCTCTGATTTTGCAGCATAACAAATTTTGAATGCTAAATTAATTTCTGTCCATCAAAAAAGAAAAACTTTGACAATCTGCTGTGTTTTCTAAAGAAGGAGCTCAGGTTGAAGAGATTGAGAACAATGTGCACACTGCTATATTTAAAAAGAATAGCATTGAAATATGTGTACTATCATGTAGGAAATGAATCGCCAGTCTGTGTTTGATGCAGGATGCAGGATGCTTGGGGCTGGTGTATGGGGATGATCCGGAGGGATAATGGGGGGTGGGAAGAGGGAGGGAGGTTCATGTTTGGGAGTTCGTGTACACTCGTGGCGGATTCATGTCAATGTATGCCAAAACCAGTAGAGTACT
>SJYX01021700.1:158579-244590 GCA_006410675.1 Oreotragus oreotragus
CTGACGCAAACAGCTGACTCACAGGAAAAGACTCTGATGCTGGGAGGGATTGGGGGCAGGAGGAGAAGGGGACGACCGAGGATGAGATGGCTGGATGGCATCACGGACTCGATGGACGTGAGTCTGAGTGAACTCCGGGAGATGGTGATGGACAGGGAGGCCTGGCGTGCTGCGAATCATGGGGTCGCAAAGAGTCGGACACGACTGAGCGACTGAACTGAACTGAACCTTTATTTCCACCCAGGCTTCTTCATCCTCGTGTGTGCTCAGTCATATCTGACTGTGACCCTTTAGACTGTGGCCTGCCAGGCTCCTCTTTCCTGGCATTTTTCAGGCAAGAATACTGGAGTGAGTAGCCATTTCCTCCTCCAGGGGAACTTCCTGACCCAGGATTAAACCCTAGTCTCCTGAATCTCCTGCATTGCAGGCAGATTCTTTACCTGCTGAGCCATTGGGAATACATCGCTCTAAATTATAGACTGTTATCCCTTATTCCTTACAGTATGAAACTGAGGGTCAGAGAGTCTCCCGACTTACTGATCACTAAATGCTCTAGACAGAACAGCTTCTTCAGAGTCTCAGAGCAATTTAAATACTTGCATTAAGTGGAAAAAGCGTGTGTATACACACTTTATTTTATATATATATATACACACACACTTTATATATACTTGTCTCCAATAAGCATGACTTTTCAGTTTTCAACTAATGACTATGCATGTGTATATACAGTAATTAGTTTTAAAGTGTGAAGAGTCATTTATGTATGTCTCTATATACATACATACACACACACACCCATATGCAGTAATTAAAGTGAAGAGAGTCCTGCCTATTAGAGACGAGGATAGAAATAAGAAGATGGCTTCCCTGGTGGCTCAGCAGTAAGGAATCTGCCTGCTGTGCAGGAGATGTGGATTCAATCCCTAGGTCAGGAAGATCTCCTGGAGAAGGAAATGGCAACCCACTTCAGTGTTTTTGCCTAGGAAATCCCATGGACAGAGGATCCTGGCTGGCTACAGTCCATGGAGTTGGAAAAGAATGGGACACGACTTAGCAACTAGAACAACTATAACATAATTTTATGGACCCTCGAGTCAGACAGATTTTGGTTTATATCTCATTTCTGCCAGCTAATAACTGTGTGACCTTAGAGAAATTACATAACCTGTTTAGACCTGACATTCTTCTTGAAGGATGGGTGTAGATACAGCAATGGAAGTAGCCTTATATTATCATAAGTATTAATTACATGCACGAAAAGCCTTAAGTACAGTGCCTATGCCCCTGGTGGCTCTGATGGTAAAGAATCTGCCTGGAATGTGGGAGACCCAGGTTCAATTTCCTGGGTTAGGAAGATCCCCTGAGGGAAATGGCAACTCACTCCAGTGTTCTTGTCTGGAGAATTCCATGGACAGAGAAACCTGGCAGGCTATAGTGCATGGGGTCACAAAGAGTGAGACACAGCTGAGCAATTAACTCTACGTAAGTAGAAAAGAATCTTTGAATAGCTTTCAGGCTGTTGGAATCCCAGGAAGCAGGGCTTGGAAAATTCTGAAAGTTGCTCAGTTGTGTTGGACTCTTTGTGACCCGACGGACTGTCCATGGAATTTTCCAGGCCAGAATACTGGAATGGGTGGCCTTTCCCTCCAGATCTTCCTATCCAAGGACTGAATTCAGGTCTCCTGGATCGCAGGCAGAATCTTTACCAGCAGAGCCACAAGGGAAGCCCCTTGTGGAGTTATTGGAGCTTCATAATTTTTGAGTTACTGGAGCCTCATAATTTTCTGGAGAAGGCAATGGCACCCCACTCCAGTACTTTTGCCTGGAAAATCCCATGGATGGAGGAGCCTGGTAGGCTGCAGTCCATGGGGTCGCTAGAGTCGGACACGACTGAGCGACTTCACTTTCACTTTTCACTTTAATGCATTGGAGAAGGAAATAGCAACCCACTCCAGTGTTTTTGCCTGGAGAATCCCAGGGATGGGGAAGCCTGGTGAGCTGCTGTCTATGGGGTCGCACAGAGTCGGACACAACTGAAGTGACTTAGCAGCAGCAGGAGCAGCATAATTTTCTAGTACACTAGGAATACCTAGAATACTAACATGATTGCTCTTATCCCAATCCCAGGATAGTAATACTCATTGCTGTCTTGGGAACCCAGAGGATGGAGTAGGTCATATTCTTTCTTGATTGTATACTTATAAAGCCTTAGTTTTTTAAGTGTGGACACAGTTCTCAGGTTCCCTGTTACCTTTATATCCTTACTAGGAGATAAACTTTATAAAGTAAATTACCTGTTAGAAAACATTTCTTTTTCTTTTCCAGTTGAAGTTGCCAAGTCCGAAGTTGGGCTCTGCAGTGACTCTACTCATGTGGAGCCCCTTAATGATTCTACTCATATTTCTCCGCAAGAACACCAGTCTTCCATCAGTCATTGCCTCCCCGATGTTTCTACAATTACCGAAGAAGGTTTATTTAGCAAAAAGAGTTTCCTAGTTTTGGGTTTTAGTAATGAAAATGAATCTAATATTGCAACCATCATAAGAGAAAATGCTGGAAAAATTGTGTCCCTTCAGAGCAGAGTTGTTGCTGATTATGCTGTGGTTCCTCTGCTGGGGTGTGAAGTACAGGCGACTGTGGGAGAAGTTGTAACAAACACATGGCTGGTAAGAAAACACTGCATCAATTCAGATGTAGTATTGAAGGATGTCTGAAGCTAAGAGAGAATGTTTATATCTTTGGCAGTTTAGTTTCGGGTGACTGGTATTTTGGTTTGGGCACTGTCTGGGTTTTGCTTTTAGCAAAGGAAATTATGAATAATAAGATATGCAAGCTTCTTGGTCCTAATCCTGGTAGATAGAGGGGCTACATCAGCTACATCTTTCCTAGGAAAGTGACTCCAGGTCTTCTCATATTTAGGTTTTCCCTGTTTTCTTACTACCAAAGCATGACATGCACTTTTGTATTGCTGCATCTTTTTGGCTTATCAATGATAATTTCAACCATTGACTTTTTTTCAACTTTCCAAAACTTAAGAGGAAAAAAAATGATAACTACATTGGAAGAAATTAAATTTAAAGCAATATTTAGGAAATTCAATGATAAATCTGACCGAGTTTAATATCCTATATAATGACTGATACATTTTAATATTATAATTTTAAATGTATTGTGAATGAGCATATACACTTTTATATTAAAGTAATATTGCTTTTCACTGTAACTGAACCAGAGTTAACCACTAATCGCTTATTTCAGGTTGATGATGATGTTTTTCTTGTTTTTAAAAGGTAACTTGTATAGACTACCAGACTTTAATTGATCCAAAGTCAAATCCTCTCTTCACACCAGTTCCAGTTATGGCAGGAATGACTCCTTTAGAGGATTGTGTTCTTTCATTTAGCCAATGTGTAGGAGCTGAAAAAGACTCACTGACATTCTTAGCAAATCACCTTGGAGCCAGGTATGTAGTATTTTTAGTACCTGCCATCTTGGTGTATGTATTATTTGTTTTTACTTACTGAAAAGCATACAAATTAACATTTCGCTGGATGTCTTACAATATTTATGAGGAATATGTTGTGTATCTGATGTGGTGCCTTAAAGTGGAAGGGAGAGAATGCTGTTAGACAGATACTTAGCAAGTATTAAGACTACAGGCATTGATGCTTACCTACCAGGAAAAGGTATATTTAAAGATATTGCTTGTCTCAGTGTTATTTCCTTCTGTGTGCCATATGGATGATTTTTTCAGTATACATTAATTGTTTCTCTGCAATGCAGTTTTAAGCAGAAATAATTAATACTTTGGGAGAAAGAAAATGAATTTAAAAGTTCTGGAATCCAAATTAGCCCAACCCCCTAAGTGAACTTTAATGGTGGCTATTTTAAAAAAAAGTAGAAAACTGTTACATAAATAATTATAAATGAACTAACTTTCACATTAAAGGAAAAGTTCTTTTAGATTATATCCTGAAACAGCACTTAAAATACTTTTAAACAAGAGCCACACCTAAACCAAAGTGATACAGAACATTTGGGGAAAAAAGTAAAGATGGGCAAAGATATGAGAAAAGAAAGGAGAGGGGTACAATTTCATTATCAGACAAGTTTGAATTCAAATTGAAAGGCATTAAACGGGAAAAAAACGTGTTGTAAATAAAGAATGCTATTTACATTGAAGGGTTCTAATTTCTAAAAAAATTAGAAATGAATAGTAGAAACGGAAAATGAAGACTGTATCAACTGGACATTTTAGAACTTTTTAATAACTTTTGGTTCAAAGAGGAGTTCAGAACCATTTATAAGCCTAGATATCATTGTCAACCCAATAGTAACAAGCAACACCAGTACCCACATTGTGACCTTAAAATACCATTTCCCACTAAAAGAAACTAAAGCTTAAAGAAATGATCAGTTCTAGGTCTAGGGCAGAAAAGATACCAGTGAGTCTGGAACCTTTTGTCAGAACGGAGAACAAATATATTATTGAAGACTACTATGAAGGGTTGTGTCTAAAGGACCGCCACTGGCCAGAGACAGGAAAAGTGTCAATAGCAGCAGTGGCTCCAGACATCCTCAAATCATATTTCAATCATGACTTCATAATGGCACCAAAAAACTAAGCTAATTGGCCATGTTTGAAGGATGCTAGGAAACCAACTCATTATTTTTGAAAGCTGGTAAATGAGGAGAAAGGATCTGGTATTTATTCTGCCTTCCTGTACAGTCTGTATCAGACTGTATCCATAATAATAAATAATAGATAAGATAAAGTTTCCCCTTATAGAAGTATTCCAACAAATAAGTGAAGAAGAAATGGTAAAAGTTTGACTCCTAATAAATGGAAGAATCTAGATATTGAAAACCAACATTCACATAATAAAGAGAAAACTAGACATATGTCTCCTTATAAAGAATATACAACCATCTTGAAACAGTCTTATCAAAATAATGAAACCGCCTGATCCAGTATCTTCAACAAATATAAAGGGAGCATGGAAAGAAGAGGGAACCTGGAAGCCAAAAGACATAAAAAATGAAATGTAGTGTTTAAGGGTGGGAAGTGATAAAAATAAAGCAAAGTAAGGAAGTCCAGTTCAGTTCGGTCACTCAGTCGTGTCCGACTCTTTGCAACTCCATGAACCGCAGCACACCAGGCCTCCCTGTCCCATCACCAACTCCTGGAGTCCACCCAAACCCATATCCATTGAGTTCGGTGATGCCATCCAACCATCTCATCCTCTGTCATCCCCTTCTCCTCCTGCCTGCAGTCTTTCCCAGCATCAGAGTCTTTTCAAATGAGTCAGCTCTTCACATTAGATGGCCAAAGTATTGGAGTTTCAGCTTCAACATCAGTCCTTCCAATGAACACCCAAGACTGATCTCCTTTAGGATGGACTGGTTGGATCTCCTTGCAGTCCAAGGGACTCTCAAGAGTCTTCTCCAACACCATAGTTCAAAAGCATCAATTCTTCAGTGCTCAGCTTTCTTTATAGTCCAACTCTCACTGGAAGAACCATAGTCTTGACTAGATGGACCTTTATATCTACTACTGTGGGCAGGAATTCCTTAGAAGAACTGGTATAGCCATCATAGTCAACAGAAAAGTCCAAAATGCAGTACTCGGATGCAATCTCAAAAATGACAGAATGATCTCTGTTTCCAAGGCAAACCATTCACTATCAACGGTAATCCAAGTCTATGCCCCAACCAGTAACACTGAAGAAGCTGAAGTTGAACAGTTCTATGAAGACCTACAAGACCTTCTGGTACTAACACCCAAAAAAGATGTCCTTTTCATTCTAGGGGACTGGAATGCAAAAGTAGGAAGTCAAGAAACACCTGGAGTAACAGGCAGATTTGGCCTTGGAATATAGAATGAAGCAGGGCAAAGGCTAATAGAGTTCTGCCAAGAGAATGCACTGGTCATAGAAAACACCCTCTTCCAACAACACAAGAGAAGACTCAACACAAGGACATCACCAGATGGTCAATACTGAAATTAGATTGATTATATTCTTTGCAGCCAGAGATGGATAAGCTCTTTTACAGTCAGCAAAAACAAGACTGGGAGCTGACTGTGGCTCGGATCACAAACTCCTTATTGCCAAATTCAGACTGAAATTGAAGAAAGTGAAAAAAACCACTAGACCATTCATGTATCACCTAAATCAAATCCCTTATGACTATACAATGGAAGTGAGAAATAGATTTAAGGGACTAGATCTGATAGAGTACCTGATGAACTATGGACAGAGGTTCATGACATTGTAAAGTAAGGAGGTGATAACTATAAATATAAATATGTATGAACTATAACTATAAATATCCAAACAGTGGCTGCTATTAAATGGGAGGGGAAGGGTGGTAGTAGCTGAGAAGAGGCATATTGGAAGGTTCTGACCTAAATCAAATCCCTTATGACTATACAATGGAAGTGAGAAATAGATTTAAGGGACTAGATCTGATAGAGTACCTGATGAACTATGGACAGAGGTTCATGACATTGTAAAGTAAGGAGGTGATAACTATAAATATAAATATGTATGAACTATAACTATAAATATCCAAACAGTGGCTGCTATTAAATGGGAGGGGAAGGGTGGTAGTAGCTGAGAAGAGGCATATTGGAAGGTTCTGGAGTGACTGGTAAGAGTCTGTTTGCTGATGTGGGTGGGGAAAATAAGGGTTTTCATCTTAAGATAATTCACCAAATCTTATATTTCCTTTTTTGCTGTGTCCTGTACTTTGCTTATACTAAACAATAAGCTTTTGGAAAAAACAAATTGTAAAGAACAGTAAGAAAATATGGCAATAGACTAAAGCAGTGCTCATAGAAAAATTCAGCAAACTGATTACGTAAAATACTAATATACATAGGAAGTCACTGACCTTCATATGTGCAGCTAGTTAGAAGAGCTAATGAAAACAGACCTCTTACTAAATCTGTAGTAAGAGATAAAATAGGTAGCAACATGATATGTTTTCTTAAAAAGAAAGAAAATGAATGAACAAAATAAAACCAAAATAGACTCATAGAGAATAAATTAGTGATCACCAAAAGGGAAGGGAATAAGAGGCTGGGCAAAATTAGAGAAGGGGATTAAGAGGTACAAAATGCCAGTTATAAAATTTAAAAGTCACAGGGATGTAATCTATTTAAATGTTGAGTCACTATATCGTACACCTTAAACTAATATTGTATGTCAACTATACTTTGATTTAAGAAAAAAGTTGAAAGTGAAACTTGGAAGAGCTGCGGAAACTTATAAAATGCTGTTGAGGGAAACAGGACTGGAAGAGCATGAAAGATGTACCTGTTCTTGGACAGGAAGACTAAACATTATAAAGGAATTTTTTAGAGAGGGCAATAAACAAACCAACTCTTAAATTCATAAGAAAATATTAGCAAGCAGGAAAGTCATAAAAATTCTGAAATAGAATTGTTATTTAAATATATTTTGTAAACCTCACTAGATAATAGTATGTCTGTAAGTAGCAGAAAGTTAAGAGAACAGACAGAAAGCATAGAAATAGACCTAAATACAAACAGGAATTTAGTGTATGATAAAGGTGATGTTTTGGCTTATTGAGGAAGAGGTAATTCAATAAAATTGGAGCAACATCTCATAACAAAATAAATACCAAATTAATTGATCAGTCGGTTAAATGTGAAAAATGAATCCTTGAAAGTACTAGGGAAAATGTGGGATACTTAACAAAATCTTAAAAATGAGGAACTAGACCTGAAACCCAGAAGTCCTAAAAGACATTTCTGTTTGTATCTCAAATGGTGGTGTTCTCTTTAATATTCTGTGATCTTAAGGAAGACACGTAATTTCTCTGCATCTTTTCCCAGGCTGTATCTTTATGATAACTTGTAAAATATTGGTATTTCACAAATACTGAGAAGATCCAATGATACACGTGAAAATGCTTAGAGAAGTTGTGTAGGGGTAGAAGTTGTGTTATTCATACTCATCCTTTGCTCCCGCAGTTGTTCCATGTCTTTTACTGGGAGGAAAGCAAGGTGGGTGGGTGGGTGATGACCAGTTAAATAGATGATCTTTCTAGTTATTTCTTGTAAGTCTGGTTTAATTTGCTTATTTTTAAATAATTAATTTTAAAAAGTTTAATTTTAACAATACATTTTTATCCTAGAGTAAGTATTGTAAGAGGATTAGCTTAATTTAAGAAATATAACCAACTTTTAATGTATTTTCTTATACTTAAAACTCTGACACCATTGTATTAGAAATGTCATTCTTTACCAACTATTATGCATATGACCATTTGCTTTTTTTAAACGTAACTTTCAGTGTTCAAGAATACTTCGTTCGCAAGTCCAATGCAAAGAAAGGCATGTTTGCCAGTACACATCTTGTTTTGAAAGAGCCAAGTGGTTCTAAATATGAAGCTGCCAAGAAGTGGAATTTACCAGCGGTCACTATAGCTTGGCTGTTGGAGTCTGCTAGATTGGGAAAGAGAGCAAATGAAAACCATTTCCTGATTGAAAATTCATCTAAAGAAGGTTAATATTTTTGTTTATCATTTTATATATATTTTTATAGTTTGGTTTCTGGGATTGTTGTTCAGTTGCTAAGTCTTGTCTGACTGTTTGTGACCCCATGGTTTCTGGTATATGAATGTGCTAAAACTTGTTTTTAAGACCGGTCTCCCTTTAACATGAGCCACTGTCGGGCACCCATTACTGGGGAGAGGGGTGGGCAATATAAGTACGTTCATAGCAGAAATGTTCAATTTATAATTGTACTATCAAGTGTAGGCACAATCTGAAAACTAGAAAGTACAAAACAGTATGGGAGTGGTCTAGGGTCTCAGTGTTTGAAATCTAAAGATGTGAGCTTGGATCTCATTTACTGTTTCTTCTGTGAGTAAAGAGCTGTCTATTCCTATTTTATTTTTTCCTGTCTATGTATTTCATTCTATTCCAGTCTGTTCCTGGACTTCTGCATGTTATCTCTTGTCCACCTTGTGCTTGCTTGTTCCTCCTTATCTTTCAGCTCCCAGCTTGGATATCACTTTCCCTGGAAAAACCTTCCTTGATTCATAAGTCTGGCCTTGTCTTGCCATAGCACCAGGTCTCTTTGTAGCTCTTATCCCGGTGTTACCATTCTAGTTTACTTTCCTGTTTCCCTGCTCAGCTGTAAGCTCTGAAAAGGCAAGGAGTACATGCATCTTGTAAATTATATATTTTCATTGTCTAGATTGGAGCTGGCATGGAGCAGCCATCTAGTAAGTGTTTCTGATAAATGTTGAAAAATGGTAGGAGGCAGAATGGGAGGACACAGTAGCCTCTCTTATATAACATGATGGCATCCTGGGTCACACTGCAGGGAACCTTGGGAACAGTTCTCAAAGATATTACTTACTACTTTTCTCTAGACAACCTGGGAATTTTACAACTGAGGCGAAGTAACGTTTAGGTCATGTTACAATCTCATTAAGAACTTTTCAGAAACTTGACTGTAGTTGTTAACTCTGAGTACATGTAATTGGGATTTTCTTTTTACTCTGCCATTGACCAAGATGACATTAACTTCTTGTTCAATCACTAAGTCATGTCTGACTCTGTGTGACTCATGGACTCAGCACACCAGGCCTTCCTGACCTTCACTGTCTCCCAGAGTTTGCTTAAGCTTATATCCATTGAGTCAGTGATGCTATCTAACCATCTCATCCTCTGCCACCCTCTTCTCCTTTTGCCTTCTGTCTTTCCAGTGAGTCAGCTCTTCACATCGGGTGGCCAAAGTATTGGAGCTTCAGCTTCAGCATTAGTCCTTCCAGTGGATATTTAGGGTTGATTTCCTTAGACTGGTTTGATCTCCTTGAAGTCCAAGGGACTCTCAAATGTCTTCTCCAGCATTACAATTTGAAAGCATCAATTCTTCGGCACTCAGCATTTTCTTACATAATTTTGGGCAAATTATGAGGTTTATTGAGAATATTTTAAGTTATAACAAGATGAAACAGGAAATCTAATTTCATTCATTATTTCAGTTGATTTGCTTGTTTAACTCAACGTATATTTTAATATATTGTCTGGTTTGTTTCTTTGAAAGTAAGTATATAGCTTTGTGGTGTGAATATCCTTAAGAATTCACATGAAAACTAATAGGAAGTTAAAAACATCACTTCTTGTATGCCTCTTTAGAGACAAGAAAACAACATCAGTGGCTCACATTTGTTTCTTTTCATTTTAAATCTCTAGAACAAAGTTTGGAAACTGAAACAATAAACGAGGTGAATCTAAATCCAGATACCCCAGAGCATCCTGTAACACATCGGGAAACTCAGAGGAAAACAGCCATTACACCTTTAGATATGAACCGCTTCCAGAGTAAGGCTTTCCGCGTGGTGATGTCACAGCACTCCGGACAGGCTTCAGTCTCCCCAACCCCAGGACAGTCACTTCAGAAGGAGCCCTCATTACACCTGGATACGCCATCAAAGTTTCTGTCCAAGGACAAACTCTTCAAGCCTTCCTTTGATGTGAAGGTGAGTCTTATAGACAATGGTTCTGGAGATAACAGTTTTATAGTTTATAAAGTTAAAGTACCGAGGTCTCCATCACTTAGTTTGTAGTGGTAACTTCAGAAATGTTGGCAAATAGATTCATGGTAATGAGTCCTTATGTATACCCAGTGTTGAGGTAACAGCTAGAGATATATATGGTGTGAAATCAGGACATCTGGGTTTAAGTCCTGTATCTGTCGTGAACAGTATGATTCACAGATTATTTAACATATTTGAGCATCAGTTTCATCTTTTGTACAAAGAGGATAATATCACTGAAAACTTTCAGATTTACTGTAAGGATCAAGTGAAATTGTGTGATGAATAGTTTTCATAAACTGTAAAATTACATAGACACATTGGACTTAGATTTTGATTCTAGGAGTTCACCCATTGCATCTTCTGAAAATGTTCTCTCTTTACCTTTCAATCATTTGCCCTAGAAAAATGAGTTAAGTGTGCATCTTTCTTTGATCTTCTGAGCATTGGAATATGGCTTCCTGTCTAAAAAATGCATTCACAAATGAAGGTTTTATTCAGCCTTCTTAGATGGTTTTCTTTCATTCCCCAAAGATACTTTTCTTCACTATTCCTTTAGTAGTTCTTGGCCTTTCAAATAGCTATTCAAACCATGATTTTCTTTATCCATGAACCTTTGCAAAATTATTGTGTGGTTTTACTCATAGTATGTTTTGGAGCAGACTTAAAGTTTGTAAGTTGTTCATTTTCAGAAAATAAACATAAATTGACCTGGGACAGTTTTCTCCAAGCTAAATCTTTGATCAGATTTCTTCTGAAGTAACATTTTGTACGGTAACACTACTTACGCTGTAAAAAGTAGAGGGAAAGCGCTGGTTTGGAAACTGAGATCTAGAATCAGGCCTCTGCTTTTGCCTCTTAGTGCCTTTTAAGGCAAGTCAGCTTCTTTGTGTTTCATTATCCCCACCTGTAAAATTATGGAGCCTATCTAGATGATTTCTGAGGTCTCAAAGCTAGTAATATTCTTTGAATAGTAAATGGAATAATAGTAGACAAGATAGTAGAAATATTTCTGTTTGTTGAGACCATTCTTCTACCTTACAGTGAAAAACTGATGGTTCTGAAACAGTCTCAGTGAAGGTGTAAAACACATTTAAAGGTTTTATTGTTTAGTCATAATGTATTTAGCAGTGTCTCTCTCTTGTGATATATAAAATAGTACTTCACCTTGTACTCGGTGGTCTTTAAATTGATATAACAGATGGGCAAAAAAGAAAAATCTGATTATCTCCTGTGCTCTCTAGTACGTGGTGAAACACTGATGCTTTGCTCATGAGAATGTATCAGTGTTGGTGTATGCATTTTGCTTACACGGCTTCCTTTACCTGTGCAAATTGTGTGTGTTCAAGGTTAATATTCATCAGTTGAGCACTGGCTAAATACTTTCTGCTGTATATATGGAATACTATTCAGATGGGAACGAGAATGAACAGCAGGTCCTGAACAGCAGTGACTAGTGCTCACGTGGGAATTGGGGTGGCGTGGGAACAGGCNCATGCATTGAGTGGGAATGAATTCAGAAACAGAGTTGTGGTTATTCTGTTTGTGCTGTTGCAGGTAAAGAAATTTAAATGTTTGAAGTTTCTTTATTAAATTTTCTCTAAAGACAATTTTTCTTTTAATCCATTGTTGAGCTAACCCTACTTCTTCCCTTACCAGTTAAGGGCTATCATCCAAGACTTCAAATTATTTTTTCCTAAATATCTCTGTCTCTTTTCTTGCTCCTACTTTGTTTTCCTAGGAATCTTGTTAGAGTGAGTCTCTATTAACTCATCTGTATGCTAATGATAAGTAAGTTCATCTTAAATCCACCATTATGAAGAAAAGTTATCTGTGACCTTTGTGGACTGCTTGAAGAATTCAATATTCTCAGGAAGCTCGAATGAATAAGCACCCATTCCATTTCTTCATAGAGGAATTGGCATGATCGGCTTGTGCATTCCAAAGCAAATGCAGTTGCATCTATTGCTGTTAGGAATGACTTTGCTTCTGTGCTCCCAAGGTACCTTTCAAAGCAAACTTTGGATGGTATCTGCTTGGTGCCAGTCTGGTTCTTTACCTTTGGTGTTTGTGTTCTTGTTGTAGTACCAGGCTGTTTTAGTCTTTCGGGTACTCACAGTTTCTGTGTTGCGCTCACTTTTTGAATTTCAGTCTGAGAATTCACTGGAATAAGGTCTGTTCTTTCTTTCTTTTTTTTTTTTTTTTGGCTATTCCTTTTTAAAGTTCATTCAATGAGGTTTTATTTATGAATCCTTTCATTGCGATTGGAATAAAGATGGTTTTAAATTGTAAATTATAAGTAATTAAGCATTTACATGTTTATGTGTTTGAATTAGCTCATATATAGTAGTAGTGGTACTGTTAGTCACTTGGTCTTGTCCAACTCTTTGCGACCCCATGGACTGTGGTTCATCAGGCTCCTCTGTCCATGGGATTCTCCAGGCAAGAATACTGGAGTGGGTTGCCATTCCCTTCTCCAGAGGATCTTTCTGACCCAGGGATCGAACCTGGGTCTTCTTCATTGCAGGCAGATTCTTTACCGTCTGAGCTACAGGGAAGATCCTATAGTTTGAATTAGCTCATATATACAGATTTAGATTTAAAAAGATGTATCATGTGAAAAGAGGTCAGATGAAATCTTAAATTTTGCTTCTTCCTCATTTGGTCATAAATTTTTTTTTTCAGTTTCCATCCTTATTTTTCTCTTTCTCCTTTATTGATTATATACACCTTTAAAATATTAGTTTTTAATTAATTTGTTTTTAACCAAAGTTCTTGAATTTTCATCCTATAAGTAGTATTTTCCTTGCTTCAGTGATACTACTTCCTCTAAGAAGAGAAGCGTGCCATGGCAGTGAATAGTAGAAGCAGAAGTAGCAGATTTTTTTAAACAGTTTTTTATACCAAGAATTTTTAAAGAATTGCCTAGACTAGTTGGTATGGTATCATCCTGGTTACCATGGGATATGGAAAGTTGGGGATGGGGAGACCATACTTGTTAATTCTGATTTGAAACTAAATATCATGGCTATGTCAGAATGTAAATGAAGACATCTATGTAACCACTAAAACTGACTTAGTAGAAAAATACTTCTTAACTAATGAATTAAACTCTCTGTAGACAAACTTTTTTTTTTATTAATGTAAGATCAGTGTGTTCAACATTCAGTCTGTGGGTGTAGAGTAGAGTGACCTACTTAATTATGGGGTGTAGTTCACCTGAGACTTTAGGGGACAGAAAGTTAGGCATATCCCAGAGCAACTGGAATACCAGAGCTTAACCTCTGCCCGCCACTACTATGAGCAGATAGTATACCATTAGGCTTGAGTCAGCTCATAAAGGACAGTGAAGTAGAATTCAACTGATCATGTAATCTAACCTTTCAGTTTTCCTTCAGTTGAGATTATTTCATCAAATCGTAATGTTATTATTAAGGCTTACTTTGAAGAGGAAAATAAGTGTGCATGTGTTAGGCGGCCTAAAATAATCCATTACTTTACCTCTGCTTGCATCCTAATCACTACACACAGGCCTGTGTAGGCTCTCCATTACAAACAATAAAGTGGCCATAAGTATAAGCTTTTATGCCTCAGTTGCATGCCCACCAGGCTGCTCTGTTCATGGAATTCTCCAGGCAAGAATACTGGATGGGTAGCCATTCCCTTCTCTAGGGGATCTTCCTGATCCAGGGATCAAACCTAAGTCTCCTGCATTGCAAGTGGATTCTTTACTGTCTGAGCCACTAGGGCAGCCCTTTCAGTCCAAGAGAGCATTAGTAAAACCTAGGTCCCTAAGGACCTAGGAATCAGTAGGAAATACAAAGCTATTTTATTTTCATTGGTTCCTAATGGCTTTGATATGGGCCAGTGATTTTATTTTAAAATGATTTGCCAGACCTGATGTCTGAGATTCAGTTCAGTTCAGTTCAGTCGCTCAGTCGTGTCCGACTCTTTGCGACCCATTTATTGTTGTTTGGAAGAAAGCTGGAGGAGGTTAAAGCTATAATCCAATTAATACTGAGGGTTATTCCCCTTCTCTCTTTACCTCTTTTTCCCCCTTTCCTTTTTCTGTTTACCTCTCTCCCCTCTTCTTTCTCCTGCCTTTTCTCCTCCTTTTCCTCACTTCCTTCCTCCCTCTCCTCCTCCATATACACAGGATGCACTTGCAGCCTTGGAAACTCCAGGAGGTCCCAGCCAGCAGAACAGGAAACTGAGTACACCACTCTCAGAAGTCATCGTCAAAAACCTGAAACTTGCTTTGGCAAATAGCTCTCGAAATGCTGTTGCTCTTTCTGCCAGCCCTCAACTGAAGGATGCCCAGTCAGAAAAGGTGGAATTATATCTTATTAATATTAAAAGGAAGTCTTAGATTTAAAAAAATTTTTAATAATAGTGATTGATCTGTTTCTTTTATTTTCCATGGGCAGAAAGACACTCCGAAGCCACTTCAAAAGGTAGTGGTGTGTGTGAGTAAGAAACTCAGTAAGAAGCAGAGTGAACTAAATGGGATTGCAGCCTCTCTAGGCGCAGACTACAGGTAGTTGGCACATCTTTTTTTTTTTGTGGTGATATGAACTCAATTTATAGGGAAACCTAGAGCTGTTGTGAGCATCTATTTTTTTTTTAAAGCATTATTTTGCCTTTTATTAATAGTTTATCATAGTATCTACAAAATCCAGTTTTTATTTAATTTACCTCCTCCTTTTAAAATACCCTTCCCCATATCAATTCACTCTTACATGTGTGTTTTTAGGGCATATTTAACAAATATATGAGGACATACTTTGTGACACTATTCTAAAAATTTGGGATCCATGAACGAGTACAGTCTAGAAAAAAGAAATCCTTGTCTTGAAGGAGTTTATTAATACATTTAGGTCGGAGATTTTAAGCATGTTTCTTAGTGATTTTCAAATTAAAGCCCTTCTGTGAGTACTACTAAGTGCTGCAGCACTCCTGAATTAAAATGGTCTTTTTGAGGATGTTTAATGCCTATCGTTTTTACTTTGGAGGCATAGATAACCACTCTCAACCTGACAGCCCAGCTAGAGACAGGTCCCTAGCACAAATGGCATCAGTATCAGGGATTGAGAGACCCTTGCCTATTCCAGCCAGTGCTGAATTGATCGTATTCCTTCATTGTAGGTGGTACTCGCTTTCTTGACCACTTGTTTTCAGCAGTTCATAGTTAGCATAATGATTGGTTTACAGTTAACAAACAGTTTGAGGAATATGACTAGCTTTATCTTTCCCTTTTGGCAAGTCATTTCAGTTATCTTTCTGATAGAGAAATTAAATCAGGAGAATGGAAAAATAAAATATATTTGAGTATTTATAGGCACCTTAGTGTTTCATTCATCTACTGTAGAAGAGTAAAGCTTTCTTTCTTATAACTATTATTTGTATTGTCTATATATTGTTCTTACTTGGTTGCTGAGTGCTCTATACGAGGCAAGTATGATCTCGTACCATTCTCACAGTAGCCCTAAGAGCCCTAAGAATAGAATGTGTTTGTGGGTATTCTGTTTAAATGTGGACTTACGTAAGATTTAAAAGACACATATAGTACTTGTGTTTTCATAAGATTTAAAATGCCAGTCCTGGGAATTCCTGGTGGGTCCAGAGGTTAGGATTCTGCACTTCCACTGCTGGGGGCCCAGGTTCTATCCCTGGTCAGGGAACTAAGATCCCACAAGCCACACCAGACAGCCAAAATAAATAAATGCCCCAGTCTTCTCAATATAAAAAAAAAATTAAATACATTGCTGAAATCCCTAAATAGAATTTAATAGTCAATGGCATTAACTTGGAATTTGCATTAGGTGTATTCCTGAAGTGAATTTCTGAGACTTGATAATTAATGAGAGGAAAGAACTCTTATTATGCAGAGGTTACAGTATGCATGTGTTCATAGGGTAATTGACTCTCAAGTGCTGATGTTCCAGATATTCCCTTCCATATGCACCAGAGAGACCAGTGATACTGTCTCCCACCTGCCAAAAGTTAAAATCTAGACCAGATCTTCCTGACACATCAGATATAGCACTCCCTTTTTATTACAGATATTTATGCAACATTCCTTCTACTAAAATGGATTTCATAAATCTAACTTTTATAATTTAAAGTCAGTAGAAGTTACATAGTAATAGAATATACATTAAATATGTAAATGCCTTTGTCTGATAACACAGAGGGGAATGGAATATTTATATTTTTGCATACATAGTAAGAGCACTTCAAATGTGATAGCTGGAAGACTGAAATAGATACGGAGACTCAGATACCATAAACAGCATTTCTGTTGGTAATATCACTACCATGAGTTACTCACATTTAACAAGCTAGGTTAAGGAAATAGTAAGTGGGAAGAAATCGGGAACACAGTGTAATAGCTAAGAGTGTGCATTTTGAAGTCAAAATTGGCTCTACCTCTTATTCACTGAGTATGTTACTTTAGTCACATTCAGTTTTCTTATCTGTTAAATGGATAAAATAATACAGTGTTTTAGAATTGTTGTGAGGAATGGATGAATAATGCTCTGTAGAGTATATAGTATTATGGGATACAGAACAAATGTACAGTGACTAGTGGCTGCCAGCAGCTGGAGAATAGGTTGGATACTTAACTTGAAAATATCTTTATCGTTGTATCACCTGTATGAAGTGATATTATAGAAGATATTTTAAAGAATATCTTTCTGCATCTCTCTCTGCATTTATATATTGAGAGATATGTGTATAAAATTTAACAGTGAAAGTGGAGCCTGTCATTTAGTGTTTTTGGTTACTCTGGTTCCTGAAAGGTTTTGCATATTCAGTTTATAGAGAGTAATGATAAACTAATGTAGTTATCTCTCTCAGGTATTCAGGATTTTGTGGGTTTGGTTGTTTTAGGTGGAGTTTTGATGAGACAGTGACTCATTTCATCTATCAAGGACGACCAAATGACACTAATCGGGAGTATAAATCTGTAAAAGAAAGAGGAGTACACATTGTTTCAGAGCACTGGCTTTTTGAAGTAAGCATACTTTTTTCCTTCCCCTTTCTGTTAAATGAAAACATAAACAGTACTTCAAGGCACAAATCCATTTCTCTGTACATAAACAAGTTTGATAACCTTATTTAATTGCACATTTCCTTTCTTTGGCATCAGAAACTTAAGGTCTTTAATCCTTAAATGCTTAGTAAATCTTTAATGGGTATTTGTTCAGATTGTCTGATTCTGTTTGCTAGTTAAAAATGATATGAAAGAAAACTTTGTAATGCTTTGAGGAGAATTAATTTAGCATGCCAATAGTTTCTTTTTCTATTTCTTCCATTTTCCTTCTGGGTATTCCCTGAAATGTGATTGATGCTTTGGCAAAAGCATAGAAATAGAATTAGATTTCATACTTTAGTGGGCAGGACATTTAAAAGTGAGGACAAATTGTTACTTGTATGATGATGGAATTTTAAAGTCAACTACTTTTCAAAACTTTAATTTTGTGAACTTTTACCATTTTAGAACATAATGTTTTGGCTGCCTTTTTCCTACTTAACATCTTTTAGTCATTAAAATTTTTTTCAGTCCTGTTTTAAAGCACACCATTGTATTACAGTGTGCCCAGGAATATAAACATCTTCCTGAATCTCTTTATCCACATACTTATAATCCCAAAATGAGCTTGGACATCAGTGCAGTGCAAGATGGCCGACTCTGTAATAACCGACTACTCTCAGCTGGCTCTGCAATGAGGGATGATGAGGTAAACGATACGGATGATACATTTACCCTCTCTTTAAGCTGAAGGTACAGTCATATATTGCTGTGAAACCTTATACAGGGCTTGGTTTGAGAAACTGTAATTTTTCTCCCTCAATAGCCAGATCATATGCCTGTAGAAGAAAATGATATAGACAATATGACCACCAGTAATAAAGAACTAACAACATCAAATGGAAATGGAAGGAATGACTCTAAAGGAGGTAAAATATTTTAAATTACAAACAAAATTTATAAATGTGTATCTTTCATACTGAATGCTTCCTTTGCATCAGATGAACAAATAAAGTGGTCTTCTATGTTACTAAATAGAAGTAAAGCATATATTAATATTTGAGGATTAAATTGAGGTTCCATGCCAATCATTAATTGTTAGCAAAACTTTGAGTGATATAAGTGTGAAACCTGTAAAATGTGTGAAATTAGGTATTCTACAGAGTTGGTGTGACACAGCCGTATTCAACATAGGTAGCTGCTGCTGCTAAGTCACTTCAGTCGTGTCTGACTCTGTGTGACCCCATAGACGGCATCCCACCAGGCTCCCCCATCCCTGGGATTCTCCAGGCAAGAATACTGGAGTGGGTTGCCATTTCCTTCTCCAGTGCATGAAAGAGAAAAGTGAAAGTGAAGTCGCTCAGTCTGTCCGACTGTTAGCGACCCCATGGATTGCAGCCCACCAGGCTACTCCGTCCATTGGATTTTCCAGGCAAGAGTACTGGGGTGGGGTGCCATTGCCTTCCCCGAACATAGGTAGAGATGGCAATTTTTCAAAAATTGGTCCTTTGATTTGAAAAGTTTCATTATATGCACAATATATTTTAACGTAAATTCACATGGTTTTAAAGGTACAGAAGGAGGTGTAAAGAGTTTCTCTTTATCTTTCTGATGTTATTTATGTATTTGTGGCTCTGCTGGGTCTTCGTTGCCATGGGCAGGCTTCCTCTAGTTGCGGTGCATGGGCTTTATTGTGGTGGCTTATCTTGTCGTGGAACACAGATTCTAGGCACACTAGCTCAGTAGCTGTAGAGTAGCTACTTAGTAGCTCGCAGGCCCTAGAGTGCTCAGGCTCCAGTAGTTGAGGCAGTACTAGTTCAGTAGTTAGAGCACACGTGCTTGCTCTGCAGCACATGGGATCTTCCCAGACCAGGCATCCCACCCGTGTTCCCTGCATTGGCAGGAGAACTCCTATCCAGTGTACCACCAGGGAAGTCCTCTGATGTTATTTTCTTATGATTTCTTCCAGAGCTGTTTTATGAGTATACAATTATAAGCATGTTTTCTCCTTTCCTCATTAAAAAATATATACATATTAAACTACTATATATATTGTTTTATACTTTGATATTGTTATTTAATAGTTCAACTTGTGGAGTGTCGTATTAGGATATAGGGAGCTTCTTCAATCTTTTTCCCTTTTTTGGCAACTGTATAGTATTCATAGTATGAATGGCCCACTTTGTTTAGCCAGTTCCTTGTTGATGGGCATGTTGGTTATTTCTGATTTCTTGCTGTTATAAAGAATGCAGCAATGAGAATTGTTAAAGCTCTAGGTGTCCTCTCTTTAATGGATTTAATGGGTCAGTATTTTCTATTTTCTTTACCCTACCAGAGCATTCCCTATGATTTACCTGTTGAGTTAGTCCCACTCTGTTTATTCCAAAAATGTTTATTTAGTACCTACTTCAATATTTAGTTTATAAAGAAACCAAAGATAAACATGTTGTGGTCTGTGTTTTCAAGGACCATGAGGGAAAATCATAAGTAACAGTAATGTATGTCAGGGTGTGGTACAGAGCGTGAGAGGATCAGAAACCGGCAGGGTGTCTGCAGAAGGATGATGACCACGTGTCTCAGCACAGTGTCTGCAGAGGGCTTCCTGGTTATTTCCTATTCCGTCTCCACAGTAAGGGCTGCCTTTATGTCTGGGTTCTGCAGTGTTCATAGTCTTAGTACAGTACTGTAGCCTATAGTAAATATTCAGTAGATGTCAAGTCAATAAATCTGTGTTCAACTAAATCTAGACACAAGAGTTAATATGAATAAGATGTGATAAAGAGAAACTTATCTTGATTGGTCTATTTTTGTTTGTTCCAAGTTCTGACACAGACTTTGGAGATGAGAGAGAACTTTCAAAAGCAGCTTCAGGAGATAATGTCTGCAACTTCCATAGTGAAACCCCAAGGGCAGAGGACTTCCCTCTCAAGAAGTGGTTGTAACAGTACCTCTTCAACTCCTGACAGCACCCGCTCCGCCCGCAGCGGACGAAGCAGAGTCCTGGAGGCGCTGAGGTCTGTCCCCGTCACTGATGGCAGAACAGCTGCTCCTTCCTCCCTTCCTCGCTCACTTCTCCTTCTTTCATTTCGTGCAGCTCCAGAGTTCTTATTTGGGAATAGGAAGCAGAGGTGTGTTCCATATCAAGGAACTGCTTCCACTGAGGCATGATTAATACATTTTAAAACCTCCCCTGAGAAAGACATGATTTAAGATCCAGCTTGCCTCCTTTGAAATGGATTGAATGGTAGTCCTTTCTGTTCTGTGTATTAGACTTAAATAATATTGGTATTAGACAGTAAGTGCGTGTGTATGTGTATATACATATATAAATTTAGGCAGTTTTCGTATTAGACTACATGTATTTTGTATTCTCTTTATAACTCTTATTTTCTAGGGAAGGTGATTACAGATCTTAGTGTGATGTGATTTAAGTTCAGTAGAAATAACTTCATCTTTTCCTTATTAGAAAGATCTCTGTATGATGAATGTTAATTGACTTATATCTTGAATTGATTAATTGAAATATGCATTTATCTGTATTAAATGTATGTTTCATGAGGCTGTTTCTTTAGCTGAGTACTGAGCAAAAATGATTTTCTATTTAATATGCCTCAGGTCATATTTTACATTTTAGAGAGCCTAAATCTTGTACCAAAGTCAGTAAGTAAATATATTCTGAGAGTAAAAGGCCATCTTCCTTGTATTTGAGGCAAATGAACACTTTGGGAGTGCCATCAGCTTTGGCAAATTATTTTTGTTAATAATTCTTTATGTATATACATTGAAATATTCAGTATACACATTGAAGGCAGGTATTGGAATTCTTTTTACTTTTCAGTGAAATTGATACATCATAAAGAGGAACTAAAAAGCCTCTTGATGAAAGTGAAAGAGGAGAGTGGAAAATTTGGCTTAAAGCTAACATTCAGAAAACTAAGATCATGGCATCTGGTCCCATCACTTCATGGGAAATAGATGGGGAAACAGTGTCAGACTTATTTTGGGGGGCTCCAAAATCACTGCAGATGGTGATTGCAGCCATGAAATTAAAAGACGCTTACTCCTTGGAAGGAAAGTTATGACCAACCTAGATAGCATATTCAAAAGCAGAGACATTACTTTGCCAACAAAGGTCTGTCTAGTCAAGGATATGGTTTTTCCAGTGGTCATGTATAGATGTGAGCGTTGGACTGTGAAGAAAGCTGAGTGCCAAAGAAATGATGCTTTTGAACTGTGGTGTTGGAGAAGACTCTTGAGAGTCCCTTGAACTGCAAGGAGATCCAACCAGTCCATCCTAAAGGAGACCAGTCCTGGGTGTCCATTTGAAAGGACTGATGCTGAAGCTGAAACTCTAGTACTTTGGCCACCTCATGCGAAGAGTTGACTCATTGGAAAAGACTCTGATGCTGGGAGGGATTGGGGGCAGGAGGAGAAGGGGATGGCAGAGGATGAAATGGCTGAATGGCATCACCAACTCAATGGACATGAGTGTGAGTGAATTCCCGGAGTTGGTGATGAACAGGGAGGCCTGGCATGCTGTGATTCATGGGGTCGCAAAGAGTCGGACACGACTGAGGGACTGAACTGAATTGAACTGAAAACATGTTTCACTCTAGTTCACTGTAAAGCTGGCTTACCTTAGACTCTGAGAGGTTTGGTTGTTAGTAACCAAAAAAAACCTTCCTTAAAAGCAGCCTATAGATACTAAGTAAATTCCCTATGTAATTATAGTTATTGTTTAATTACAGTTATTGTTTCCAGTGATTAAAAATACAACCTGTGAATGGTCAGCAAAATAACCAGGTTTCTAAACATTATGTTTCCCTAAGCCTATATAATTGAGAAAAGTCCCTTTTCTGAATGCTGTAATCATTTTAGAATTTTTTTCAATTTCCTATGGTAAACTTACCCTCTGAAGTTGAGATTCAATGTGCTTTCTTTTCTAGGTAAAACAGATAAGTTTCTGAGGAAAAAAGTTTTTAAATAAAAATTTCCCTAAGTTCAATTATTGAATAAGTATTTTCAAGTTGCTAGGTGGTGGACATTTAAAGGAGAACCACCAATTTGCAGTCTAACTTAACAGAAGTTATGAGGACGGATTTTGTTATGGCTATCTGTTGTTAAAATTATGACTTCTTTCCTTAGGCAATCTCGTCAAACAGTACCTGATGTCAACACAGAGCCCTCCCAAAATGAACAGATCATTTGGGATGACCCTACAGCCAGGGAGGAGAGAGCAAGACTTGCCAGCAATTTGCAGTGGCCCAGCTGTCCCACACAGTACTCTGAGCTTCAGGTTGATGTTAAAAAATTGGAGGATTCTCCTTTCCAGGAGCCTTTACATGATCCAGAAATTGCTGAACAGGGTAATGAGAAAGAAATCTATTTAATTGTTTGTATTAAGTATATGTTGACTTCTTGAAAATAAATGGATAAGCCCTTTGTGGTTCTCTGAATTGTACATGCCAACAAAAACTTAAAAGATATATTTGGGCTTAAACTTGGAAAAGTCAGAAAAATAATTATAAATTGATGTAATTTATCATACTCTGGCTGGGAGAATTCCATGGACAGAGGAGCCTGGCTTCCAAATTTAATTAAAATACATATTTCAATTTATGATGCCTATGTGGCTAAGTCACTTCAGTTACTGAAGTGACTGAAGTGTGACTGAAGTGACTGAAGTGTGGCTAAGTCACTTCAGTAACTGAAGTGACTTAGCCACATAGGCATCATAAATTGAAATATGCATTTTAATTAAATTTGGAAGTTAAAGATTAGGCATTTTTCCCCCTGGACATTTTTCCAGTTCTTTTGCATTTGTGTAGTTAATGCTTGATTTTTCTCTCAATCATCTTGTTCATTTAAGTCTTAACTCCACCTAGCACATACCTACATTTCTTTAGAGCTGTATGAGTTTCTTTCTGAATTCCCTATATTTTTCTTCCTTGGACTTTACCTTGAAAACAAAATGCTTCCGGTTTCTCATCATTGGTCATCTTTCCCCCTCTTTCTCTTTCAGATCACATGAGTATTTCTCTATACTAGATGTGTAGATTTATCTCTGCTTCTGATTTTGTCATAGAATTGCTCTCATTTTTAAAATCTGATTTACATTTTGCTGATGAAGGTGTGGTATTTAAAGAAAGAGAGAAGCGCGCAGATAACACCGTTTGCCATTTTAATTGCACTCATTTATAAGCTCTAGAAATAGGCTGCTTCTTTTGCATGTACATTTTACATCGGTTAAGACAGATGAGAATATTTCCCGGACTTTGTTCTTAGTCGTATTTGGATAACATCACACTGTAGCATTTTATTGCCCTCAGCTGTCTGTGATCCCGGGAACATATGTGTGACTGGAGCCCCAAAACACTTGATCTCTGAAGAACTGGAAACTCCAATGAAAGACAGCCACTTGATCCCTACGCCTCAAGCCCCCAGTATTGCCTTCCCCCTAGCCAACCCACCTGTGGCTCCACACCCTAGAGAAAAGGTTTGTTTATTCTTAGTATGGTGATAAGACTTTTGAATATTGCTGTTAGTGCTACGTTCAGAATTTTTTAATACCAATATCAAGGGTTTGTCGAATGTTGAAAACTATATTTCTTTGTACTCTATTATAATCATTTCTGCATTTGATAACTTAGAAAATAAGTAAAATGTTACTGTAAGAGAACCATAGACTTGATAGCTGTTTTGATGTTAATTTTTTTCTAAAATAAACTTTTCCATTCCAGATTATAACAATAGAGGAGACTCATGAAGACTTAAAAAAACAGTACATATTTCAGTTGTCATCTCTGAATCCTCAAGAACGTATTGATTATTGTCATCTGATTGAAAAACTAGGTACAAGTATTTTATTTATGTCGAAAATGTAATCTTATTTGGAAGTCAAATGTAGCTAATTATTGATACCACTTTTAAGCTGTAGAAATTGAGATTAAAAAGATGGCTAACTTGTCTCAGACCATACAGCCTGTCATCAGTAGAACTTAAGTCGTAGGATTTAAAGATTTAAAGTGAATCCCATCATTAAGGTGTAAGAATCTTGTCCTACTTTGAGTGTTGTTGTTGAAACTCTGGACAAAATCAAGGAATTATATAGTTAAAACTACATTTTCATGAAATTGAAGTTACACTGATACCCAGACAGGAGCTCCTCCTGCTGTGACGTTCTTACTCTGCTGGTTGTCAGGCTCTCCATCTGACAGCATTCTGGAAGCAGCATGCTAGAGAGGTAAACTTCCAGCAACTACATTTTAAAAAGGAAAATGAAACAGGTGGTTAATTTTAGATATGGATTTTTATATGTGTACTTTAATATTTATTAATATATGCAAAATATTTCAAAATATTATATTCTACATGTAATTAGTATAAAATGTCAGTGAGATAATTTGCCTGTTTTTCTGACTAAGTTTGAAATCAGGGATATATTTCACATGTACAGCACATCTCAACATCTCAATAGGGACTAGCTGTGCTTCAGGTGTTCAATAGCCACATGTGGCTAGTGGCTACTGTATTGGACAAAGCAACCTTATAGAACTTAATATGACAACTTGACCTAGAGAAACATTAAGAAATAATGACTGTTTAATAGTTGCCCTGAATCATCAAGAAAAGATTAAAGGTCCTTTAGTGTTCTCCTTTTAAGTTTGTGAACTATGACACTTTTTTTTTTTTTTAGATTTCTTTCAGATACAGTTGTACACTTAAGAAGCTGTATGTTTTGGAAACTTCACTCATGTGGAACATTTGTTTCCCAGTCATATAACAAATTAGATGGAGATAAATCAGAATTGCTAAGCGTTACCTAGAGCTCACCAAATGGAGCACTTGCAAGTGTCTGTCTTGTGTGGAGTGTTGCATCTCTGTAAACTATGCAGCTAGCAGAGACTTGTCTAGAAGAGAGCAGAGGCAGATGAGCGCAGACTGCTGAACTGGGAGTCTGTGACTAGACTGCAGAGAGTCCTATCGTATAAGTGAAGCAGCCATGGCCAACTGATGTACATAAATAAGTTCGCCTGTTGTCTGGGTTATAATAAATTCATTACATAGAATTAGATTATTGATATTAATAATGGAATTTTTACCTTGTTGTTCTTTAGTCACTGTGATCCTGGGTTAGTTACTCTGTACCTGTGTCCTCATAGGTAAATTGTACATAATAGAATATTCATAGAATAGTGATGATTAAATGAGTCAATACTTTAAACACCCTGACTTGTATAGTAAGTGCTCAAAAGTATTGCTGCTCTTAATTATTAAAGTCATCTGTAAAGCATGAGTAGAGTTCCATTGTTTTGTTAAAAATGTCAGGAAGTCCTTGGTACCACACTGCCTGACCTCTAAAATATAAATTAAAGCATATGCTTTACATATCCTTTTATTTACTTAGGGCTTCTTCTTTCCTCTAAGTCAGACTTCTTTCTTACATATCTGAGAAGAGGGGTCAGCTCTCACCATCTCCTTCATCTCTATTTACCTAGCGTGTGTTTTCCTCCTGAGCTTCTGGGTTGGTCTACTGACTTTATTTCCACTAAAAGCAAGACAAAAATTTTTTTTTTCTGTTTTTAGTCTGTAGATGCCCATTTTTGGCCTCCATCTCCCTGGTGACACATATTCAGTGTTTGAAAATTGCTAAGGTAGTTGAGAGAGACTTAAGAGAACAACCAGTTGCAGTTTGTTGCTCTTGTTTGTATTCAGTTTCTTTTTTTAATCTTAATTGTAGCAAACCAGTTTCAGAGAGGCAGGAAATTTTGAGTAAACATTTTATAAAAATACGCATGTAAAGTAATTGTTAGGGGTTTTGTTTATTTAATGCAACCTCTGCATTCCTAGGTTCAGTTCCTGGGTTGGGAAGATCCCCTGGAGAAGGAAATGGCAATCCACTCCAGTATTCTTGCCTAGAAAATCCCATGGACAGAGGAGCCTGACGGGCTACAGTCCATGGGGTCACAAGAGTCAGACACGACTTAGCGACTAAAGGACCACCACTGCATAGTTGAGGTACATTTTCCCTCAGAAAAGGTTAAGAATCAATAAAGTATCAATTTTTCTCTAATTAAGGTGGATCAGTGATTGAGAAGCAGTGCTTTGATCCCAGCTGTACACACATTGTTGTGGGGCATCCACTTCGCAACGAGAAATATTTAGCCTCCGTGGCAGCGGGAAAGTGGGTACTCCATCGCTCCTACCTTGAAGCTTGCAGGACTGCTGGGCGCTTCATGCCGGTGTGTATGCAAATTAACGTGAAGGGTCATTTTTCTTTAAAATTAAATGTCTTAATAATTGATTCCAGCACATAAAATATTAAACTAGTTATTTGAAATATTTTGATTTGTAACTGACCATCGCAATAATATCTGTCATGTAGTTTTTGAATTTTCAATCAAGATAACCTCAGGGATCTCTCTTGTATAGACTAGAAATCAAACTGTTAATATATACCTCCTCTGAGACTGTGTCCTGTGAAGTTCATCTTATAGTAGGTAAAGCCCAGTAATCTAAATATTACCAGTTACTAAGATGAAGCTAGATGTACATGACTTTCATATGAAGCCAAATTAATCTACATTTCCTCCATGCTCATAAGTTGATGCTTGCTTAGGCTCTCTGTGGACACAGTGTATAGCTTGTAGCTCTTACTAGACTGTGGACTCTGAGGACGTATTGGAATTCAAAAGTTTGCTGAACTAATTCTCTAGGAAGAAGACTATGAGTGGGGAAGTAGTTCCATACTCGATGTTTTGACTGGAATCAACGTACAGCAACGAAAACTAGCACTTGCAGCAATGAGATGGAGGAAAAAAATCCAGCAAAGACAAGAATCAGGCATTATTGAGGTATTAATATATATAATTATGTGGCTAGTATAAATGGCATTTAATGTCACGACTAGTCCAGATTTTAATTTTTTAAAGAGAACCTTTATTACAAAGTAAGAATAGTTCTATTTGTCTTTTATTCTTTGATTGATATACTTAATTTGGGCATTCTAAGTTGAGCTTAGTGTGATTCCTAATTCTTCTAATTGTGATCAACAGTAATATATAGTGTTGATGGCTCTCTTAAAAGTCATTTATATGTGTAAAATGTGACCCATACTATATTTCTTCCAAAGAATCTTTTCAGCCTCTAGCTTCAGGAGTTTTCAACTTGGGGTCCACAGATTATCAAGTCAGATATATCAAAGGAGTTTATAGATCAAATTCAGAAAGGCTGTACAATTTCGATGGGAAAAATACATCCTTATTTTTACAAACCTCTGATTTAAAGTTTGCATTTCCTTCATTATATAAGTCTAGGCACCAAATCACAACACTGACAGTGCTGTGACGTTCCCCACAGAAATCAGATATTTTTAAAATTTTTATTTATTTATTTGGCTTTGTTGAGTCTTTCTTGCAGTGTACAGGATCTTCACTGCATCATATGGGGTCTTTCCTTGTGGGGCACAAAATCTCTAGTAATGGCTTTCAGGCTCAGTAGTTGCAACGTGGGTTTACTTGTTTTGCAGCATGTGGGATCTCCAACAGGGATCAAACTTGCATCCCCTGCATTATAAGGCAGATTCTTAACCACTGGACCACCAGGGAAGTCCCAGAAGTCAGATATTTTTGCTTGCATTATGTTTGCAACTTGAAATATTGTTTATGTTAATCACAACTTTAAAATTATAGTACATATAGACCTCCTCGACTTGTAGTGGTTTGACTTTATGATGCTATGAAAGTGATACACATTCAATAAAAAGCGTATTTCAGATTTTGAATGTTGGCCTTTTTCCAGGCTAGCATTATGCAATGCAGTATTCTCTGGTAATGCTGGGCTATAGGAGCAACCATTGCGCTCAGTGAGCCACGTGATCATGGGGGCAGTAAACAACTGATACAGCCATTCTGCTTTTCAGTGTAGTATTCAGTGAATAACATGAAATATTCAACTACTTTATTATAAAATTGACTTTGTATTAAATGATTTTGCCCAACTAAAGACTTCTGTGTCATGAGCATGTTTAATGTAGGCTAGTAAGCTATGGTTAGATAGTACTACTGACTCAAAGGACATGAATTTGAGCAAACTCTCAAACTAGTTAGTGGACTTAGTGGAGAACAGATGAGCCTGGCATGCTGCAGTCCATGCGGTTGCAGAGTCAAAGACGCAACTTAACAAGTGAACAGCAACAGCAGTAAGACTTCCCTGGGGGGTCTGTGGCTAAGGCTTCATGCTCCCAGTGCATGCGGCCCAGGTTCAGTCCATGATCAGAGAACTAGATCCCACGTGATGCAACTAAAAGTCCCGCGTGCTGCAACTAAGACCCGGTGCAGCCAAACAAAGCTTTAAAAAACAGTAGTAATCTATGATGGTTAGTACATTAGGTGTATTTAAATGCATTTTTTACTGAATGGTGTCTTTAACCCTCTGATGGGTTTAAGGTAGAAGCACATCTATTATAATGTCACAAATTTTTTAATATTTTTATAATCTTCAATAAAATGGTTTCTTTTGTAATACTTTGTTTTATTTTGAACATTTATAAAGCATTCATATGGTATGGAAATTATATTTCAATAAAGCTGTTTTTTTTTTTTTTAATTATTTGGAAAAATAGGTTTTACTAGACTGCCAGATGGGTCCATGCCTCACAAAAAGGTTAAAAATACAAATTATCTCATCTTTTATATGTTATATTCTGAGTTCTGTGCTATCTCCAAGTCCCTGTTAGCCTTGATTCCCTTTATTTTAGAGTAATTCCACTACCTTCTGTTAACTGTTAATTCTGTACTTAAATTAAATTTCCAATTTATAGTCATTTTCAAGGGAAATAGTAGCGAGGCTTTATCTAAGAAGCCATGTTTTAGATTCTATGATTAGATTAATTGTAAGGGAAAAAATACTAGAAAAAAAACTAAACAAATGTCAGGTTGCTTTGTTTTATTGTTACCTAATTATTAAATCGTTTTTTAATTATTTAATTATTTATTGATGGCCTGCTGTATGCCAGACACCATGACTGTGTATCAGAGTGTTCTGACCAAGATAGTTATCAGTTCATCAGAAGTAAAATTTATAAGATTATTCACTTACATAAAACTAAGACTACAGAGAAAATAATGTTTTTATATTGTCATTTGTTTTCCAAATAATTTCTACACTGATTATTTTTTCTTTGCAGGGAGCATTTAGCGGGTGGAGAGTTATCTTACATGTTGATCAGTTCCGAGAATCAGGATTCAAACGCCTACTTCAGTCAGGAGGAGCAAAGGTTTGTATTGAGTCAACTTAACTGGATTTTTTACAGTTACTTCTAACCAAGGTTGCTGTGATCAGTTCTTGATTTTCTGTACTTTACGAGATAGTAATTCTTAGGTGTAGCTTATACAGTTGAACTACCTTGGAACACTGATAGATTGTGGTGCTTTTTGTTTTTTCCTTAGGTGCTGCCTGGTTATTCTGTATCTTTATTTAAAGAAGCTACACATCTCTTTTCTGACTTTAATAAACAGAAACCAGATGACTCAGGAATTAACGTAGCAGAAGCTGCTGCCCAGAATGTATACTGCTTGAAAACAGAATACATTGCTGATTTTCTTATGCAGGTTTGTAAAATCTTGTCCTTGACAACCTCGCTACCAGAAACATGCTTATGTGCATATACAGATATAACTATACAGCAAAACCCTTGGTGGTTATTCATAGAATGTTAATCTCCCATTAGTCTTCTTGATTCAACCCTTTTAGTTTCCATCTATTTTTTTTTAAATAATGAACACATGTAAACATTTGGCCTGGAAGGTAAATATGAAATGGGTATAAAAATCTGGGGACTTCTAAAAGCCTTAAAGGTGCCCTCTAAAATGTCAAAATATAAAGAACACAGAAATTGATTCTGCTAATCCAAGGAGAGACATTTCCCCAAGGGTCCTTTCTAAGTTTTCTTGACCTTTTTGCTTTGTTGTTGTTTAGTCGCTAAGTCATGTCCGACTCTTTGTGCCCCCATGAACTGCAGCACACCAGGCTTCCCTGTCCTTCACCATCTCCTGGAGTTTGCTCAGACCCATGTCCATTGAGTGAGTGATGACATCCAATCATCTCACCCTCTGTAACCCACTTTTTCTTCTCTCAATCTTTCCCAGCATCAGGGTCTTTTTCCAATGAGTCACCTCTTCCTGTCAGGTGGCCAAAGTATTTGGAGCTTCAGCGATAGTCCTTCCAATGAATATTCAGGGTCGATTTCCTTTAGGATTGACTGGTGTGATCTTGCTGTCCGTGGGACTTGCAGGAGCCTTCTCCAGCACCACTCTCCTCTTTTACCTTCATCAAAAGGCTCTTTAGTTTGTCTTCACCGTTCTGTTTCAGGGAAATACCAAGAGGGTCTTTAGTTCCTCTTCTCCCATTAAAGTGCTACCTTTTGCATATCTGAGGTTATTGATGTTTCTCCTTGCAATCTTGATTGCAGCTTGTGATTCATCCAACTGGGCATTTCACATGATGCACTCTGCATAAAAGTTAAATAAGCAAGGTGACAGTATGCAGCCTTGATGTACTCCTTTCCCAATTTTGAAATAATCTGTTGTTCCATGTCCAGTTCTAATTGTTGCTTCTTTACCTGCATAGAGGTTTCTCAGGAGGCAGGTAAGGTACTTTTACCTTCATCAAAAGGCTCTTTAGTTTGTCTTCACCGTTCTGTTTCAGGGAAATACCAAGAGGGTCTTTAGTTCCTCTTCTCCCATTAAAGTGCTACCTTTTGCATATCTGAGGTTATTGATGTTTCTCCTTGCAATCTTGATTGCAGCTTGTGATTCATCCAACTGGGCATTTCACATGATGCACTCTGCATAAAAGTTAAATAAGCAAGGTGACAGTATGCAGCCTTGATGTACTCCTTTCCCAATTTTGAAATAATCTGTTGTTCCATGTCCAGTTCTAATTGTTGCTTCTTTACCTGCATAGAGGTTTCTCAGGAGGCAGGTAAGGTAGTCTGATATTCCCATCTCTTTAAAATTTTCCACAGTTTCTTATAATCTACACAGTCAGAGGCTTTAAAATAGTCAATGAAGATGGTTTTTCTGGGATTCTGTAGCTTTTTCTATGATCTAATGGATGTTGGCAGTTTGATCTCTGGTTCCTCTGCCTTTTCTAAATCCAGCTTGTACATCTGGAAATTCTTGGTTCACATACTGTAGAAGCCTAGCTTGAAGGATTTTTGAGCATCACTTTGCCAGCATGTGAAATGAACGCAATTGTGTGGTAGTTTGAACATTCTTTGACTTGGCCCTTCTTTGGGATTGGAATGAAAACTGACCTTTTCCAGTCCTGTGGCCACTGCTGAGTTTTCCAAATTTGTTGACATACTGAGTGCAGCACTTTTAACAGCATCATCTTCTAGGATTTGAGATAGCTCAGCTGGAATTCCATCACCTCCACTAGCTTTGTTCATAGTATTGCTTCCTAAGGCCTTCTTGACTTTGCACTCTAGGATGTCTGGCTCTAGGGAAATGACCACATCATCATGGTTATCCCAGTCATCTTTTTTTGTATAGTTCTTCTGTGTATTCTTGCTACTTCTTAATCTCTTATGCTTTCAGTTCAGTTCAGTTTAGTCGCTCAGTCGTGTCCGACTCTTTGTGACCCTGTGAATTGCAGCATGCTAGGCCACCCTGTCCATCAACAACTCCTGGGGTTCACTCAAACTCACGTCCATCACATCGGTGATGCCATCCAGCCATCTCATCCTCTGCCGTTCCCTTCTCCTGCCCCCAATCCCTCCCAGCATCAGAGTCTTTTCCAATGAGTCAACTCTTCTCATGAGGTGGCCAAAGTACTGGAGTTNCAGGCCCCGCGTTTCTCATGGTGCACTCTGCATAGAAGTTAGATAAGCAGGGTGACAATATACAGCCTTGACGTACTCCTTTTTTTATTTGGAACCAGTCTGTTGTTCCATATCCAGTTCTAACTGTTGCTTTCTGACCTGCGTATAGGTTTCTCAAGAGGCAGATCAGGTGGTCTGGTATTCCCATCTCTTTCAGAATTTTCCACAGTTTATTGTGATCCACACAGTCCAAGGCTTTGGCATAGTCAAGAAAGCAGAAATAGATGTTTTTCTGGAACTCTTGCTTTTTTGATGATTCAGCAAATGTTGGCAATCTGATCTCTGGTTCCTCTGCCTTTTCTAAAACCAGCTTGAACATTTGGAAGTTCACGTATTGCTGAAGCCTGGCTTGGAGAATTTTGAGCATTACTTTACTAGCGTGTGAGATGAGTGCAATTGTGAACTGTTACTATACTGTAATTTGGGTTTTTTTTAATCAGTTAATTTATTTTAATTGGAAGCTAATTACTTTATAATATTGTGATGGCTTTTGCCTTACATTGACATGAATCAGCCTCGGGTGTACATGTGTCCCTCCATCCTGAACACCCCCCTCCCACCTCTCTCTCCATCCTGTCCCTCTGGATTGTGCCAGAGCACCAGCTTTGAGTGCCCTGTTTCATGTATTGAACTTGCACTGGTCATATGTTTCACATATGGTAGTATACATGTTTCAATGCTATTCTCTCAAACTATCCTACCCTTGCCTTCCCCACAGGATCCAAAAGTCTATTCTTCACATCTGTGTGTCCAGTTCCATTCTTCTTTATTGGGATTGCTTTGGCTATTTGAGATTTTTTGTGTTTCCATACAAACTGTGAAATTATTTGTTCTAGTTCTATGAAAAATACCTTGGTAGCTTGATAGGGGTTGCATTGAATCTATAGATTGCTTTGGATAGTATACTCATTTTCACTATATTGATTCTTCTGATCCATGAACATGGTATATTTCTCCATCTATTTGTGTCATCTTTGATTTCTTTCATCAGTATTTTATAGTTTTCTATGTAGTGTCCTGCTTTGTCACTTATCACGGTCTTTATTTCAAAGTCCATTTTGTCTGATATGAGTATTGCTACTTCTGCTTTCTTTTGGTCTCCATTTGCATGAAATATCTTTTTCTAGCCCTTCACTTTCAGTCTGTATATGTCCCTTGGTTTGAGGTGGGTCTCTTGTTGACAGCATATATAGGGGTCTTGTTTTTGTATCCATTTGGCCAGTCTTTGTCTTTTGGTTGGGGCATTTAGCCCATTTACATTTAAGGTAATTATTGATAACTATGATCCCATTACCATTTACTTGTTTTGCATTAGATTTTATAAACCTTTTCTATGTTTCCTGTCTAGAGAAGATTCTTTAGCATTTGTTGAAGAGCTGGTTTGGTGGTGCTGAATTCAAGCTTTTGCTTGTCTCTAAAGCTTTTGATTTCTCCTTCATATTTGAATGAGATCCTTGCTGGGTAGAGTAATCTTGTTTGTAGGTTTTTCTCTTTCATCACTTTAGGTATGTCCTGCCATTCCCTTCTGGCCTGAAGAGTTTCTGTTGAAATATCAGCTGTTATCTTTATGGGGATCCCCTTGTGTGTTGTATGTTGCTTTTCCCTTGCTGCTTTTAATATTTACTCTTGTGTCTAATCTTTGTTAGTTTGATTAATATGTATCTTGGGGTGTTTCGCCTTGAGCTTATTTATCCTTTTTTGGGACTCTGTGGGTTTTTTGAACCTGGGTGGCTATTTCCTTCCCCATTTTAGGGAAGTTTTCAACTATTATCTCCTCAGGTATTTTCTCATGCCCTTTCTTTTTGTCTTCTGTGATACCTATGATTCAAATGTTGGGGCATTTAACATTGTCCCAGCAGTCTTTGAGGTTGTCCTCATTTCTTTTAATTCTTTTTTCTCTCTGCTTCGTTTATTTCTACCATTCTATCTTCCACCTCACTTACCTCTCTTCTGCCTCAGTTATTCTACTGTTGGTTCCCTCCAGGGTACTTTTGATCCTTAGTTATTGCATTATTCATTATTGATTGACTCTTTTTTATTTTTCTTAGGTCCTTGTTAAACATTTCTTGCATCTTCTCAATCCTTGTCTCTAGTCTATTATCTGTAACTTCATTTTGTCTTCAAGATTTTGGATCATATTTACTATCATTATTCTGAATTCTTTTTCAGATAGACTCCCAGTCTCCCCTTTGGTTTGGTTTGGTGGGTATTTATCATATTCCTTCACCTGCTTAATGTTCCTTTTCATTTTGTTTAGATTGCTGTTTGGGGTGCCATGTCTATAAGCTGTAAGTTCATGGTTCCTCTTTATTGTGGAGTCTACTCCCTGTGGGTGGAGTTGGACTAGTGGCTTGTCAAGGTTTCTTGATTGAGGGAGCTTGTGTCTGTGTTCTGGTAAGTGGAGCTGGATTTCTTCTCTCTGTAGTGCAGTGAAGTGTCCAGTAGTGAGTTTTGGGGTGTCCGTGGGTTTGACATGGCTTTGGGCAGCCTGTGTTTTAATGCTCAGGGTTGTGTTTCTGTTTTGCTGGAGAATTAGCATGGTATGTCTTGCACTGAAACTTATGACTCTTGAGTGGAGCTTGATTTCAGTGTAGGTATTGAGACTTTTGGGTGAGCTCTTGTCTGTTAATGTTCCCAGAGTCAGGAGTTCTCTGATGTTCTCAAGTTTTGGAGTTAAGCCTCCTGCCTCTGGCTTTCAGTCCTTCTCTTAGAGTAGTCTCAAGATTTTTCCATCAATACAGCACATATGATAAAACATCTAGGTTAATGGTGAAACAATTCTCCACAGCAAGGAACACCCAGAGAGATTCATAGAATTACATAGAGAAGAGAAGGGGGAGGAGGAAAATAGAGTTGACCAAGAGAAGAGGGGGAGTCAAAGGGGAGAGAGCAATCAAGCCAGTAATCAATTCTCTATGTGCTCTCCACAGCCCAGAATACCCAGAGAGATTCATAGAGTTAAGTAAAGAAGAGGAAGGTAGGAGATAGAGGTGATCTGGAGGAGAAAAGGGAGAGTCAAAAGGGGAGAGAGCAGTCAAGCCAGTAATCAAATCCCTAACTGAAAATGAATACTGAAGATAGATTCTTAAAGGTACAAAATTGATAATACCAAAAAGCAAGATTAAAAATCTAGAATAGACTCTCAAAAATACAATATAAAATACAAAAACAAAATTCATCACAATATTTACATATATGTGAAATTTACTTTAAAAAATAGGGTCTTTTTTTTTGCTAGGTAATACTAGGTTATGAAAATTTAAAGGAGTAATAAAGAACTTAAACTTTCTTAGAAAAATTTAAAAGTCATAATAGTAAAAATATATCTAGGAATTTCTCTGGAGCTGTTGTGGGCAGTGTGACGTTAGTTCAGTGTCAGATAGTCCCTTTTTCCAGCTTGTACTTGTTTTCAAGGTCTAGGTCCTCCTCCAGTGTACAGTCAGTATTAACCACAGGGTTTTAATGCATTGCACCTGTCTCTTCCACAGCGGTTCCTTCTTCTGTTTATTTTGACTTCCTAAAAAATTAAAAAGTCATAATAGTAAAAATATATCTAGGAATTTCTCTGGAGCTGTTGTGGGCAGTGTGACGTTAGTTCAGTGTCAGATAGTCCCTTTTTCCAGCTTGTACTTGTTTTCAAGGTCTAGGTCCTCCTCCAGTGTACAGTCAGTATTAACCACAGGGTTTTAATGCATTGCACCTGTCTCTTCCACAGCGGTTCCTTCTTCTGTTTATTTTGACTTCCTCTGTTTGCAAATCTCTTCAGTGTCTAATTTCCACCCTGACACAAGGGGGCGAAGGTGGCTACTTACTTAGGCTCACTTGTTCGGTTGTGTTTTGGGGAGGGAGGGACACTGCAAACAAATACCACTGGCATGTGTGGGGAGTATTTTATGTATATATTGCAAAGTGATTCCCACAGTAAGTCCACGTACAACCACATGCAGTTACAAATTTTATTGTAGTTTGTGTTGAGAACTTCCAAGATTGACTCTCAACAAGTTTCAAATATACTATACAGTACTATTAATTATAACCACCATGCCGTGAATTATATCCCCATGACTTATATATATCAAATTTGTATCTCCTGACCACCCTCATCCTTTTTGCTCACCCACCCCTCAACCCCTGCCTCTTTCACGTAACCATCAGTCTGTTCTCTCTATCTGTTGAGTTCTCAGGGTTTTGTTTCTTAGATTCCATTTATACAAAAACCGTATAGTATTTGTATATCTCTGTCTGACTCTCTTTGCTTAGCATGGTGCCCTCTAGGTCCATCCCTGTTGCCACAGTTGGCAGGGTTTCCTCTTCAATGGCTGCCAGTGTTCCATTTAGTCTGTGGGAGTTGTGTGTGTGTGTATGTACCAGTTTTCTTTATCCATTCACTCATTTCTGGATGGATACTCATATCTTGGCTACTGTAGATAATGCTTCAGTGAATGTGGGAGTGTAAAGATCTTTTCAAGTTAGTGTTTTTGTTTCCTTTGGATAAATACCCAGAAGTGGAATTTTTGGACCACATAGTAGTTCTGTCTTTAATTTTTTGTGGAACCCTCCATACTGTTTTCCATAGTGGCTGTAGCATTTACATTCCCACCAGTGGTGCACAGAGGTTCCCTTTTCTTTGCACTCTTGCCAACATGTGTTGTTTCTTGTCTTTTCTATATAAAAGTTACTCTAAAGAGTGTGAGATGATATCTCATTATGGTTTTGATTTGCATTTCTCTGTTGATTAGTCATGTTGAGCACTTTTTCATGTACCTGTTGGCCATCTGTATGTCTTCTTTGGGAAAATGTCTGTTCAGATCCTCTGCCTATTTTTTAATGGTTTTTTTTTTTTTTTTTTTTTTTTTTTTGTTGAGTTTTATCAGGTTCCTCTCGAGTTACAATGGGGACCACAGGGACCCGCCTGAGTGGCCTCAGGAAAGGCCCGTCTCCATNGTTTTTTTTTTTTTTTTTTTGCTGTTGAGTTTTATGAGTGTTTTGTATACTTTGGATATTAACTCCTTATCAGATACATAATTTGCAAATATTTTCTCCCATTTGACAAGTTGCCTTTTCATTTTGTTTATGGTTTCCTTCATTGAGCAGAAGCTTTTCGTTTGATAAACTCACTTGTTTATTTTTGCTTTTGTTGCCTTTGTTTTTTGTGTCAAGTAAAAAAAACAAAACCACTGTGAGGAAGCTTGCCACCTCTTTTTTTCCTAGGAGGTTTATGGTTTTAGGTCTTATGTTCAAGTCTTTAATCCATTTTGAGTTTATTTTTGTGTGTGATGTAAATTATTAATTGGGTTTCATTCTTTTGCATGTGGTGATTTAGTTTTCCCAACACCGTTTATTGAAAAGACTGTCTTTTCCCTGTTGTATATGCTTGGCATCTTTGTTGTAAATTACTTGACCATTTATGCATATGATTATTTCTGGGACTCTAGTCAATTCCACTGATCTGTTTTTAGGCTAATACAATGTTGTTCGGTTGCTCAGTTGTGTCCAAATATTTGCGACTCCATGTACTGCAGCACACCAGGCTTCGCTGTCCTTCACCATCTCCCAGAGCTTGCTCAAACTCATGTCCATTGAGTCGGTGATGCTGTCCAACCATCTTGTCCTCTGTCATCCCCTTTTCCTCCTACCTTCAGTCTTTCCCAGCATCAGTGTCTTTTTCAGTGAGTCAGCTCTTCACATCAGATGGCCAAAGTATTGGAGCAACCAATACTTTGGTCCTTCCAATGAATACTCAGGATTGATTTCCTTTAGGATTGACTGATTGGATCTCCTTGCAGTCCAAGGGACTCTCAACAGTCTTCTCCAACACTATAGTTCAAAAGCATCAATTCTTTGGTGCTCAGCTTTCTTTATGGTCCAGCTCTCACATCCATGCATGACTACTAGAAAAACCATAGCTTTGGCTAGACAGACCTTTGTTGGCACAGTAATGTTTCTGCTTTTTAATATGCTGTGTAGGTTTGTTATAGGTTTTCTTCCAAGAAGCAAGTGTCTTTTAATTTCATGGCTGCAGTCACCATCTGCAGTGATTTTGGAGCCCCCCAAAATAAAGTCTGTCACTGTTTCCATTCCCCATCTATTTGCCATGAAGTGATGAGACCAGATATCATGATCTTAGTTTTTTTAATTTTGAGTTTTAAGCCAGCTTTTTCATTCTCTTTCACTCTCATCAAGAAGCTCTTAAGTTCCTCTTTGCTTTCCGCCATCAGAGCAGTGTCATCTGCATACTTGAGGTTATTGATGTTTCTCCCGGCAATCTTGATTCCAGCTTGTGCTTTTCACAAGATGTACTATTTTGATAACTGTAGCTTTGTAATATAGTTTGAAATCAGGGCACATGATGCTCCCAACTTTGTCGTTCTTTCTCTAGATAGCTTTATTTGAGGTCTTTTGTGTTTCCATACAAATTTTAGGATTGTTTGTTCTTTTTCTCTGGAAAATGCCATGGAATTTTGATAGGGATTGCATTGAATTTGTAGATTCCTTTGGGTAGCAAGGACATTTTAACAACATTAATTCTTCTGATCCATGAGCACAGATTATGTTTGTTTGTATATTTTTCATCAGTCTTACAGCTTTCAGTTCACTAATTTATAAGTCTTCATTTCATCAGTCTTACTGTTTCTAAATGTTAGTTAAATTTATTGCCCAGCATTTTATTATTTTTGATGCAATTATAAATGGGATTATTTCTTCTTAATTTCTTTTTTTTTTAATTTTAAATTGTCTTTGAAAAAAAAAATAAATAAATAAATAAATTGTCTTTGTCGTTAAATGAATTTCTTGAAAGGGAACCATCCCTCTTGTACTATTGGTGGGAATGTAAATTGATACAGCTACTATGGAGGACAGTGTGGAAATTCCTTTAAAAACTCGGAATAAAACTACCATATGACCCAACAATCCCACTACTGGGTATATACCTTGACAAAACCATAATTGAAGAAGACACATGTACCCCCAATGTTCATTACAGCACTATTTACACGTATATATATATGTATATGTATGTATATGCATATATATGTGTGTGTATATACATATGTGTGTATATAATGGAATGTTACTTGACCATGAAAAGGAGCACATTTGATTCAGTGCTAAGGTGGATGAACCTAGAGCCTATTAGAGAGTGAAGTAGGTCAGAGAAAAATATCATATATTAACACATATATACGGAACCTAGAAAGATGGTACTGATGAACCTGTTTGCAGGGCAGCAGTGGAGACACAGACAGAGAACAGACTTGTGAACACAGAGGCGGGTGGGAAGGAGAAGGTGGGACGAATGCAGAGAGTAGCATGGACACACAGACAGCCATAAGTAAAATAGATAGCCAGTGGGGATTTGCTGCGTGACTCGGAGCTCAGACTGCGGCTCTGTGTGTGACAACCTAGAGGGGCGGGATGGGGCGGGAGGGAGGTTACAGGTTGATGTATGGCAGAAACCAGTACAATATTGTGAAGCAATTATCCTCCAATTAAATATTTTAAAAAATTGAGGAGGGGGGAGTAGCTTTCTTATAAACAGGGTATAGTTGGGACTTGGTTTTTATTCTCTAAATGTTTGGTCCACAGTGTAATTACCAGTACTGGGTTTTACTTTTTGCCATTTGTCTTTTGGTTTGTCTCCCAGTTCTTTGTTCCTCAGCTCTTTTCTTGTCGTGTTGGTATTGAATGTCTTTTGGAACTCCGTTTTATTCATTGTCCTCTCTTGTCTGCCCTGGCTCTCATTGCTGTGTGAGCTTTCTCTAGCTGCAGTGAGTGGGGTCTCCTCTCTAGTTGTGGTGTATGGGCTTCTCATTGCTGTGGCTTCTCTTGCTGAGGAGCAGGAGCTCTGGGCACGTGAACTCTCTAGTTGCAGCACATGGGCTTAGTTGCTCCATGGCATGTGGGATCTTCTGGACCACCTGCATTGGCAGGTGGACTCTCAACCACTGGACCACCAGGCAAGTCCAGTGTCCGTTCTTTTTAAAGCAACACCTTCTCTGCTTTTTTTGGACAGGTGGAAGTGTTTTGCTCTACTGATTACAATATACTTAATTTTTCATAATCTTTCTAGAGTTAGTACTGTACCACTTTGCATAAAATTTAGAAATCTTGGAACCATATAGATTCACTTGTTTCCCCCGCTCTTCAAACCAGGAGTCAGTAAACTATAGCCCACAGTCCAGTTTGTTGCCTATTTTATAAATAAAACTTATAAAGTTGAAACCCAGCTATGTTTATTCATTGGCATATTCTGTTTGGCTGCTTTTGCACTACAAGCATAGTTGAGTAGTTGTAACAAAGATTTGCAGCTACTAAAATGTTTAATGTTTGACCCATCTATCTGTTGTAACTCCACAGTTTTGTGTAATACTTTAAGTTTTGCCTTAGACAGTCTTATTTAAGGAAATCAAAAGTGAAGCCTTTTATATTTACCCTAATATATATCATCTTAAATGTTATTTCTTTCTAAAGAGCTAAGTTTTCATGTGGTATCATTTTCCTTCAGCCTGAAGAACTTTCTTTAGTTTGTAATACAAATATGATGGGGACCAATTCTAGTTTTCTTTTTTGAGAATGTCTGTTTTACCTTTATTCTTGAAGATTTTTGACAGGATATAGAATTGGGGGCTACGTTTTTTTCTTCTTCTGTTACTTTAAAGACTTCATTCTCTCCTGGCCTCTTTTAGTTCAGATAAGAAGTTAATGGTAATTTGAATTGTTCTTTATGCAATGTGTCATTTCTCCCCTCCTCCCAAGCTATCTGTTTTGCCTGGCAACCACTAATCTTTTTTTTTTAAGAGGACAGTAAAAAAAAAAAAATCATAATTTTGCTGTGTGAGGTCTTAGTTGCAGCACATGGGATCTTCACTGCATCACGCAAGATCCTTTGCTATAGCACACGAGCATCCTGATTGTGGCACAAGTCTCCAGGGTGGGCTCAGTAGTTGCAGTGCATGGGCTTCGTTGCTCTACAGCATGTGGAACCTAGTTCCCCAACCAGGGATCAAACCTGTTGTCCCCTGCGTTGCAAGGTAGATTCTTAACTGCTGGACCACCAGCAACTCCCAATTAGTAATCTTTTGTCCATTTCTGTAATTTAATGATTTTTAAAATCTTAAATAAATGAAATTACTAATATGTGAACTTTGGCAATTGGCTTTTTTCACTCAGTAAAATTCTTTTGAGATTCATCCAAATTGTTGTGTTAGTATACACTTTTATTCCATTTTATTAGTCAGTAATACAGATATACTACAGTTAATCTTTAACCTGTTGAAAGACATCTTGGTTATTTCTGGCTTGGAGCTGCTAGGAATGTTTGTATAGTTTGTATGTGAATATAAGATTACATTGCACTGGGATAAGTGCCCAAGTGTATGTTTCCAGAGTGGGCATATTTTACATTCCCACCGTCAATGTCTGAGTGATCCAGTTTCTTTGCATTCTCATCTACATTTAATATCATTTCAGTTGGCATATAATCTCTCGTGGTTTTAGCTTGTTGCATTTCCTTAATGGCTAATCAAAGTAAGCATCTCTTGGTGTGCTTTTTTACCATGTTTATAATCCTCTTGATTGGAATGTCTCCTCATGTCTTTTGCCCATTTTGTAATTGAATTGGTTTTACCCATGAGTTTTTTGTAGCAGATACTCGTCTTTTGTTGGATATGTGTTTGCACATATTTTCTCCCTGTCTCAGTTTATCTCTTTACTTTTATACTCCTTTTTTTTTTTTTGGCTGTGCCACACAGCTTGCAGGATCTTAGTTCCCCCACCAGGGGCTGAACCCAGGTCCCCAGCAGTGGAAGCACTGAGTCCCTAACCACTGAACCAACAGGGACTGTCTCTTATACACATCTAGATGTGTATAAGAGACAGACCTAGAGCCTATTAGAGAGTGAAGTAGGTCAGAGAAAAATATCATATATTAACACATATATACGGAACCTAGAAAGATGGTACTGATGAACCTGTTTGCAGGGCAGCAGTGGAGACACAGACAGAGAACAGACTTGTGAACACAGAGGCGGGTGGGAAGGAGAAGGTGGGACGAATGCAGAGAGTAGCATGGACACACAGACAGCCATAAGTAAAATAGATAGCCAGTGGGGATTTGCTGCGTGACTCGGAGCTCAGACTGCGGCTCTGTGTGTGACAACCTAGAGGGGCGGGATGGGGCGGGAGGGAGGTTACAGGTTGATGTATGGCAGAAACCAGTACAATATTGTGAAGCAATTATCCTCCAATTAAATATTTTAAAAAATTGAGGAGGGGGGAGTAGCTTTCTTATAAACAGGGTATAGTTGGGACTTGGTTTTTATTCTCTAAATGTTTGGTCCACAGTGTAATTACCAGTACTGGGTTTTACTTTTTGCCATTTGTCTTTTGGTTTGTCTCCCAGTTCTTTGTTCCTCAGCTCTTTTCTTGTCGTGTTGGTATTGAATGTCTTTTGGAACTCCGTTTTATTCATTGTCCTCTCTTGTCTGCCCTGGCTCTCATTGCTGTGTGAGCTTTCTCTAGCTGCAGTGAGTGGGGTCTCCTCTCTAGTTGTGGTGTATGGGCTTCTCATTGCTGTGGCTTCTCTTGCTGAGGAGCAGGAGCTCTGGGCACGTGAACTCTCTAGTTGCAGCACATGGGCTTAGTTGCTCCATGGCATGTGGGATCTTCTGGACCACCTGCATTGGCAGGTGGACTCTCAACCACTGGACCACCAGGCAAGTCCAGTGTCCGTTCTTTTTAAAGCAACACCTTCTCTGCTTTTTTTGGACAGGTGGAAGTGTTTTGCTCTACTGATTACAATATACTTAATTTTTCATAATCTTTCTAGAGTTAGTACTGTACCACTTTGCATAAAATTTAGAAATCTTGGAACCATATAGATTCACTTGCTTCCCCCGCTCTTCAAACCAGGAGTCAGTAAACTATAGCCCACAGTCCAGTTTGTTGCCTATTTTATAAATAAAACTTATAAAGTTGAAACCCAGCTATGTTTATTCATTGGCATATTCTGTTTGGCTGCTTTTGCACTACAAGCATAGTTGAGTAGTTGTAACAAAGATTTGCAGCTACTAAAATGTTTAATGTTTGACCCATCTATCTGTTGTAACTCCACAGTTTTGTGTAATACTTTAAGTTTTGCCTTAGACAGTCTTATTTAAGGAAATCAAAAGTGAAGCCTTTTATATTTACCCTAATATATATCATCTTAAATGTTATTTCTTTCTAAAGAGCTAAGTTTTCATGTGGTATCATTTTCCTTCAGCCTGAAGAACTTTCTTTAGTTTGTAATACAAATATGATGGGGACCAATTCTAGTTTTCTTTTTTGAGAATGTCTGTTTTACCTTTATTCTTGAAGATTTTTGACAGGATATAGAATTGGGGGCTACGTTTTTTTCTTCTTCTGTTACTTTAAAGACTTCATTCTCTCCTGGCCTCTTTTAGTTCAGATAAGAAGTTAATGGTAATTTGAATTGTTCTTTATGCAATGTGTCATTTCTCCCCTCCTCCCAAGCTATCTGTTTTGCCTGGCAACCACTAATCTTTTTTTTTTAAGAGGACAGTAAAAAAAAAAAAATCATAATTTTGCTGTGTGAGGTCTTAGTTGCAGCACATGGGATCTTCACTGCATCACGCAAGATCCTTTGCTATAGCACACGAGCATCCTGATTGTGGCACAAGTCTCCAGGGTGGGCTCAGTAGTTGCAGTGCATGGGCTTCGTTGCTCTACAGCATGTGGAACCTAGTTCCCCAACCAGGGATCAAACCTGTTGTCCCCTGCGTTGCAAGGTAGATTCTTAACTGCTGGACCACCAGCAACTCCCAATTAGTAATCTTTTGTCCATTTCTGTAATTTAATGATTTTTAAAATCTTAAATAAATGAAATTACTAATATGTGAACTTTGGCAATTGGCTTTTTTCACTCAGTAAAATTCTTTTGAGATTCATCCAAATTGTTGTATTAGTATACACTTTTATTCCATTTTATTAGTCAGTAATACAGATATACTACAGTTAATCTTTAACCTGTTGAAAGACATCTTGGTTATTTCTGGCTTGGAGCTGCTAGGAATGTTTGTATAGTTTGTATGTGAATATAAGATTACATTGCACTGGGATAAGTGCCCAAGTGTATGTTTCCAGAGTGGGCATATTTTACATTCCCACCGTCAATGTCTGAGTGATCCAGTTTCTTTGCATTCTCATCTACATTTAATATCATTTCAGTTGGCATATAATCTCTCGTGGTTTTAGCTTGTTGCATTTCCTTAATGGCTAATCAAAGTAAGCATCTCTTGGTGTGCTTTTTTACCATGTGTATAATCCTCTTGATTGGAATGTCTCCTCATGTCTTTTGCCCATTTTGTAATTGAATTGGTTTTACCCATGAGTTTTTTGTAGCAGATACTCGTCTTTTGTTGGATATGTGTTTGCACATATTTTCTCCCTGTCTCAGTTTATCTCTTTACTTTTATACTCCTTTTTTTTTTTTTGGCTGTGCCACACAGCTTGCAGGATCTTAGTTCCCCCACCAGGGGCTGAACCCAGGTCCCCAGCAGTGGAAGCACTGAGTCCCTAACCACTGAACCAACAGGGATTTCCTACCTTTATCTCTTAGCAGGATTTTTTGCAAAACAGAAGTTTAAAAGTTTTTACAGTTTTTATACTTTCTATGACCCATTTTCCATAAAACACGTGAACGTCTGTAAGTTGTGTCAGACTTCGTGACCCCATCCACGGACTCTAGCCCACTCGGCTCCTCTGTCCATGGGATTCTCCAGGTAGGAATACTGCAGTGGGTAGCCATTTTCTTCTCCAGAGGATCTTCCTGATCCAGGGATTGAACCCAGTTCTCCTGCACTGCAGGCAGATTCTTCATCATCTGAGCCACCAGGGAAACCTGGCTTGTGAGGTTTAGGACAAAATTGTCAGGGGGTTGGCTGAGGGGTTTTCTGCCTCAGAATATCCAGTTCCTCTAGAACCATTTGTTAAAGAGCAAATGGTTAATCCTCCGTTTAGTTGCATTTGTACCTTTGTCGAAATTCAGATGTGGGTTTTGTGTCAGTCTGTTTCTGGATTCTCTGTTCTATTCCGTCAATCTATGTGTCTTTCCCTCTGCAGGACTTTTTTTTTTTTGCAAGACTCAATTAGTCCTAATACTCGGTAATGATTCCTTTCTCTTTATTCCTCTTTTTCAAAATTGCTGTTGCTATTCTAGCACTTGTACTTTTTTTTTGGCTTGTATCTTTATATGTAAATTTTTAAATAAGCTTGTTTATCTATAGAAACACCTTGCTATGATTTTAGTAGGAATTACATTAAACCTACTGGTCAGTTTAAGTGTTTGACATCTCTAGTACATTGTCTTTCAGTCCTTAAAGACAGGAGGCAGTTTGCTTGGCTGATGTTACACAGTAAGTTGCAGCTCAGATCTCAGTTGGGTTCTTGGGGCCTTACCTTGAGTCTCTGACAGACAAACACCTTGCTATGATTTTAGTAGGAATTACATTAAACCTACTGGTCAGTTTAAGTGTTTGACATCTCTAGTACATTGTCTTTCAGTCCTTAAAGACAGGAGGCAGTTTGCTTGGCTGATGTTACACAGTAAGTTGCAGCTCAGATCTCAGTTGGGTTCTTGGGGCCTTACCTTGAGTCTCTGACAGACATGACTTAGGGGTCAAGTAAAAATTTGGTCAGTGTTTATAATACAGAGTTGGAGCTCCCCTCAGATTTTCTGGAATTTCCCACCTCATTTTCTAGTGCTGTTGTGCCATTCTGTCCTGTGACTCTTCAAAATTTTCTGTTTTAGCCAGTCAACATGACACAGACAGGGGCATCTCCCCTGACTAAAAGCTGTAAAAAATGAAAAGGAGGATTCACTCTATTCATTCCTTTCTTTCCAGAGGTCAGCCCCGCTTTGGTATTTGCTGACTGTTTCTTCTACAGTGTCTTAGAGTAGTTGCTTTTAGTATATTCTGGTTGGAAGTTATACTTGTTAAACGTTGGAGGAGTTGGATTGAAAGGCATTTACCCAGTGTGGTGGTAATTCCTTGTGTTCTCCAGTCTACCATATTGCCAGAAATAAGTTGCACTTAAAATAGCTGTTTTCTTTTATGTTGGAATATGGTTGTGTGGAAGAAAAATGCAAAGGATTTTGGAGTCAGGTGGAGAGGTGCATGAATTTTGGCTTTGCCACCTGCTAGTTATATAACATTATGTCATTTAACCTTTTTTATCTGTAAAATGGAGAATAAAAAACCTATCTCACATGTTTATTAAAAAAAAATTTTAAGGTTTTCAGAAACTTGCAGTAAATATAACATCTCACTTAAATGATAGCTGTTAATTGTGTTTTATGTTTTCTCTATTCTGTTTTTAATCTATATTTAATCCATTAAGAGCTGAGCTAGCCCCCCTCTGCCTGAGCTGTAAACTCAATTTTCTGATAAATGGTGAAATTTTGTTACGTGGGATCTGTTCATTAAGGGTGACAAGTGCTAAGTAGCTATCTTGGAAGACTGATGTTTAAGTTTTTTGATTATAAAGCAGAGTAGAGGAATCTGTTCGAGGAAGGCAATGGCACCCCACCCCAGTACTCTTGCCTGGAAAATCCAATGGACGGAGTAGCCTGGTGGGCTGCAGTCCATGGGGTCGCTAACAGTCGGACAGACTGAGCGACTTCACTTTCACTTTTCTCTTTCATGCATTGGAGAAGGAAATGGCAACCCACTCCAGTATTCTTGCCTGGAGAATCCCAGGGATGGGGGAGCCTGGTGGGCTGCCATCTATGGGGTCACACAGAGTCGGACACGACTGAAGTGACTTAGCAGCAGCAGCAGAGGAATCTATTACCTTATTAACAGTTTGAAATCTGGAAAAAAAATTAACAATGTTGGGTTTTCCCCCTCTTTTATAGGAATCCCCTCCTCAAGTAGAAAATTACTGTCTACCAGAAGCTGCTTCATTTCTTCAGAATAAAAAGGAATCTGGGCCTGGATTCTCACAAAAGAGGAAAGCTTCTACAGAAAAAAATAAAATCAAACGACCCAGAGTACAGTAATTATATTCACTCAGTTACCAAACATTAAATGTTTTTTAAATTAATAACTTGAATATGACTGTGATGGATTTGTAATTTAAAGACAAGAACCTGGAGAATTCAGCTTCAGTGTAGTGATGAAGCTTGAAGTTAGTTTTCAATACCTGAAACTTTAATCACTGAAATATTAACTGATCCTAATAGAAAGTTACCCCAAATAACAAAATGCAGCTCCTTAGCTAGCTTGTCGTTAAACCATATTGATGTGTGTAAGGTGGGTTTTTATTTATTTGCTTGTAAGTATCCAAGTCTGTAGTTTAGTGGAAGTTTTAGCAGGATGTTAGATTTTGCCTTAAAATGTCTGCTTTAATTCGTAACAAGAAAGTTATCAATTGGGATTCATTCATATTTTCCCTGATTTTTAGCTTCTCACCATTTTACCTCTTCTTAACGGGAGCCTGAGCACAAAGTTTAATGAGGAACTGAGGCTTTAAACTTAAGTGCGTGTGTATATATGTATATGCATGTTTGTACAAATCTCCATGATGTTTGCCAAGTTTGGGAGCCAAAACTTGGAAAATAAAAGACAATAAAGAATAAAATTAGTGACTCAAAGTAGTTGTTCAAATAGATAATTAAAAAAAAAAAATTCTGGTAACCATTCTCTTGTTGAAACAAATAAAAGATTTGTAAAACAGCTTAAAAATAAACCGAGTTGTGTTTCTCATGTTGTTTATGTGGAATTATTAGGGCTTCCCCGGTGGCCCAGCTGGTAAAGAATCTGCCTGCAGTGCACGAGACCTGGGTTAGATCCCCAGATTGGGAAGATCCCATGGAGAAGGAACGGCTACCCACTGCAGTATTCTGGCCTGGAGAATTCCATGGACCGTATAGTCAATGGGGTCTCAAAACAGTTGGACATAACTGAGCAACTTTCACATACACGTGTAGAATATTGCGCTGGTGGGTAAAAAAAAGGAAGAACTACAGAACTGCATTAGCCTCTATTAATCTAAAGCTAAAGACTAGATACTACATGCATGGCCACCTCTCTAAATATAAGGCTATCTCACTTTGTTTAAGGCACTGTAATTTTGATGTAAATTGTTCAATTCCTAGTAATAATCTTTGAAAGGCAAACTCAGATGTTGATAAATTAAAATCCTTAACCTGAACACCAAACCCCTGAAGTTTTCATCAGATTTTTCTCTAAATGAAGTAGGGGTTATCACTGCCCTTCAGTCTTTTTAGCTTTGAGCTAATTTACACCTGCTGCTGCTGCTGCTAAGTCGCTTCAGTCGTGTCCGACTCTGTGTGACCCCATAGACAGCAGCCCACCAGGCTCCCCCGTCCCTGGGATTCTCCAGGCAAGATCACTGGAGTAAGTTGCCATTTCCTTCTCCAGTGCGTGAAAGTGAAAAGTGAGAGTGAAGTCGCTGAGTCTTGTCTGACTCCTAGCGACCCCATGGACTGCAGCCCACCTTAGGACAACACAAATTCTTACACCAGCAAACAGGTAGCATTGTCATATAAACTACTCCTGCCCTCCTCCAGACAAAAACCCCACAGACCTGGGTTTTATTAGAACCATTTTGTGTTAGCTGGCCCTTTCATTGGCAGTTTGAGGTATGTTTCTCTCTGAATTTCACTACTTAAAAATTCTTTGAAATAGTTACTCTTTTCTTGATGAGCACACTGTTTCCAGAACAAATATTCTCCTATTTCTCTATCTCAGAAAAAATGAACTAATGTAGCATTGTCTTTTCTGCCATGATAATAAACTGTTTTCTCTGTTCAGGGCTTAATGTACAATTTTAAGGCTCCAGACCTCAGCTTCTGTTGACTCTCCAGAATCTGTCTACACCCTGCATAACACATTTTCAGTCAGGTTTTGACTGTTGCGTTGTGAATATCCTTACGCCAGCCAAGTCTTCTTACATGCAGATAATTTAAGCATAGGTAGATACCTCATTTAAAAGGGAAGAAAAAAAACTTCCCTTCATTATTTTTACTTTCTCCTTAGAATTACTATAGTATTTTAATCTATGACATTTAAATTGGCATTTCTTATATTCCCCTGTGACTTTTCATGTGCAGTACTCTGGTCTCATCACGATTCATTGATTGAACACATAGGACTCCTCAGCATGTAAGGTAGTTTGTGGACTTCGGGAGCAAACCGCTTAGCACACATGGTCCCTCAGAGTTAGTGGTAGGGCCCTCAGTGCAGACACTACACTCAGTTATCCTCGGATGCGGTATTTATATTTCAGGCTGAATTTTATCTTCCTCAGCCCACTAAAGAAAATTTCACAGATTGACACTTAACCCCATATGTGACTGTACTTGGAGATTGGAATAATTAAGGTTAAATGAAGTCATATGAGCAGGCTTTAAGGTGAGACCAGGAGTTCATGGGCACGGAGGAAAGGCCACGTGGGGACACAGGCAGCTGTCTGCAAGTCGGGAGAAGATGCCTTACCAGAAGCCACCCCTGGCAGCACCTTGACCTTAAACTTCTAGCCTCCAGAATTGTGAGAAGTTTGTTGTTTAAGCTCTAGTCCATACCTGTTTGAGGTAGGAGGGGAAGGGACAGGACAAAACCTCTGGACAGTGAAGGAGGGCACAGCTATTTATTAGCATGTTGAACAGGCTGGAACTGGCTGAAACCAAGATGACTTCAAGAATAATCTGGTCATTGACATTTAGCTTATACTTTCATTGTAATAAAATCACTCAGATGGGAAAAGTGGGCAGTGGCCCAGTTTCTGGAAAAGTCCCATCCTTCCCTGAAAGAGCGAGAGTATTCTTCCCAGCCATTAGCCTATGAAATTACTCAGCCCATAAAAAATAGCAACCCCATGGCATGAGTCCAGTCTCACTTTCTGAAGAGGTTCTGCCAGTGGAGTATGCATCTCTCAAACTCACTTTCACTTTTGGAGGGGGGGGCGCTCATTTGTGAAGTCTTTGCTGCATGAAGCAAAAGATCCCTTCTTAGCAGTCCGTCCCAGGACCTGATGTTTCCCTCTCCTGCAGCAACTTAACAGATGAACCTTTAAATTCGGAGGTACTTTGGTACATGCTGCTTTATAGCAGAGGTTGGCAAGCTTTCTCTGTAGAAGGTGGAAGATGAACTTTTAAGCAATGTGGGCTGGTCTTTGTGGCATTTTTCCTCCAACCCTCTAAAATATAAAAATTATCCTGAGCTCCAGGCCATATGGAAATAGGCAGTTGGCCATAGTGTGACCCCCACTCTAGCCTCAAAAATACTTTTTAATTTGTATTTATTGACTTGTTTTATTGGCATGTCCCTAGCACCTCAAACAGTGGATAGAATAAGCAGATACAAAATAAATATTTTTAAATCAATTCATGTTTCTTGGGGAAAAAAAATCTGTCAACGAACAAGGGACACAGCTCTTTGTTTATCTCCCACTTATAAGAAGTAGTATCCTTTTGGCACTTAATGCTTGTTTAGCATTTGGGATTCTGTAATTGAAAGTATTGAGTGTTTTAAATTTGTGAGGTATTTATGGGAAGAAAAGCCAGGATACAGATATTTATGTTTTTCAAGGCATAAAAGAAAAGCAATAGACTATTTTGCTTTTAATAGCAATATTTTTAAAGCAATAGAAACTGATAAAGAGAATCAGGCAGTTATCCTACCAGTATGACTGCATTGCAGGATAACCTGACAGTTGAGAAAAGGCCCTATAGAATAATTCCAGGCAGAAAGTGCAGAAGAAATGATAGAAGTCAAGCCATTTTATAGCTTCTAATGAAATCATAGATCTAAGCAAAGAGGGACTTTTATAATGATGGATCAGCCTGATAATACCTGAACTCACTGGTCACAAAAAGAGCCAGACATGCCTCCTGATGTGATGTAGCAGGAAGTAGAGAACATCTGTAATCTTGCCCTCAGCCCCATGACTTGGATTTGATCAAGCTTTCAGATCTTAATAAAATCAATCAACATTGAGTAAGGAGAGATCTAGGCTTCCCTTATGGCTCAGCTGGTAAAGAATCCACCGGTAATGTGGGGGACCTGGGTTCAATCCCTGGGTTGGGGAGATTCCCTGGAGAAGGGAAAGGCTACCCATTCCAGTATTATGACCTGGAGAATTCCATGGACTACAGTCCATGGGTTCACAAAGAGTCAGACGCAACTGAGCAACTTTCAAGAAGAGACCCAGTTCAAAATGATGATGTTAGTGGTTCCTGTGTCCCATGGACACACTGAATCCACAGCTATATACAGAACAATTTCCTCTGAAAGCCACAAAAAGTGGTTGCTACATATCAGGCAAATGAGAAAACCACATCAAAGCAGGTAGAGGGAAGCTGAGACCCAGTCTCACCATAAACCCCACCCCCAGCACAGCACCCACTGTCGGAAGCGGACTGGCGCACCTGAGCTTCTCCCTGTGGGACAAAGGCTTTGAACTCCGCATCTGACATCCCACATTTTAAGACCTATACCTGAGAGGCAAGCTTCCAAAATGTCTAGCTTTGATAGTCCGTGGATCTTGTTTCCTCAAGACCCACAAGGCTACAGTTATCTGGGAATGCAGTGCAGAGGCAGACCGAAAGGGCCAGTCTTTCTGTAAAAGAGGCCCAACTGCTAATTGTAAAGCTTTGAGGTTTGTATTGTAAATGGAAAATAACTTAAAAATTGTGAACCACTGTTGTATACTTGTGTATCAACTGTACCTCAATAAAACAAGCCAAAGCTTTGGCCTGAGGGGCAGGCATTCAACGCAGATGTTGTAGGGAGGGGCAGCCCGAAAGGGGGCTCTTGTGTAACATTCAGAAATGAATTGTCAGAGGAGACACACATGCTGACAAACAAGAGACTTTATTGGGAAGGGCCTCCTGAGTGGAGAGCGGCAGGGTAAGGGAACGTGGGAGAACTGCTCTGCCACATCGCTTGCAATCTTGGGTTTTATAGTGATGGGATTAGTTTCTGGGTTGTTTCTAGCCAGTCATTCTGATTCGGTATTCCTGGTGGCACATGCATTACTCAGCCAAGATGGAGGGCATTGAGAAGGAGTCTGGGAAGTGATAGGACACGTGGCATCTCCTTTGACCTTTCCCAAATTCTTCCAGTTGGAGGTGGCTTGTTACTTCTGTGTTCCTTACCAGGACCTCCTGTCATAAAATAACTCATGCAAATGGTTACTATGGTGCCTGGCCAGGGTGGGCAGTTCCAACAGTGTGTTTCCCCTAACACAAAGATGTGACAACTGAAACACTCTCCAAAAGACAGAGGCCACCACACCTGCATTTTGTACACTCTCTGCCTTGCTCCAGATCTCTGGTACCTCCCAGAAGGGCGCCTGTACATTTGCCTGGTGTCCCGATTTTGGGAGGAGCAACCCACACACAGAACACCCCTTCATCACCTGGTTCTAGTAGCCAGTGGGGCTTACTCCTGCAGGTCCCATAGGACAAATGGAGAAGAGTTCTTAAACAGCTATCACTCCCAGGGCAGAACAGGGAAGCAATAGACTGAAATACCCATTCTTTCTGTAAAAGAGGATTGGTACTTATTTTCATTGCTACAGCCTGGGGGCAGGCTTCCAATTAAACACACATTGAGAGGCCTCCTGAAATACTTTTCTAAAGTCTACAGAGGCTGGTTGGAGCCATCTTCAAACTCTCCCTCTGCCTCTCTCCTAGTATCTCCTAGGAAGGAGTTTGTGCTCATGCCTGGCACCCAAGTTTTTGTGGCTACTCCCAGGGAACACCCCTTGATCACCTGGTTCTGGTGGCCAACAGGGCTAACACAGCTCCCACACTATCAGTTCAGTTCAGTTCAGTTCAATCGCTCAGTCGTGTCCGACTCTTTGCGACCCCATGAATCGCAGCACGCCACGACTCCCTGTTCATCACCATCTCCTGGAGTTCACTCAGACTCATGTCCATCGAGTCTGTGATGCCATCCAGCCATCTCATCCTCGGTCATCTCCTTCTCCTGCCCCCAACCCCTCCCAGCATCAGAGTCTTTTCCAATGAGTCAACTCTTCGCATGAGGTGGCCAAAGTACTGGAGTTTCAGCTTTAGCNAGACCCAATATTCAAAGAATTCAGGAATGGCAGGAATTAAGAACAGGAAGTAAGGAGAAGCTTTGTTGCTAGGTCACGTCTGACTCTCTTCCGACCCCACGGACTAATAGCCTGCCCAAGCTCCTCTGTGCATGGGATTTCCCAGGCAAGAATACTGGAGTGGGTTGCCATTTCCTTCTCCAGGGGATCTTCCCTACCCAAAGATCAAACCCAAGTCTATACTGAGCACATAATAAAAGTAGCTTTAATTAGGGAGGTTAAAAAGCATTTTTCCACCTGTGGATTCCAAAATAAAATAGTAATAATAATGTAAGAAAGCCAGAGGAATATGATACAATTCATGCATTCAAAAAATATTGGAGAACTTAATTTACCAGGCAGCATAATAGGTGCTGGGTAAAAACTGGCTGAAAACAGGAATGAAAGAGAGCATGGCCCTTACATGAGAGAACTTTCAATCTAGCGGAGGTGGCAGGCAATAACAAGGAAACAAATATAGATCCTCAAATTGTAAAATAAATATTATCCAGTAAAAGAAAAGTACAGTGATAAATGATACAAGTAAAAGTAAGGGAGACCTACTTAGACGGGGCGGTGGGGAAGGCTTCCCTATGAAACTGACCTTTTAGGGTCACCCTGTATGTTATTGTTTAGTCGCTAAGTCCCGTGCCCGTCTTTTGCGACCCAATGGGCTGTGGCCCACAGTGCTTCTCGGTCCATTAAGAATTTCCCAGGCAAGAATATTGAAGTGGGCTGCCATTTCCTTTTCCAGGGGATCTTCCCATCCCAAGGATCGAGTCTCGTCTCCTGCATTGGTAGGCGAATTCTTTACCACTAAGCCACCAGAAAAGGTTAGCCCTGGATTTTTGTCCATTCAAAGGTGAAAGATTAAGATACCTAGTAAAGGGCACAAAGCGTCTACTACAGGCCACGTCTTCTACAAGTGGAGGCAAATCTACAAAAACCTTCACATAAAACCTCCAGTGGGAAGAGAGGCAAAGAAAACTGCAAAAGCAGGCACCTCTGAGGTGAAGAAGTTTGTAGAATAGACAAGAAAGAGCTTGCTAATCCGCAAAATGCTGTACTAAGGAAAGGAGTTGGCCAAGTCACTAGAACTCCCTGCGCTTGTCTGAAAGAGGATGCTAACACTCACGGGCAGAGCTGAAAGCGGGGATCCAATCGGCGACGGCCTCCGGGAGACAGGCACAAAGTCAGCGCCCGGGAACGGCGACTGGCTCCAAGGTAGGCAGAGATTGAATCCCAGCCAAGGCGATCTCCCACTGATCCCGCCGCCCCCGCGGTCACACCCGGCCTCAAGGCTGAGGGTCCTGGCCGCCCCCGCCACCCTCCGCGGCCGCCTCCCCGCAGCCAGCCAGCACCTGAGGCGAAGCGCAGCGCTCGCGTCGGGCCAGTCACACCCTTTGGCGCGGGAGCTGCTTCCGGGAGTTTGAATCCCGCGGCTGCGGGGCGGGGCACGTCACTGCCGGCGGGGGCGAGGCTCTCCGATTGGCTGCGGCCTCCGGGGGCGGGGTCTGGAACCTGAGTGCGAAAGGAGTGCGGGATGTAGCTGGGCTGCGGATGGAGGGGTGGAGCTGAACTGGAGAGGACGGTAGGTACCCAGGCCCGGAAGGCGTCTCCCGGATCCGCCGACGTTTTCTGGGACTTTGTCAACGTTTTTCTGAGGTGTCAGACCTCAACCCAAGGTTTCTTGGTGAAGAACTGATTTGTGTTTATCTGCTTTGGGGCTGAAGCAAATTAGAATGCTGAGATAAAGCCAGTGACTGAGAGCTGGGACTAACTCTTTCTGCGTCCTTGAGTTTGATTCGCCCTTTCGAGTACCAGTTTCGCCCTCTGTGAAATAGGAGAACTGGACCCCACAAGGGGGCACAGCCTCCCTGTTCTCCTCTTGGGGTGAGCCTTCACCCTGCCAGAAATCAGGGTGGAGCCATGTGGAGTGTAGCAGGTGGAAGGATTGATAGGCACGCCCAGTTTGAATGCTGAGATTAGGAGCTCTAGAGGAAGCGAGCTAGGCGGGCGTTGGCTCCAGATTGCTGCCCTCTGACTTGGCATCTATTGGTTAAATCCGGGTCATGGCTACCTGAATTTTGAGGACTTTCTCTCGCTAAAACAAACAGCCACGGAACGCGTTTGGCAGGGCCTGACGTTCTCAGACCGCTGCATAAACTCTAGAGAAGAGGCTACAGAAGCAAACCATCCTCTGAAAGTAGTGTCATACAAATGAGTTTAGTCTGACTGCCTCTTATTAGCTGTGTGATCTTGAATAAGTTATTTAAGCTCTCTGAGCCTCAGCTTCCTGATTTGTAAAATGATAGTAATATCTACTTCACAGGATATCTACTTCATGTGCATTAAATGAGAGAATCCATGTGAGGTGCATGGTGTTTAGTAAATACTGATGTCAGCCATTATTACATAAAAAGCAACAAATGAAAGTCATTCAGTCGTGTCTGACTCTGGGACTCCATGGACTAGACAGTCCATGGAATTCTCCAGGCCAGAATACTGGAGTGGATAGAGGTTCCCTTCTCCAGGGGATCTTCCCTACCTAGGAATTGAACTCTAGTCTCCTGCATGGCAGGTGGATTCTTTACCACTGAGATACCTGGGAAGCTCCACACCACCCCCTGCCCAAAAGCAACAAGTTCAGTTCAGTTCAGTCGCTCAGTCGTGTCCGACTCTTTGCGACCCCATGAATCGCAGCACGCCAGGCCTCCCTATCCATCACCATCTCCCGGAGTTCACTCAGACTCACGTCCATCGAGTCCGTGATGCCATCCAGCCATCTCATCCTCGGTCGTCCCCTTCTCCTCCCGCCCCCAATCCCTCCCAGCATCAGAGTCTTTTCCAATGAGTCAACTCTTCGCATGAAGTGGCCAAAGTACTGGAGTTTCAGCTTTAGCATCATTCCTTCCAAAGAAATCCCAGGGTTGATCTCCTTCAGAATGGACTGGTTGGATCTCCTTGCAGTCCAAGGGACTCTCAAGAGTCTTCTCCAACACCACAGTTCAAAAGCATCGATTCTTTGGCACTCAGCTTTCTTCACAGTCCAACTTTCACATCCATACATGACCACAGGAAAAACCATAGCCTTGACTAGGCGGACCTTAGTCGGCAAAGTAATGTCTCTGCTTTTGAATATACTATCCAGGTTGGTCATAACTTTTCTTCCAAGGAGTAAGCGTCTTCTAAACTCCTATGTTAAACAGAGTGGATGAGAAACCATGTAGAGAATTTTAAAGAATAAAAGAAAAGGCAAGAAGATAACATTTGGTCTGTGCTTCCAAGGAGCTCACATTTCTGATGGAAAAATTAGAGTCGGGCTCTTTCATATCTGTTGTATTAATTTTATCAAATGGAATTAGGGTGGGAGGAAGTTGAGGCAAATGATTAGTGAAGCTGTGAATTCTATGCATTGCCTAGAGTTGAAAGCAAGGGCAAAATGAGTCTCCCTAGAAATTTATAAATGTCTTGGATGAGAGAAAGATCTGCCTGCTCAGCTTGGTGTCAAATAGGGAGAGAAAAGACAGGAAGTGGTAGGAACCATGTGAAGAGGGGTGGCACCTGATAGGGGTCTGGTGCCTGCGCCTGCTGGGCCAGACACCCCAGTTACACATCTGCTCCCCAGGGCCCCTTCTTCTGGCAGGAACTTCCCCCTGTGACTGGGGACCCCTGAGAAAGAGGAGTAGGCAGGAGGCTCATTGGCCTACCTATCAGCTGATTTCTCAACAGAAACTCTACATGCCAGAAGGAAATGACACAGTATATTTAAAGTGGTGAAAGTGAAGAAGCTACAACCAAGAATATTCTACACAGTAAGACTCTCTTTCAGATTTGATGGAGAAATCAAAAGCTTTCCAGACAAGCAAAAGTTAAGAGAATTCAGCACCACCAAACCAGCTTTACAACAAACGCCTGAGGAACTTCTCTAGGAAGGAAACACAAGAGAAGGAAAAGACCTACAGAANAAATCAAAAGCTTTCCAGACAAGCAAAAGTTAAGAGAATTCAGCACCACCAAACCAGCTTTACAACAAACGCCTGAGGAACTTCTCTAGGAAGGAAACACAAGAGAAGGAAAAGACCTACAGAAAATAAACACAAAACATTTAAGAAAATGGTAATAGCATCATACATATCAATAATTACCTTAAATGTAAATAGCTTAAATGCACCAACCTAAAAGCATAGACTGGCTGGGTGAATGAAAACATGTGCATATATGCACTTCCACTTACCATATCTCTCTGCTTGACCTCTCAAATTGTATGTAATTATATTGTTAGGCTAATCCTGTTCCCATTATGGTTTATATTTGTAATTAATATTATTTTTTGCTGGCTATTGTGAAAACTGATAAACATCTTTTATTATTGTGATTATGTAACTATTATTCATTTCATACCATTGTATCATGATTCGGCGAGGGCAGTGGCACCCCACCCCAGTGCTCTTGCCTGGAAAATCCAATGGACGGAGTAGCCTGGTGGGCTGCAGTCCATGGGGTCACTAACAGTTGGACAGACTTTCACTTTTCTCTTTCATGCATGGGAGAAGGAAATGGCAACCCACTCCAGTGTTCTTGCCTGGAGAATCCCAGGGACGGGGGAGCCTGGTGGGCTGCCGTCTGTGGGGTCACACAGAGTCGGACATGACTGAAGTGACTTAGCAGCAGCAGCAGCAGTATCATGATTGGTCAACAGAAAAATAATAGAATTCTATATCACTAAGTCTACCATTTAAGAGAAAAACTTGTAATCACTTTTTAAAACCCAGATGCATATCAGAATTACCTTGAGTTTTTTGAAAAATACAAATGTCCAGATATTGCTTTTTTTTCTCCAGAGCTCCAGATATGTTTCTAACAAGCAGCCTTGTTCAAAAACAACTGGACTATGTGATGATCTTTTACTTTTATCTGGTTGGTTTCACTGTTTCTATGTCATGTTCAGCACTCTCGTTTCATTTAGCTTGTTTTCCAGATTCTCCATCTTTTCTTTTTTTTTTAATGTTCTTTCTCAAGCATATTAGAAAGTTTTCATATACACACATATAAATAATATGTATAATATATATGTTTTAGAAAACTTAAGAATTTTTGCCTAACTAAAAAATTTATGACATTTTGATTCTACCTGTTTGACTTAATATGAATAGAATGCTAGATTTCTAATTTAAAAAAATATATATGCGACAAGCAGCAAAGGTTTACTGTATACCCACAGGAAACTATAGTCAATATCTTATAATAACCTACAAGGGAAAATAATTTCAAAAATAATATATGTGCACACATACAACTGAATCATCTTGCTGGGCACCTGAAACATTGTAAGTCAACTTCAATAAAGAAAAACTTTCTTCATATTAAGAGAAATAAATATAAATAAATTTAAAATGGATAGTTTTTATATAACTTTATTTATTTCTTCTTATTTTTGGCTGTGCTGGGTCTTCATTGTTGTGTAAGCTTTTTCTCTAGTTGCCGTGAGTAAAGGCCACTCCCTAGTTGCAGTGCTTCTCCTTGTGGCTTTTCTTATGCGAGAGCACAGGCTCCAGGGCATGCGAGTTTCAGTTATGGCTCCTGGGCTCTTCTTTATGCATTCATCTGTTGATTGACATTTAGGTTGCTTCCATGTATTGGCTATTGTAAGTGGTGCTGCAGTGAACATTGGGGTGTAAGCCTATTTTTTTTTAACTGTAAATTTTATGAAAGATAAATACAGATGAAGTATTTCTGATGAATATTTTGTGTTCCAATTGAGAATGTGTGAAATACACAGTGGATTTCAAAGACTAAGCTTTTTAATATTATTACATGTTGAGATAATAATATTTTAGATATATTGTGTAAAATAAAATATATTAAAATCAATTTTACTATTGTTTTTTACTTTCTTTACGGTGACTTTTAGAAAATTCAAAATATGTGGCTTATGTTATTTTTTAATACTATGCTTTTACTGGACAGTACTGGCATGTGTTCAATAAATGTTCTTTAAATGCAGTAAGAGAAGAACCTGGTAAACTTTTGCCTCCTTCCAGTCCAGTCTGCACAAGGTTTTTTTTTTGTTTGTTTGTTTTTTAATGTATATCTAGATTGGTTCATAATGGCAGAGTAGAAGGATGTGCATTCATTTTCTCCTGCTGGAGCAGCAAACTCACAACTAGCTGTTGAACAACCATAAACAGGAAGACACTGGAAGACCAAAAAAAAGATACCCCACTTTTAAGGACAAAGAAGTCACAACAAAACAGTAAGAAGGGCACAATTATGATAAAATCAAATCCTATGTCTGCCAGGTGGGGCACCCACAAACTGGAAGACGAGTAATACCAAAGTTCCCCCTGTGCTACATAGCAGGTCCTTGATTATGGAAGGACCTAGAACCTATTGTGAATGTTCTAAGCACCACATCAGGGTTCCCAGCCTGGGGACCCAGCCAAGGGACTGAGAATCCTCAGGGGATTTAACTCTGAAGGCCAGTGGGATTTGTATAAAACATCCACAGGACTGGAGGAAATGGACACTCTTGGAGGGCACAAACAAAATTTTGCGTGCACCAGGAACCAGGGGAAAGGACCAGTGACCCCCACAGGAGACTGAGCCAGACCTACCTGTGAGTGAGGGTCTCCTGCAGAAGCGTGTGTTGGCAATGGCCCACCATGGAGACAGGGGCACTGGCAGCAGCAGGCCTGGGAGATGCCTCTCGGTGTAAAGCCTCTGAAGTGTGTGTTAGTTGCTCAGTCGTGTCCGACTCTTTGTGACCCTGTGGAATTGTAGCCTGCCAGGCTCCTCTGTCCATGGAATTCTCTAGGCAAGAATGCTGGAGTGGGTCTCTCCATGGAATGCTCCAGGCAAGAATACTGGAGTGGGTTGCTATTTCCTACTCCAGTGGATCTTCCTAACCCAGGGGTCAAACCTGGGTCTCCCACATTGCAGGCAGATTTTTTTACCATCTGAGCCACTTAGGAAGTCCTCTTAGAGGTCACCAATAGCCCTGCCAAAGAGCCTGTAGACTCCAGGACTGGGTTGCATCAAGCCAAACAACTGCCAGGGAGGAAGGGCAGCCTCACCCATCAGCAGACAACTGTATTAAAGTTTTACTGATCATGGCTCTGCCCACCAGAGCAAGACCCAGTTTTTCCCACAGCCAGTCCTTCCTAAGCTTGCACAAGCCTCTTAGTCTCATCCAGAGGGCAGACAGAAGAAATAAGAACTACAATCCCAGCAGCCTTCAGAACTGACACCTCAATCACAGAAAGCTAGCCAAAATGAAAAGAAATAGGATTATGTCCCAGATAAAGGAACAAGATAATCCTCAGAAAAATGACTGAATGAAGTGGATATAGGCAATCTCCCAGAAAAAGAATCCAGAATAATAATAGTGAAGATGATCCAGGATCTCATTAATAGGGTAGATTTAATCATATCATGTTCCCCAGCGAAAGTCCTTAAACATTTTATTGACCTGCAATTTGTTCTCAGCATAAAGCACCAAATCCCCAGTGTGTCCTCTCAGGCCTTGAAGGTCTAAACTGACCTCCTCAACCTAGTCTCAAACCCCCACATGAGACACCTCTTATTCCTGCCTCAGCGTCTTCTCACAGGAGGTTCCATCTGTCTGGAATGCTCTTACAATTGCTTGTCTCCCAGATCTCAGCTCAGTCCTCACTGACTAAGGGAAGGCTTCCCTGCCTCCCAGATAAAGGGATTTCTTCTCTTCACCTCAAATTTCTTCAAAGGCTTCACTCCAGTTATAGTTGCACATTGAATCGTGAGTGATTCTTTCACTGGTGCCCCTTTCCCTTGCTTCACTGTAAACTCCTCGAGGAATCTGTCTGATTTTGCTCACCCCCGTATCCATAGCACCTACCATCACAGTGCTTGAACAAATTAGGAAATTAAGTTCAGGGAATTCCCTGGGTGGTGGTAGGGGAGGGGGTGTCCAGTGATTGGAACTCATGGTTTCACTGCTGGGGGCCTGTATTCAATCCCTGGTCTGGAAACTAAGATCCTGCAAGCTGCACAGTGTGGCAAAATAATAATAATAATTCAAATAATAAATATTTGTTCAATGAATGAATGAATGGCAGTCTCCTCTGCCCTAGACTACTGTGAAGAAACAAACTCTTTACTCTCCTTTCCATTATCAATATTCCTTAACAGTCATCAAAAGCATCGTTTTACAGCACAGTCCCAGTCACTGGTCTTCCCTGGATTAAAGTTCATCTCCAGTCAGGATGAGCTGCATTTTAAATTGGTCAATAGAGAGACCCTCTCAGCATCTAGCTGAGACTATAGCAGCCCTATTAGTAAGTGACAGTTTGAAAGCCAATTCAGGGGCAGGTGGAGCAGATTTCCTCTGACTGCCTAATGTCATGTTAGGAGGATTCTCCTCATCCAGTCAGGGATGCTTCCTAATTCACTTCTTGATTCACGGTATGTCCTCCTTGGAGAGGGCAGCTCTCCATGCACTGAGCGTTCTGTCTGTTTTAGCTCCTTATAAAATTTAAGTCTATCGGGTTATTAAATATTCCATTTGTATTCAGAGAATTGGTGTGCAATTCAGTCATTTTGTTCCCCCGCTGCAAAATGTATCTGTAATAAGTTCCCACTGCCAGTGAGGCCTGGCTTAAGGAGTTAAAAGCATTGACTCTAGGAATTTCCTGGTGGTCCTGTGGTTAGGATCCCATGCTTCCACTGCAGGGGTGTGGGTTCAAACCCTGGTTTGGAAGTAACATCACACAAGTCACTTGTCCCGAGCATCCTGGAGGGTTACAGTCCATCAGGTCACAAAGAGTTTGGATGTGACTGAGCAACTAACACCAACACACTTTCTCATCTGTAAAATGGGGATGGTAAAATAGTACTTACTTCATAAGATGGGGTGGTGGAAGGATTAAATGAGACTAAAGAAAATGCTTCGAATAGCATCTGGCATGTCATGAGCACTTGGTAGATGTTAGTTGTTAATACAGCGGACGGGGCTTTCTGGGCTGGGGCCTGCTCAGACTGTCTCACCTCCCTTGTGATCTCTCACCCACATCAAATGGTTTGAGGTTGCCACTGCTCACCAAGCAGATTAGTCTAACTCTGTTTCTGATCTCTTTTTCTCCCTCCCCGCCCCTTTCCCTTCCTCCCTCTCTCTGACTCTCTCTCTCACAAACACACATAGACATCAGTTCAACCGTTAATACTCCAGCCAGCTCTCACCACCTCCAGAAACCTCCTCTGCTTGCCCACCCTTCCTTGTTGACGCATGTCTCCTCTGTCACCGTGCTTTCTCCATTGTGCTGTGATTTCCTATCAGTTTCTTGCAGAGAGGAAACGTGCCTTAGTCATTTTTGTAGTTAGCATCACACCTGGCACCAAGTAGACTTTCCATGTTTGCTGAATAAATGCACATGTGCCTGAGTGAATCAAAGCTCTTGCAGAAGAATGACTGGGGAACACTTGCTCATCAAGCATTTTGATGAGGAATTATGGTTTCCATAAAAATAAACACAAGGTTTAAGATGGTTCCATTTGTTCTAGGTATGCTTAGAAACTATACTTAAGTAAATCTGTATGCAGGTCAGGAAGCAGCAGTTAGAACTGGACATGGAACAACAGCATGGTTCCAAATAGGAAAAGGAGTACGTCAAGGCTGTATATTGTCAGCCTGCTCATTTAACTTCTATGCAGAGTACATCATGAGAAACGCTGGAATGGAAGAAACACAAGCTGGAATCAAGATTGCCAGGAGAAATATCAATAACCTCAGATATGCAGATGACACCACCCTTATGGCAGAAAGTGAAGAGGAACTAAAAAGCCTCTTGATGAAAGTGAAAGTGGAGAATGAAAAAGTTGGCTTAAAGCTCAAAATTCAGAAAACGAAGATCATAGCATCCAGTCCCATCACTTCATGGGAAATAGATGGGGAAACAGTGGAAACAGTGTCAGACTTTATTTTGGGGGGCTCAAAAACACTGCAGATGGTGACTGCAGCCGTGAAATTAAAAGACGCTTACTCCTTGGAAGAAAAGTTATGACCAACCTAGATAGTATATTCAAAAGCAGAGACATTACTTTGCCGACTAAGGTCCGTCTAGTCAAGGCTATGGTTTTTCCTGTGGTCATGTATGGATGTGAGAGTTGGACTGTGAAAAAGGCTGAGCACTGAAGAATTGATGCTTTTGAACTGTGGTGTTGGAGAAGACTCTTGAGAGTCCCTTGGACTGCAAGGAGATCCAACCAGTCCATTCTGAAGGAGATCAGCCCTGGGATTTCTTTGGAAGGAATGATGCTGAAGCTGAAACTCCAGTACTTTGGCCACCTCATGTGAAGAGTTGACTCATTGGAAAAGACTGATGCTGGGAGGGACTGGGGGCAGGAGGAGAAGGGGACAACAGAGGATGAGATGGCTGGATGGCATCACTGACTCGATGGACGTGAATCTGACTGAACTCTGGGAGTTGGTGATAGACAGGGAGGCCTGGCGTGCTGCGGTTCATGGGGTCGCAAAGAGTCGGACACGACTAAGCGACTGAACTGAACTGAAATTAATACCTGGAGAAGGTCGGATTCATTCTTGTCTTAAATTTAGCTCCTCCAGTTGTCTTGAATAATGATAATATAATGATGTCAAATGTTATAAGATACTTTATCTGCTCCTCCCACCTTCCCCCACCAAGTAGACTTAGTCACTTCCAGGCACTTTTTAAAGGAATGATATTTAAATAAACTATACATTAAGTTATTTTAACGGGGAAGGCAATGGCACCCTACCCCAGTACTCTTGCCTGGAAAATCCCATGGATGGAGGAGCCTGGTGGGCTGCAGTCCATGGGGTCGCTAACAGTCAGACAGACTGAGCGACTTCACTTTCACTTTTCTCTTTCATGCATTGGAGAAGGAAATGGCAACCCACTCCAGTATTCTTGCCTGGAGAGTCCCAGGGATGGGAGAGCCTGGTGGGCTGCTGTCTGTGGGGTCACACAGAGTCGGACACGACTGAAGTGACTTAGCAGCAAGTTATTTTAAAATAGCATCTGTCATAGGTAAAACTCTATAATTAAACACTAAAAATAGTATTTTAGTTCTAAAAAGCACTTTAGTTATCAAGTAATAATTCTTGAAGAAGCATGTCAGCAAGCAGANGTCTGTGGGGTCACACAGAGTCGGACACGACTGAAGTGACTTAGCAGCAAGTTATTTTAAAATAGCATCTGTCATAGGTAAAACTCTATAATTAAACACTAAAAATAGTATTTTAGTTCTAAAAAGCACTTTAGTTATCAAGTAATAATTCTTGAAGAAGCATGTCAGCAAGCAGATCTCAACAATGCACCCTCTGTGTGTGCCAATTTGAAAAGTGCCATTTGATAATTCCTAGGACTCTGTATGGAGAAGGCAATGGCAACCCACCCCAGTACTCTTGCCTGGAAAATCCCATGGACGGACGAGCTTGGTAGGCTGCAGTCCATGGGGTCGCTAAGAGTCGGACACGACCGAGCGACTTCACTTTCACTTTTCACTCTCATGCATTGGAGAAGGAAATGGCAACCCAGTCCAGTGTTCTTGCCTGGAGAATCCCAAGGATGGCAGAGCCTGGCGGGCTGCTGTCTATGGGGTTGCACAGAGTCGGACACGACTGAAGTGACTTAGCAGCAACAGCAGCAGCAGCAGGACTCTGTAAAGCTGGAATTGAAATAAGATATTATGACTCCATCTTCATTTATCTTCTGTTAAATCCTGTTTGTTACCTTCTCTTATATTGCTCCTCCTGTCTAGATGTTTTGCTAAATCTCTCCTCTCGGAAATATTCTTCTTTCTCTATTCCTTTGCCTCACTGCCCAGGGCAGACCCAAGGCCACTCACCTAGACTGGAGCATGAGTTTACTTGACGAAAATGGTGAGGATCATGAAACTGCAAAAAGTGTGCTCTCAGCTGAGGTGCAGTTGGAAAGGAAGGAGGGCTCAGAGACACTGGGTTTGAATCCTGGTTCACATTTTTAATTCTTCTGAGCCTCAGTTTTGTCAGCTGTAAAATAAGCTCAGAAGCCAAACTCCTAGAGTTGTTGAAAGCAGTGGATGGTAGACATGTGAAACCTGGCACGTGGCTTCCACTAGCTGTGAGCTCCATCATGTTGGAACTTCGGCTTATTCTCCACTGAAGCTCTTTGGCTGACCCATGATACTTGTAGCCGCTCAAATATTTGTTGAACAAACGGACATATTACTAATGAATAAAGGTTTGACCCCTCTGTGTGAATTTACTCTTAATTCTAACTCAATCTTCCTCGATTTTTCCAGGAGGAAATATTTTTCCTCAAGTGTTTTTTTTTTACAGTGTTGATTGGAATCTTAAACATTTACATCTAAAACTGGGTTGTAGAAGGAAAAGAGGCCCTGTGAGCTTTTTGTATTTGAGCGAAGCTAAGGAGAAATCTCCTATCCTTATCTTCTTTCCTGTCTCTGGGAAAAAAAATAAGGATTATCCAAAGAGAGGTCACTGGGATAGAGGAACTGAAGAGTTAGCCCCTGAGGTTCAGGGATAATGCCAGCGGCTACCAGAAACTGTCACTGTTGACTTGCTGGTGCTGGAAGCAGGAGAGCTCAGAGGACAAAGTCCTTACGAGCAGATGGTATCCAGGGCTGTTATTTTTTTTTAATAAGCGATTATGGGATATTTTAATTAATTACTTTTCAGCCGCTTTGGGTCTTCATTGCTGCTAGTGGGTTTTTCTCTAGTTGCGGAGTGTGGGCTTCTTATTGGAGTGGCTTCTCTTATTGCAGAGCCCAGGCTCTAGGTACCCGAGCTTCAGCGCTTGTGGCATGCAGACTTAGCTGCTCCGTGGCATGTGGAATCTTCCTGGACCAGTTATTGAACCAGTGTCCCCTGCATTGGCAGGCAGACTCTCAACCACTGGATCACCAGGGATGTCTCAGGGCTCTGGTTGTGATGCATTTAGCAGACTCAACACTGGTGCACTTGTCTCCAGGGTGTGTGGAGGCTGGAAAGCATGTTGTAAGGGATACGTTCCAATAGAGTGTGGCAGGAAAATTCACAGCCAGACTACCTGGGTTTGGATCCCAGCTCAGCCATTTATAACCAGAGCAAGTTACCTAATGTTTCTGTGTCTCAGTTTCCTTTCCCTCCCTCTGTGAGGAGGGAAACCTCTACGAATGGGGGTTATTACAGGATCTACCTCAAAGGTTGTTGTTAGGGAAAATGTAGTTGGTAAAAATTAAGCCCTTAAGACAGGAGCAGCCTGCTGAATGGGGGCTCCAGTGGTTGGGCCAAAGGTAACAGGAAGAGGGTAAGGCTTAATGGTGCAGATGCCAATTGTGATGGCATGTAAGCACATCCACCACCTTTGTGTGCAACTCTGCAGTCTCCAAGCACAAGTTCATGTTCCTGCCAGTGAATCACCTCCACCCAACACACACACACACACACACACACAGAGTCTCTCTCTCTCTCTCTGCAGGTTGATGTAAAGTCAATCTGACTGGCAGCTTCTGAGTTCCTCCTCACTTCTCCAAACACCACCTACCCTACTTCTGCCTCTGTCTCCCACTTAAAGGTCTTCAGTCTTAAAGTTCCTCCTTCTCTCTCACTCCTCAGTGAAACACAGCTCTTGGCTCTCTCTGGAATCTGAGTTTCAACGCTCATGACTTTGCTCCCCAGCATCCCCCAAATGTCCGGAGAGAAGTTCTGAAGCCAGATGACACCCCTCAGCCCTCATCTTTTCTACCCTTAAGCTTTAAGTTACTACTTTCCAAGTATCTTAACCTGCCTCTCCTCAAATATTCATCCCTGAGGATGAGGACAATCGTGTTTCCTTCTACTGCAAAGCCATCGCAAGCTTGTTAAAAGCAGGGCTGGTCCTTCTACTAGGTTCTAATTCTACTAGTTAGCTTATTCTTTCCTGCCTGCCAGGAAGTTATATAAACTTTCCTGCCTGCCAAAGTTATATAAATCAGTGCCAAATAGAAGACTCCAGGAAATGCTAGGGATTGGAGAATTAATCTGCTTACTTAACAATTTAACAGAATCTTGCTTTTGGATATATTACATCAAAAACATATTCAATGGTACCTTATGCCACATTAAAAAAAAATTTTTTTTTCTGTAAAAACCTGGAAAGGATTTTTAGTAATTACATTGTTAAAAATTTAGGTTATGATTAACTAACTTCTGATAAGGTATGATTTCTTGGTGATTATCGTGCATCCTCAGGAATTTTTTTATAGTGAGAAAATCTAACTACAAGTTTTTTTCAAAATTTGAAATTAAAATCTTATGAGTACTAAAAATTATCAATTAATGAAACAGGCATTTTGTTTTGCCCATACACTTTATTTATTTATTTATTTTTTTTGTGAATAATCTGACTTTATTCAGCATGCTAATACAGTTTAAACTGGTAATAAATTAGTATTCTAAGTTGCTTCAGTCGAGTCCGACTCTGTGCGACCCCATAGACGGCAGCCCACCAGGCTCCGCCATCCCTGGGATTCTCTAAGCAAGAACACTGGAGTGGGTTGCCTGCCCATACACTTTAAAAAAAAAATCTATTTTCTTGTTTTCTTTTCTTTTTAAATTTGGCTGCACTGGGTCTTATTTGCAGGATGTGGGATCTTTAGTTGCGGCATGCAGAATCTAGTTCCCTGACCAGGGATTGAACCCAGGTCTCTTGCATTAGGAGTTCAGAGTATTCGCCACTGGACCACCAAGGAAGTTCCTGCCTATACCCTTTTAATGGAATACTTATTGTTGCAATTTTAGAGGCTTCTTTTTTACACTTCTAAGGCAATATTTACAAATTTATTTCAATTTTATTAACATTTTATTTTGAAATAATTTTAGATTTACAGAAAGGTTGCAAAGAGTACAGAGTTCCATCATGTCCTTCATTCAGCTTCCCCTCATATTAACATCTTACATACATAGTAAATCTACCGAAACAAAGAGATGATTATAGGCACAATACCTTTAAGTGCAAACTTTGGGATTTTTCCAGTTTTTCCACTAATGTTCTTTCTTTGTCCCAGGACCAGGTTCAGGATAAGATCTTGCATTTAGTTCTCATGTCTCCTTTGTGTCTTTCAATGTGACAGTCTCTCAATCTTTCGCTATTTTTATGACCTTGACACTTTTGAAGACTACTTATCAGGTATTTTTGTAGACTGTCTCTCAGTTGATTTTGTCTATTCTCTCTCTCTCTCTCTCTTTTTTGGCCATGTTCCATGACTTGTGAGATATTAGCTGCTCAATCAGGGATTGAATCCAGGGCCCAGCAGTGAAAGTGCTGAGTTCTAACCACTGGACCACCAGGAAATTCCTTGTCTTTCAGACTGGGGTTATGGATGTATGGGAAGAATACCATACAAATGATAAGGTATCAATTCTCAACGTATTAGTTTCACTATATTTTATATGAATTGGTTGTAATTTTGGCTTCATACACTTTCTCGGGCCTCTGGAAACCTATAGAAGCTGGTAACTGTATCTCAGCTACCTTCATGCCCAGTCATGAAGTTTTGTACGACTCTTTGCGACCCCATGGACTGTAGCCTGCCAGGCTCCTCTGACCATGGAATCTTCCAGGCAAGAATTCTGGAGGAAGTTGCCATTTCCTACTCCGGGGATAGCCTCAACCTTGGGATAGAACCCACCTCTCTTGCATCTCCTGATTGGTAGGCAGACCACTAGCGCCACCTTTGGAAGCCCCTCTCAGTTACCTTATTGGTCAGATTTCTTCAGCTAAATGCACAAAGGCAATTCATGAATCTTGATTGGGTCTTAACTTGAAAATATACAAAAAATGAAAAAGACACTTAGTATAATTTGTTTTTAGCATAATTAGATAATTTGAATACACACACAGATGTGTTGTGTGGTTGTAATATTGTAGGTGAATGTCACTCTTACAAGATGCAGTCTTTTAGCATTTAAGGGTGAAATTTCGTGATGTCTGTAATTATTTTAAAACAAATTTATGTGAAAAATCTAGGTAGATAACATACTCATGGCAAAATGTGAATAGCTGTTAAATCTAGATAATGGGAAATAGAGGTGTTAATTGTACTATTTTTTTCCCATTTTTTATATATTTGAAAGCTGAAAGAAGCATATCTTAAAAAAAGGATGTACAAGGCCTTTCTAAATTATACACTTTACTGAAAGATGCTTAGAAAATCTAAGTAAATGAAGTGATATAATAAATTATTGAATTGAAATACTTATAATGACATCAATTCCTAAAAACCTGATTTGTAAGTTAACACAATTTAAGACAAAATTCCAACAGATTTTTAAAATATTTGAAACTTGATAAGCTGATCCTAACATGTATATTAAAATTCAAGAAGAGCCAAGACATTTGAAGAAAAAGAACAAGAATGGAGGATAAAAATCTTATTATGAAATATTTATAAGGCTATGTCAAGACCGAATGATCCTGGTGAAAAGACTGGCAAACAGAGCAATGAAACAGAAGAGAGAGCACAGAAACATCTATACACCTGAGTTTGGGAAAGGGGCAAACTTTTCAATACATGGTACTGGATCCATTGAATATCCATATGAGAAAAAAATGAAATGTGATCTCTAACCATACATGACACATAATCAGTTATAGATGGAATATAAATCTTAGGGTACAAGATGAAACAATATTTTTAGAAGATAATACTGGAGTATCTTCATAATTTCAGAGTAGAAAGGATTTTTCAATATGAAAGAGGACCGGGAGTTCCCTTGTGGCCCAGTGGTTAGGACTTGACCCTATCATTGCTATGGCCCCAAATTTGTTCAATCCCTGGTCAGGGAACTAAAATCCCACAAGCCACATGGTGTGGCCAGAAAAAAAAGAAAAGAAAGAAAAATACCAACCATAAATGAAATATTGATAAAGTCAATTATATTAAACTTACAACCCACAAAGGACTAGTATTCAGAGTACATAAGGAGCTCCTGCACATTAGTAAGAAAAAGAAACTTAGCATACTCAACGGAAACATAGCATACTCAATAGAAAAATCCACGAAATATTCGACTAGGCATGTCATAAATTAGGAAATGTAAATATGAAAAGGCATAAAACCTATTAGTAATCTGAAAAATATAAATTAAAGCTCCAATGATATAATGTCATATACTCACTAGATGGGTAAACATTTAAAAATCTAACATTGCCAAGTGTATGAATGGGGAGTCTCATCCACTACTGGTGAGAGTGTAAACAGTCCAACAGCTGTGGAAAGCAATTTTGAATTACCTAGTAATTTTTAAAATATGCATATATCCTTTGATCCAGCAATTCCAGTCATAGGTTAGACCCCAAATCTGCTTATGCACACTTGTATGCGAACTTCTACAAGCATGCTCAGAGTAGACCTGTTTGTAACAGACCCAAATTCTGAATGATCCAAATGTGTATCAACAATGAAGTGGGTTAATAAAACATGGTACACTCATACAGCAGAGTGCCGTAGAGAAAAGAGAGTAAACAAAGTGGAGTTATATGGATCAATCTCACAATATGTGGGAAAAAAAGAAAGCTAAACACAAAAGAATTTACTTATATTCCACTGCTGTAAAGGTCACAATATATCAAAGAATCCATACCGTGTGAATGTGTTTATGCATGCATATACACATAGGTATAAATATATATGTATATAAAGTTTGTGATATATAAAATAACTCATATTATCATAATCAAGCAAATCTAAACTATTTGGGGGGATTAAACACCATAAAGAAAAGCACAGAAATTATTACCATAAACATGAGGATAGAGGCTACCTATGGGGAAGGGAGGTGTTTGTGACATATGGGTCATGTGAGGGGCTTCCAAAGTTCTGGTAGTGTTTTCTCTTTGGACCTGGATGTTTGTTTGTTAAACTGTCACATTTATGTTCTATGCATTTTTCTGTAAATATATTTCACACACACACACAAAACGCATTTGAGTTAGTTCTAATGAGGTGGATGAAACTACAGCCTATTATACAAAGTGAAGTAAATCAGAAAGAAAAATACCAGTACAGTACATTAATGCATATATATGGAATTTAGAAAGATGGTAACAATGATCCTATAAGCAAGGCAAAAGAGGCACAGATGTAAAAAACAGACTTTGGGATTCTGTGGGAAAAGGCAAGGCTGGGATGATTTGAGAGAATAGCATTGAAACATGTATATTACCGTATGTAAGATAGATGGCCAGTGCAAACTGGATGCATGAAACAGGGCACTCAAAACCAGTGCTCTGGGACAACACAGAAGGATGGAGTGGGAAGGGAGGTGGAATGGGGGTTCAGGATGGGGGGACACATGTGCAGTCATGGCTGATTCATGTTGATGTATGGCAAAAACCACCACAATATTGTAAAGCAATTATCCTTCAACTCAGTCAGTTCAGTTCAGTCACTCAGTCGTGTCCGACTCTTTGTGACCCCATGAATCGCAGCACGCCAGACCTCACTGTCCATCACCAACTCCCGGAGTTCACTCAAACTCACATCCATCGAGTCGGTGATACCATCCAGCCATCTCACCCTCAGTCGTCCCCTTCTCCTCCTGCCCCCAATCCCTCCCAGCATCAGAGTCTTTTCCAGTGAGTCAACTCTTCGCATCAGGTGGCCAAAGTACTGAAGTTTCAGCTTTAGCATCAGTCTTTCCAATGAACACCCAAGGCTGATCTTCAGAATGGACTGGTTGGATCTCTTTGCAGTCCAAGGAACTCTCGAGTCTTCTCCAACACCACAGTTCAAAAGCATGAATTCTTTGGCGCTGAGCTTTCTTCACAGTCCAACTCTCACATCCATACATGACCACTGGAAAAACCATAGCCTTGACTAGACAGACCTTTGTTGGCAAAGTAATGTCTCTGTTTTTTAATATGCTATCTAGTTTGGTCATAACTTTCCTTCCAAGGAGTAGGCGTCTTTTAATTTCATGGTTGCCATCACCATCTGCAGTGATTTTGGAGCCCAGAAAAATAAAGTTAGCCACTGTTTCCCCATCTATTTGCCATGAAATGATGGGACCAGATGCCATGATCTTCGTTTTCTGAATGTTGAGCTTTAAGCCAACTTTTTCACTCTCCTCTTTCATTTTCATCAAGNCCCCAACCCCTCCCAGCATCAGAGTCTTTTCCAATGAGTCAACTCTTCGCATGATAGGTCAAAGTATTGGAGTTTCAGCTTTAGCATCATTCCTTCCAAAGAAATCCCAGGGCTGATCTCTTTTAGAATGGACTGGTTGGATCTCCTTGCAATCCAAAGGACTCTCATGTCTTCTCCAACACCACAGTTCAAAAGCATCAGCTTCAGCGTTCAGCTTTCTTCACAGTCCAACTCTCACATCCATACATGACCACTGGAAAACCCATAGCCTTGACTAGATGGACCTTTGTTGGCAAAGTAATGTCTCTGCTTTTCAATATGCTATCTAGGTTGGTCATAACTTTCCTTCCAAGGAGTTAGCGTCATTTAATTTCATGGCTGCAGTCACCATCTGCAGTGATTTGGGAGCCCCCAAAAATAAAGTCTGCCACTGTTTCCACTGTTTCCCCATCTATTTCCCATGAAGTGATGGGACCAGATGCCGTGATCTTCGTTTTCTGAATGTTGAGCTTTAAGCCAACTTTTTCACTCTCCTCTTTCATTTTCATCAAGAGGCTCTTTAGTTTCTCTTCACTTTCTGCCATAAGGGTGGTGTCATCTGCATATCTGAGGTTATTGATATTTCTCCCAGCAATCTTGATTCCAGCTTGTGCTTCTTCCAGCCCAGTGTTTTTCATGATATACTCTGCATATAAGTTAAATAAACAGGGTGACAATATACAGTCCTGATGTACTCTTTTTCCTGTTTGGAACCAGTCTGTTGTTCCATGTCCAGTTCTAACTGTTGCTTCCTGACCTGCATATAGATTTCTCAAGAGGCAGGTCAGAAGATGTCAAGATATCAACAATTCTGGGAACCACAGTGGTTTCATTCTCAAAGACTGCCACTTAGGCTGGCAGGAGAAGAAATCAATGCATCCAAGAGGCCCTCAGTTCAATATGAGAAGCCTCACTTTATTTTTATTCAGAGGTGACTCCAGATTTTGTGAATCTGAAATTATTGCAGTTTGGAAGGGAACCTTTTTCAAAAATCTCTAATGTTAGTAAATTTTACTAAAACACATCACTAGGAAATCAATCTTAAAAGAAGTCAACCCTGAATACTCACTGAATGGACTGATGCTGAAGCTAAAGCTTCAGTACTTTGACTATATGATGCCAAGAGCCATTTCATTGGAAAAGACCCTAATGTTGGGAAAGACTGAAGGCAGGAGGAGCAGGGGATGACAGAGGATGAGATGGTTGGATGTCATCGCTGACTAGATGGACATGAGTTTGGGCAAGCTCAGGGAGATGGTAAAGGACAGGGAAGCCTGCTGTGCTGCAGTCCATGGGGTCATGGAAAGTCAGATATAACTGGGCAATTGAACAAAACAAGATCATATACGGAAATTCTAAATAAAGATACATTAAGGGTAAAATTAAAACAAATAACAATTTGGAGACTCCTAACATGGATGAAATTGCCTACCCTTGATCATAACAACTCATCATCAAGGTAGTTAATCTATCTGAAATAAAGTTTTCAGGGAGTTCTTTTCTTAACACTTGAAATTAGTTTGGCATAAACTGATTCTTATTCTTAGTATAACCGAGAATATCTTATTCTTAGAATAACCATCATATTTCTGGGTAAATTTATTTTTTATAAATTCTCTGCTTACTATACCATTTTAAATTTTGCCAGGAAATATACCTATGGATCTGTAACCCTCAATAATATGCCTTGTGGAATAATTTCTTAGAAATATATTTGAAGGACTCCTTTTTACCCCACCATCACCCAGGTCAGCATTCAGATCTTCACGAAATGAGCAGACAGTATCAGAAGGTATTTGCTTACTGTCTCCATTGGCCAGTGAGATATCCCTGATGGTAACACTTTTCCTTATACAGCAGAAGGGATGGATACAGGATGTGCCATTTCTTCAACACATGCTACAGATTACTATACAAATGTAAATAACGTGGTTCCAGACCCTATAACTCAAAACTCAATTTGAGCAGTAACTCCTCTTAAAGGTAACACATTCGTAAATTCAGTAACGAGGAAAAAGTGGGACTAGAGCCCTTCCTGACAACTGTGGGTGAAAACACTTTACCCAGCCATGAACAGCTTTTAGACTGGGTCCTATAGCCCTGTCTCATTCACAGACTCTTTCCACAAACCCCATATATCTTAGCCTCAGTAGCACAGAGGAAATCTTGGTCTGCTTGAAGAAGTAAGACAGTTTTAATAAATCACAGTCTTACAATAATAAACACAGGAAATCTCTGGAAAATTGAACATCTAGTTTTATTTTTTTTTCTACCCAATACCCTGTCTTGGCTGCTGCTGCTAAAATGGTCTGACACCATACTCACAAAACTTCTTAAGTCCAGAAGCCTAAAAACTAATTTGGGCTGGTGTATAATTTCCTGTGTTTCCTTGTTTAACATCATCTTTGTGTTCTCAGGGCCTCTGTAGCGCCCTCTAAGGAAAGGAATGCACAAGCTTCTCAAGAGTGATCTGAGCAAATAGCATAATAGCCCCACACTTTTCTGCTGTGAATGCCTGCAAGCCATTTTCATCATAATCTATTAATGCCTACAAATATTAATTTTTAAATTATAAAATAAATCCAATCCACCCAATGGATTTGTGTGTTATAAACTGGGAGACCAATGCTCCAGACAGAGAAATCAGAATCACCTTATTCATTAACATCCCTCCACTCCCCCCACCCCACCTCCCACTGCAGCTACCATTTCCTAAGGCAAATATAACAAATATGCATTAGTGATTCTTTGTTCAGGTCAATTACTTTGGGGACCACCCTCCTGGTCTTCCCATGTCAAAACAAGTCTCAAAGTTCTCAGTGTAATTTCCTTTTCATTCAACTGTGTTGTCTCTCATATATCATGACTTTGTGTTTATTAATAACACTGTCAACGGTGTTATTTCTTATGCATGGGTGCAGAAATGCCTTTTAAAATATTACGCTTAATTGTATTCATTCTGCTGCTGCTGCTGCTAAGTTGCTTCAGTCATGTCTGACTCTGTGCGACCCCATAGACGGCAGCCCACCAGACTCCCACATCCCTGGGATTCTCAAGGCAAGAACACTGGAGTGGGTTGCCATTTCCTTCTCCCATGCATGAAAGTGAAAAGTGAAAGTGAAGTCGCTCAGTCGGATCTGACCCTTAGCGACCCCATGGACTGCAGCCTACCAGGCTCCTCCATCCATGAGAGTTTCCAGGCAAGAGTACTGGAGTGGGGTTCCATTGTCTTCTCCTGTATTCATTCTGGATGACTGTAAATAGAGTTGTTCATCTATACTTACACTTCCTCCTGGAAGCACCTCTGCCCACAGTGGAGAGCTGTGCTGATAAGAGGGGAAGACTGGGTTGTTTGAGGGACATTATCTTACTGGCAAAAAGAAAGAGTTGTAGCAAAAGGGTTCTTAATACCCTGGCAAGCAATGCCATCAGGACAATAGCCTATAAGATCAAACTGCAATGATCTGGCCTCATATGGATCTGAAGATCCAGTAAGCAGAAGAGAAGACAGACCTTGAAAAGATTGAACAGACAACCTCTTGAACACAAACTGCGTAACATATTCTGATTGCTAAGTTCTAGTTTATTACAGTTCACTTACAGATATACACTTGATTTGAGTGATTTTATTTCCATTGCCCTTTTTAACTTTACAGTTGGCTTATTATACAGATAATGCTATCAACCATACATTATTCAATGTCTGAGTTCAACATAGAATTCAATGTAGTGTTTAATAGAGACAAAAAGCAGTGGACGGATGAATAAATGAATAGAGAGAATCCAAGGCATAAAGAAATGAAAATAATTTGCCAAATCGTATCAGAAACAAGAGTCAGCTCTCAGACATTCTACTGGAAAATATGTATGTTGTTATTTCTAAACAGATACAGTGCTGTCACTGAAAGCTCAAGAAAACCTGAAACCTGGAGGACTTGGGAAGAAATAATTACTTGGGGATTACTAAGAGATGTGTTTCTTATTATAATCAGTCTTGACTAAGAACAGTGTTACAATTTCTTCATGGTTCCACATCACAGCAGTACAAGGTCTGGAGTAAGTATTAATTTTCTCAAGCTGTTAGCATGGATTTGCTTCAATATGTTGATATCTCAAAGAATGGTTCATTTAGTAGTTTGAAAAGCAAACAGGAATGTGAGAGCCTAGAACAATTAAAGCAGCATAACTATAACCTATGACCTGTTGCCATTATAAATTTGAAGGTGTCCGAGATGTTTATAAAACGAACAGCATTCTTCAAAACAACGTCCTATATATTGACAATGAACAAACAGCCAAAATTCATAGACATTACAAAATATTCTATTATTCTAAAAATATAATTCTAATTAGCCTTCAATTTGATAAATGAAATATTCAAGATAAATGAATTTGGATTAAATTTTTAAGCATATAAAAGTAAATGCTTTATATTTACTCTAGGTGAAAAACTACGTTATTTATTTTCCTGTCACTTTATCAAATGTGGAAGAAGTGACATGTTAACATATGCATGTCTCATTAATGTGTAAGTTTGAAATATAAAACTTACCTACTGCTTAATATGATTTTTGGAATGTAATGCTACTTTTAACGTTTAGATTTACCTAATTTCCTATGTTCACTACATAGTATTCCTGTAGAACTTTCCAGCAATTTAACCAGTCAATGTTAGATTTGTGTGCATGCTATGTGTGTGTTTGTGCATATCTAAAAAATTAGGGGAAAATACTTTATTTTTATTTTTAGAAATTAACTGAAATTATAATTCTTTATAAACATATCAACAGAATATGTCTTTTGAAACCATAATCAATTTAACAATAATTAGTATATGGTTCATTTTCAGTGTTCAATGTACAAGGATCATGAATTCTTAAAAACAAGTGCTGCTGCTTGGCAGCCTTAAAACTGATGATTGAAACAGTCCACATTTAATCTTGACACTTTAAACCTGGTTTTCAGTAATGGCCGTGACTCATCCCATGAGAGTGGCAACCGTGACACAGGACGTGCGTGAGTTCCTGGGAGCCTGGTCCACAGGACAGACTGCTTCTCTTCAAGTGGAGGCGAGCTGCTTAGTCAGGATCCATACCAATGGAGTTAGTTTACACTAAAATAAGACTGACAAACTAATCAAAATAATGAAGAAACTACCATTAAAAAGCTAGAATCCAGTCTTTCTGTGCCAAACTGTATCTCCATTCAGCTTTTATGTAATTTTATTATATGCTAGACCTTTCAAGCTGTTGATGCATAATGATAAGTCTATGAGGCCCAATTTTAATGTAATGTTAATCACATGCAAAAATATAATTTTCATATGATCAAAATGCCTTTGAAAGTTTCTTTCTTTCATGGATTAATTTAGAGAAAATTTGATAGATTCCAATAAATAAAAAGTGAGATAAAGTATTTGAACATTTTGGGTCCTTTTTTTTTTAATAAATCTAAGAACCAAAAAAAGACATTTTGTTAGTCAAAATGTAGTTGATAAGATTAAGTCATTAGAAAAGCAGTGTATGCTGAGCAGAGCAAATCTTTGAGCAGAATCATAGCTTTTGTCCTCATGGAAAAAAAGTAAAAAAATATTGAATTGTACCTTCAGTGTGAAAAAAAAATAAAATCTAACTAGTAGAATTGCAACGTTAATGCTTTTCATTGTAAGCTTTGCTTTTGCTTTGCACACAGAAGTGTAATTACATCTTAGGTAGAGCAATGGCACCCCACCCCAGTACTCTTGCCTGGAAAATCCAATGGACGGAGGAGCCTGGTGGGCTGCAGTCCATGGGGTCGCTAACAGTCGGACAGACTGAGCGACTTCACTTTCACTTTTCTCTTTCATGCATTGGAGAAGGAAATGGCAACCCACTCCAGTATTCTTGCCTGGAGAATCCCAGGGATGGGGGAGCCTAGTGGGCTGCCGTCTATGGGGTCACACAGAGTCGGACACGACTGAAGTGACTTAGCAGCAGCAGCAGAGAATAAGTTACTGGCGAATGCCAAGTAATATGTACAAGGCTAACAACTCGTTTTCCCCCAATTGTTTTGCAAAGTAAAAACTGAAAGCAAAGGAGAAAAGAAAAAAAATATTAGTGTCCACAATTCTAATACATTTTTTTCATATTTCTGATTTTTTTTCCTGAGAGAGAGAAAAAGTGTTTAAAAAAATCTGTGACTATGCTTTAAGCAATCTGCATACCCTCTGTACTAACAGTGGCAAATGAGGTAACTGTAGGAAGAAACAACTTTAAAATGTTGCATTTCAGGTTAACCACTCCAATACCAACCTGAATCCCACGTGATGCAGCACAATTGTCTATTGGGAGTGAGCAGGACTCAGGTAAATACTAGCAGCCCTGAGAGTGCTAAAATCTTTTGGAGTTTGGGGGTTTCAGAATGCTGAGTCTGCTTTTCTCTCAACTCTGTTCTTTCATTATTCATAAGGAAAAGCACATAAGTAACTAAATTAATCATTAGACCATTTTTAAAGACATAAGTGTCACAGATTAGAAAAGTGCTCCAAAGATATCCCCCTACACATGCGTTCTGCTGCAACACCCCACCCCAGTCAAGAGGTGGCATGGATCCCTCCCTTTGAAACTGAATGCCTTTGTAGCTACATCAACTCATACAGTATGGAAAAGTGATGCTAGAAAATTTATAAGGCTTGGCTATAAAGGGCATACCATTTGTGCTTGCCTCTTGGAACCTCTGCAACTCTAAATCACCATGTGATAGATGTAAGGCTGCCACTCTGGGAGGAAATCCAAACTAGCCTATGTGGGTGAAAGGGCTCCTGTGACCCCAGGAAATGGGAACTGCGGTCTTATAAATTTCATCCTCTCTGGGCCGAAGGCGGAGGTCAGCTCCTCTGGGAAACATGGATGAGACTCACAGAAGATGAAATTACCCTTCCAGGACACTGTGCCTTATGAACAGAGGAGTTTGGAAGCTCTCCCCAAAAGCTCTTCACACAAGTCCTGCCAGTTCCCCTCTTGCCCTGGATCTCTCTCTCTCTCTCTCTCTCTTTCTCTCTCTCACACACACACCTTCTAGGCTCGATTACCTGCTTCCCTGCCTCTTCCCCACACAACCATCCCCCTCAGAAAAAAACAGAGCAGGGAAAAGCAGCCGGGGGCGCGCAGGAGCAAAAGCAACAACCACCCGCATCTCATCCAAGCACATCTAAATCTTAAACTTCAACCCAGTAAATGTGTTTTCATTCCTCACAAAGAATGAATTGTCTCACACACTAAAAGGAGGACAGGGAAAAGTTTACACATTCCTTCTTGCTTACACTGTGTTTGGGCCATATTTTTAAGTGTTAGACTGATTTGTAAATAATTGTTACAGCCTTTTATGTGTATTTCTTTCTACTTTTATAGAGAAAAGCTATTTCTGCCCTTTCCTGACCCACCTATTCCAACAGTTAAAAATTAACTAAACAGGGAACAAATATTTATAACTGAGACTTCGCATGTGACAGATATAAACATACAGTGTCTTGTACCTTTCAGGCATTTTTATTTTTAAATAAATGGTATTCACTCATATGAAGGAACGTGTTTAAAACCAAATGGCTACATTAAAGATAATGGAAAACTCAAGTTCACTTTCATAATTATTGCATTTATAATGATTTAAATAGCTCATTACTGAGAGTTCCATTCCAAAGTTTCAGTAAACCCATAGAGTTTTATAAACACATTTTTTTCCCTACTGTTACCGGTGTTCACTCTGTTGAAGTAAGGAGCTATGTGGACTCATTTCAAATGTCCTTAGATTATATGTCACTCTAAGGAAACCCTTTTTCCAGATAAGTTGTAAAGAACATGTATTTTTTAATGACAGGTATTTTATCATCTCTGGCCATTTAGATTATAGGTGTGGGATCCTGTTTTATATGGCAGCCTGCTACCGTGGAACTTTTCTTTCAGCTGCTGTAGCTAGAAAAGCTGCTGCCAAACAAAACAGTAGGAGGGAAGCTGTAAAAATGCTTTAAAATGCTAAAAAAAGAAATAAGTGAGCAAGCAGCAATCTAAACATAAACCAGAGGACTCTTCCCATGACCCACGTTTAAGGGAAAGAAACAGAAGATGCAGAGAATTAATAGCATACCAATTTCAAGCCACACTCAAGATCTTTAGAGGAATTAGAAATTATTCAGACAATTACACGTAAGCTGGTACACTAAAATTATCCTGACACAAATTTCAGATGTTCTTTTGCATTAGACAAGCCTGGTGTCATATTTTCTCAAAAAAATGAGAAGTTATAGAATCTGGGAAAATATATATATGTAGGTAGAGGTATAACTGAATCCCTGTGCTATTCACCTGAAACCAACCCAACACTGTAAATCAACTATACGTCAATAACAATAAATTGCTTTCAAAAAATGCGAGGTTACAATATAAAACTTCAAATTATCATTATAGGTTATTTCTCTTGATTTGAGGCCTTTTTCATTAACATCAGAACAATGAAACCTACAGAGTTACATGATGAGATAACCTTCAACAACAATAACGGAAATGCGAATGCAGGAGGCATAAGAGATATGGGTTCGATCTCTGGGCTGGGAAGATCCCCTGGAGGAGGGCACAGAAACCCACTCCAGTGTTCTTGCCTGAAGAATCCCATGGACAGAGGAGCCTGGCAGGCTAAGGTCCATGGGGTCACAAAGAGTTGGATACGACTGAAGTGACTTAGTGTGCGCACACACACACACACAAACACAACAACAGAAAAGATCCTATCACACAAACTTAGTAAAATCTGGAATCCAAACATGACTGTGGGAGATCAAATTGCCAAAACGGTATCGTCTCAGTCCTGCCCTTTGAAAAACTCTTGATATATAGTAATAAGTATAACTTTGAAAGTTCAATCTGATATTTTCTTTGATCCAGGCACACTGTTCTTTTACAGATAGAACAGTGATTTATTTAATAAACAAACTCTTTTTTGTTTGTTTGGAATGTATGTAACCAGATGAGTATTAAAAGTGAAATATATAGCATAATCTTTAATATTTGAAGGATGAGTATCTTTACTTTTTCAGACTGGAGTCCAACCCAATATTTATTTACATGAACCCCCCCTCCCACCTCCCACCCCACATCATCCCAACTAAACACATTACTTCCATCTTTAAGAAAAAGGCTTTATCCCAGAGAAAGCAACTGACTTAAAAGGAGCTGCAGATAAGTCAGTCAATCGTCTGTCAGTTAGACTTTCATTCAGATAACACTGGTGAGCGCAGTGGGAACCAGGTGCCCTGGGCTCCAGCCACCATAGGCAGGGACCCACTCACGGGCTGTATGCGTAAACCCGCCTGCGCTGGAGGCATCATTGCTGGGACTGCCAGGGTTCAAAGAGGTTCAGTCACTCACTCCAGTTCCAGGCGGCGCACAGACTGGACACGGTGCAGAGGAGTCTCTGCTCCGCACAGCTGTCCTTGCAGGCCGTGTGGGGAACTCTGTCCTTTATCCAGTAATGAAGTGAAGTTGCTCGGTCGTGTCCAACTCTTTGCAACCGCATGGGCTGTAGCCTACCAGGCTCTTCTGTCCATGGGATTTTCCAGGCAATAGTCCTGGAGTGGATTGCCATTTCCTTCTCCAGGGGATCTTCCCAACCCAGGGTTCGAACCTGTGTCTCCCGCATTGTAGACAGATGCTTTACCGTCTGAGCCACCAGGGAAGTCCCTATCCGGTAATACTCTGAGCCAAATGCTGAGTTCATGACCTCTCAACAGCTTAAGTCCTGAATCCAGCTCAGAACCAAGCCCAGAATGAATCGTATTACTTTACGGTCCTATCACAGGCATCTACTTCCTGTGAGGCCAGAAGGCATTTTCCCATTACTGCTCAATGGCACCCCACCCCAGTACTCTTGCCTGGAAAATCCAGTGGATGGAGGAGCCTGGTGGGCTGCAGTCCATGGGGTCGCTAACAGTCGGACAGACTGAGCGACTTCACTTTCGCTTTTCTCTTTCATGCATTGGAGAAGGAAATGGCAACCCACTCCAGTATTCTTGCCTGGAGAATCCCAGGGATGGGGGAGCCTGGTGGGCTGCCATCTATGGGGTCACACAGAGTCGGACATGACTGAAGTGACTTAGCAGGAGCAGCAGCTCACAGAGGGACAGCCCTGCCTCTGTTTTGCTCCTTTGTTCTTGTAAGGAGCTGAGTAAGAAGAGCAGCCTCCGTGCAAGGGGCTCTCACCTCCTTCTTCTCAGTGGCCCTGGGTGTGTACCAGATTAGGCTTCATGATAAAGCCACCAAGCAATTTCCAGTACAGTGGAATGACATAACTTCCCAAACATCGCCATAGTCAAGAGACAGCTTTACAAAACCATTGGGATATGACAGTCTCTTGAAGAGATACCGGTGTTGTAGTTGGAGGTTATCTTATCATGTCGGGCTTCCCTGATTGCTCAGTTGGTAAAGAATCCACCTGCAATTCAGGAGACCCTCGTTCAATCCCTGGGTTAGGAAAATCCCCTGGAGAAGGGAAAGGCTACCCACTCTAGTATTCTAGCCTAGAGAATTCCATGGACTACATTGTCCATGGGTTTGCAAAGAGGCGGACATGCCTGAGCAACTTCCACTTCGATTATCATGTAACTCTGAAGATTTCATTGTTCTGATGCTGATGAAAAACACAAAATCGAAAACATCGTCTTGGTGGGCCATCATTAATGTTACCTGGCCTTCCTAGACCTTTACTCTAAAATTATACCAGCCTGTCTAGCTTCTCTCCAACAATAACCAAATACAAGAAAGGAGCACTAACTAAACAAAATGCATAGGCAACGTCATGAAGACTTAAAAGATGATTTAAAAAAAAAAAAGTCTCACATGATAGCAAATAAAATAATAATAGCTCACAGTTTGCAAAATGACAATGTCAAGGAAATAAGTGTAGTCTCATTAAGCTGTTTGTGTCTTCCTAAGGAAACTATCTGTAGCCTTTGTAACACAAGATCAACTACACGAACAAAATTTAAGAGTCACTTGTCCATATCATAGGATGGAGTCATGTGTTATTATGATTTCAGGCTAACATGCTCATTATTCATTTCATAGTCTTTATTGAGCACCTACTTACGAGGCACCAAGCAATGGGGGCACAGTGACAGTCAACAGAGCCACAGCCAAGATTTCTTTAGCCCTCATAGTCTGGGAAGCAGATCCTGAGATAGCATTTATGAAATATATATATGATTGCAAATGGTGGCATCTGGGATGAAGAAAAGTCAATTTATTTTAAGGATACATAAAGTAACCCTGATACTTGAATATTGAAGCTGTGAAAACTGATGGATTACTATTTTAATAATACTATTCATCCTTCTGTGGTCTCTGTTGTTTCCAACACCTTAAAAAGTACTTAAAAGCTTTTAATATTTTAAGGCTTTTACACCATCTTGTTATAACTGAAAAGCAAAGAAGAAACTGCGATGTACATAAGAAAGCATAAACGAAGCACGGTTAGGTACAGAGGCAGGACATGAGCAGGAACAAGAGGCAATTTGGTTTGGTGGAAGCTTCTGCAAAAGGAAGTAGAGCCACATAGAGAGGCCTGGAACCCCAGGCCAGGTTCTCAAACTTTTTCAGCAAGGAGAAGGGTGCTTATAAGAGCTGAGAATGTGAGTTTGAAGAGGCTGGCATTTCTGGGAGGTTTTCTTGGAAACAATGGGCAAAATGCAATAAAGGGAGACAGTGCTTACAAATATCATTTAAGAGAACATGACAATAATTAATCCGTAAGGGTATGGATTACTAACTCATCCATGGAGCTGAAAAATAAGAGACAGGTATAGGCTACATAAAAGCAGAGGCATTATTTTGCCATTAGTATGTATGTAGTATGTATGTATGTGTAGAGACATTACTATATAAAAGCAGAGACATTAGTTTGCAAACAAAGGTCCGTCTACTCAAAGCTATGGTTTTTCCAGTAGTCTTGTATGGATGTGAGAGTTGGACTATAAAGAAAGCTGAGCACTGAAGAATTGATGCTTTTGAACTGTGTTGTTGGAGATGACTCTTGAGAGTCCCTTGCACTGCAAGGAGATCTAACCAGTCCATCCTAAAGGAAATCAGTCCTGAATATTCATTGGAAGGACGATGCTGAAGTTAAAACTCCAATACGTTCGCCACCTGTCAAAGAACTAACTCATTGGAATAAACCCTGATGCTCGGAAAGATTGAAGGCAGGAGGAGGAGGGAACAACAGAGGATGAGATGGTTGGATGGCATCACCAAATGGGCATAAGTTTGAGCAAACTCCGGGAGTTGGTGATGGACAAGGAGGCCTGGCATGCTGCGATCCATTGAGTCGCAAAGAATCGGACACAACTGAGCAACTGAACTGAACTGATAGGCTATATTGAGGAGGAAGAATTTTGGGTCAGTAACTGACTAGATATAAAAGACTCTTGAGAATTCAAATCCAAGATTCTGAAAGGAACAATGGGCTTTGAGCATAAAGTAGGATCAACAACAAGTATGGTTTTGAACCCACTGAGTTTCAAGTGCTAATAGCATGCCCAGCTATTGAGTTAGTCAGAGTTCCAAACAATAGCAAGAAGAGATAAGAAAGCCTTCCTCAGCAATAAATGCAAAGAGATAGAGGAAAACAACAGAATAGGAAAGACGAGATCTCTTCAAGAAAACTAGAGATACCAAGGGACAACTTCATGCAAAGATGGGCTTGATAAAGGACAGAAATGGTATGGTCCTAACAGAAGCAGAAGATATTAAGAAGAGGTGGCAAGAATACACAGAAGAACTGTACAAAAAAGATCTTCATGACCCAGATAATCATGATGGTGTGATCATTCACCTAAAGCCAGACATCCTGGAATGTGAAGTCAAGTGGGCCTTAGAAAGCATCACTACGAACAAAGCTAGTGGAGGTGATAGAATTCCAGTTGAGCTGTTTCAAATCCTGGAAGATGATGCTGTGAAAGTGCTGCACTCAATATGCCAGCAAATTTGGAAAACTCAGCAGTGGCCACAGGACTGGAAAAGGTCAGTTTTCATTCCAATCCCAAAGAAAAGCAATGCCAAAGAATGCTCAAACTACCACACAATTGCACTCATCTCACATGCTAGTAAAGTAATGCTCAAAATTCTCCAAGCCAGGCTTCAGCAATATGTGAACCCTGAACTTCCAGATGTTCAAGCTGGTTTTAGGAAAGGCAG